>BTHU01000007.1:44693659-44941159 GCA_036184795.1 Tokudaia tokunoshimensis
CAAGTTGCCCTTGAACTTGGATCATTCTGACTCAGCCTCTTCAGTGTAGGGATTATTGGCACATGGGGAACAAACTTTATGACTTTAAATGCTTTTTCTAAGAATGAAGGAAGTTTAAAAACTATGTATTGACACTTTTACTCTCAGAATCCGGAAATCAGCACAATTGACTCTAAAGGCAATGGAGGGAAGGTACCAGTGAAGAGGAGAGTACAAATAGAACCCCACAGAGCTATGAATAGGGACAATTAACACAGTAACAAAATGAGAAAGCATCTGAGCTAAACCAGAAGACAAAAAGAACACAAATCACTAAGTCAAGAATAAAAGAAGTGCGCTGGGTAATAAGGCAGTGCCCTTGTCTCCCATGCTCTGGGCTTCATCCACCAAGGAAAGGAAACCACAGAGTAAGGAGAACAAAAACAATATTCCAGGATGGAGAGATGGTTAACAGTTAAAAGCATATACTGCTTTTGCAGAAGACCACAGTTCAGCCCTCAACATGCAGGTTGGGCAGTTTACAGCCTCCCCTGAGTCTAGCTGGAGAAGAGCCAATTCCTTCTTTTGGTCTTTGTGGTCACAGCCCTCATATGTACAGATCCACAAACAGATATACACATATACATGCAACTAAAAATACAAAAAAATAAAAACAAAGAGAAAGCATAGTACTGCGGTATACGTTTTACAGCTATAAATACACAGGTAAAGAAACACTGAATAAGCACGTGCCAATGAATGTTTGCCTGAAGTGGGCAAGATAGGTGAAACCTCTAAACTTACTGATGTGGCAGAAATTAACAAGCATTTCTGGTTACTACAGTAAGTTGGAGGGCCACTTGCACATGGAAGGAAATGCATGCACGGGCTTCAGCTCCGATCTGTCCCGATGACGACCTCACTTAGGGTGCATTATTATCTATAAAAAGCAAAAGTCTGAATGCTGAGCTTAGTTAGGTAAATATTATATAATCTTGGAAGCAAACAATGGAGGCTTGTCACTTACTGACAATAACTGAAAGTCCAGAATTTTGCTGTGAAACTCTTCCATCTTTTATTTAACACTTTCCCCAGAAGTCTTAGCTATTCAGTACCAAAGTTAAAAATCTCAGTTAATATGTATTTTTAATTTCTTTCACTAGCCTAACAGCTGAGCCCTATTCATGCATCTATGAATGATAAGGAAATAAAATGCAAAAACCATGAGACTCCAGCTGTAGTAATTTTTGTCTTTAATAGAACATAAATTTAATTAAATGCACAAAAGGAAGAAAGAATACGACTGGCTCCTGGTTTAAGTTAACACATTAAAAGGTCTTTTTTTTTTTTCCCAAAATGTCATACATGAGTACTCTATATCATTTCCACTCTTTCCTTTCTTCTCCCAACTCCTTGTGGCCCCCTACCCCCTTTAAATTCATGAGCTGTTCTTTAATTATCGTACAGATATATAATATAGACACTTGTATAGGTAAACACAGTCTGCTGAGTCCTTAGTGTTGCTCGTGTGTGTGTGTGTGTGTGTGTGTGTGTGTGTGTGTGTGTGTGTATGTGTGTGTGTACACGTGCGTGTTTGTACTTAGGGATGACCACTCGGGATCAGAACCTATCAGGAGGCTTCTCTCTGGAGGAAACTGGTTCTCCTTGTCTGAGTAATTATCAAAGGGTAGCTTGTGATATTCCCCTCATCTACTTTGGCATGTCAACTGGTGTTAAAGATGTTTAGGTCTTGTTTAGACAGCATGTTACTGAGATTCTATGGGTCCTGATTCCCTGCCACATATGTTTTTTCATTTAGTGTTCTTCAGGGCCTGTGTCAGTACATTCAACCTAAAAAAGAAATCGACTAGAAAATAATAACTTTTAATATTCTTTGTCAGTTGTCTGAAGGAAGGCCTAAAGGACCTGGTCTTCTTCTCCCACTGACATAGCCATAATGATTAAAGCTCCTTTACCAGTTATTTTTATAAAGATTTATTTATTATTATATGTAAGTACACTGTAGCTGTCTTCAGTCACCCCAGAAGAGGGTGTCAGATCTCATTATGGATGCTTGTGAGCCACCATGTGATTGCTGGGATTTGAACTCAGGACCTTCAGAAGAGCAGTCAGTGCTTTTAACCACTGAGCCTACCAGTTTTGTTTTTTTTTTTTTTTTTTTACCATGATGTTTTCTGTTTGGATTTTGGATGAATGACCATATCTAGTTGGTTGAAACCCATGGAGTTAGACATCTACCCCAGGACTCTGCAAATACCATGTGCAGAGAGAAAAGCTGGAAAAAAGAAATCAATAATAAAAGCAAATGTTGAAGTTTGCATTTATGGGGAAACTAATATCTCAGAATATAGTTGCTATGGTTAGATAGCAACATGGGTCCATGAACTTGAAGGGCGATGTGTAAGAAGGCATGAATATCGACCTGTCCAACTAAAATGCTTAATAACACAAGCCATGTTCCCAGTGGAAGGGAGAGTTGGTGGGCCAGTGAAGGAGAGAAGAGAACCTACAGATTTGTCTCTCAGGGCACTGAGTACTAACAGAGTCCTTTCTAGCCTTTCTCCTCTGCTTCATGACTTTAAAAAGGCTCTGTGGCTTTTTTTTCTTAACTTGTCCTTGTGGTGTTCTAGCCCGCTTCCTCAGTTTCTTAATGAACCTGGAAAGAAACAGAGCTTTGTGCATCTTCCTGGACTCTCTAGTCTCGGGCTTGACACAGACGCTCACTCTCCATTTGGCATCACTGAGACTTTTAATCATGTAGAACAGGAAAGATAATCTTTTCCATCCGCCCATCACACATCCTACTAAAACACAGATGAAGAAGATAAGTGCAGAGATGTTTCATTACATGTGTACTGCCTGATAGGCAAGGGGAGACTTCTCACCCTTGCTAGGTTTATGTCTGGGATGTCTATAGGAGGACATAGATGAGAAGAAAAGCATGGATACTTATTCATCCAAGCTTTTGACATGGGAGTCTTCAGAATCGTCGGCCCAAAGAAACAAGGAAACCTACCTTTATGCTCAGGATTGATGCACGGTTGACAGCTGGACAGAGGTATGATCAAAGGACGTCAGAC
This sequence comes from Tokudaia tokunoshimensis, assembly GCA_036184795.1. Classification (NCBI taxonomy): domain Eukaryota; kingdom Metazoa; phylum Chordata; class Mammalia; order Rodentia; family Muridae; genus Tokudaia; species Tokudaia tokunoshimensis. Next base: position 44,696,740 of record BTHU01000007.1, read on the forward strand.
CCAGCAGTAACACATGGGGGTTGGGAGGAGTTAGCATGGCCCACTTGTCCAGAGTTTCTTCAGTGCTTCTTTGCCTTTGAAGGTGAAGATACACTTCTCTGGATACAGAGCAATTCTGGAATGATGTTCAGGGTCTGGCGTAAGAGAGAAGAGGGCTCAAAGGGAGATTTTCTTGCTTCTACTGTTTTCTCAAATGCCAACAGGCGTACTCTATTGTAATGACCCTTGAAATGCATTATATCCATGTGAGATCATCTAGAGGACTAAGGAAAAAAATCGGAGTTTTCAAAGGGATGGTTTAAACAGAAGCCTTAAGTAGTATCATTTAGTGAAACCAAAGAGATAGGCATGGGGAAGTGCAGTTAAGACAAGATGGCCAGGCGAAACTCCGGAAACCAAAGGCAAGCTTATTCTCATAGTGGCGGTCAGTGCCCGGTCCCTTGCCTGAAAGTATCTGAGTCATCAAACATCCCCTCACCACAGTGTAGAGGATGGCACCCAAACAAGAGATTTCCTTTAGGTATGTTTCTCTCATAATTTCTTTCACAATTTATTCTTTTTAATTTTTACTTTTGAGATTATAAGTACATTTCTCCCTTTCTTCCCTCCAACCCTCCTACATAACCGCCCCCCTTCAAAATCGTGGTCTCTATCATTAATTATTATTTCTCTCTCTCTCTCTCTCTCTCTCTCTCTCTCTCTCTCTCTCTCTCTCTCTCTCTCTCTCTCTCTCACACACACACACACACACACACAAATATTCCTAAATATATCCTGTTCAATCCATATAATGTTACCTGTTTGCATGTTTTAGTAACCAATTTGTGTGTTCTTCCCTAGGGAGGACCACCTTTCCTGTTCCCAGTATTCCTCAGTGGCCTGTAATTCATTGTGTAGGGTAGAGGCCCATGGTCTTTCCCTCCCTGTGTCATGTACATTAGTGTCATCCTTGTTCAGCTCACATACAAACAGTTACATTGGTTACATTGGTGAGACTTTATGGCTGTAGTTCCTGAGATTACTAGGAAACACAATTCCATATCATACTCCCTGACCCTTTGGCTCTTACAATCTTTCTGCCATTCTTCTGCAGTGTTCCTTGAGCCTTAAGCATAGCAGTGTTTTGTAGGAGAATCCATTGGGACTGGGCTCTTACAACTCTGCTGTTTGATTGATTGGTTATAGTTTTTTAGTGGTGTTCGTGTGTTATAAAGAGAAGTCTCCTTAATAAGGGGTGAATGCTAGACTCATCTGTGGGTATGAGGACACATGACAACACTTTCTTAAAATAACCACTTCAAAATAATTCTAAAAATTGGAATGTCTTCAGATGACATCTGTTCACATTTGGGGGTGGTTGTATCTTAAACCCTATCAATTGTTACAACAACGGGGTTAAATTGTTTAACCCAACACACCTTTTCCTTGATTCTTCATTATTTTTGTGCTGTAGTAATAAAGCAGAAGACATAGGGTAATTTGTAATGAATAAAAGTGAATTCATACAGTTGTAAAGGCTGGAAACATTGATCAAGGGCCGGCACTGGTGAGTGTTCTCTCTGTGTGCCATTCTATGGCAAAAAGCAGACAAGGAAGTCCACTTTCATAAGGAATCTGTGCCCAAGACAGTGACACGAGTCCATTAGTGAGCTGAAATTAGTGAATGAAAATGGCCTCCATGTTTGAATACGTAGTTCCCAGTTGGTGGAATTGTTTGGGAAGGATTAGTAGTGTGGCCTTGCTGGAAGAGGTGTGTCTTTATTCTCAGGGTGGTGTCTGCTTGCTATGTATAGACCCAGTTATGAGCTCTCAGCTGTTCCTTCTGCCACACCTTCATTTGGCCATCATGGACTCTAATCCCCTGAAATCAGAAACTCAATTGAATTCTTTCTCTCCTGGGTTGCCATAGTCACTGTGCTTTGTCAGAACAATAATAAAAAGTAACTAAGACAACATCCTTCCTTGTTCTTCCCTTATTTCTCATTCTTCTCTTTCTTCCCTCCTTTTCCTGCAACTTGACTGTGGTTTTAAACTAGGGTCCTATTGGTAGTGATCCCTGGTGGTTGAAAGATATAGATCTCATCCTTGGCTACTACTCTGCCAGGTGACATACTACAAGGAAGCAGAGTTTCAGACAGTACTTTACTATGTAAATTGTCATCCACATGAAAACAGGCACAAACAGATAGCAAACTCCCTTTTGGTTCACTGCCAATCATCCCCAGTCTGAGGAATCCGCAAGAAACTTCAGCACATCACCAGAAGTTTTTTGATGTGTTTCTCTCTATGGAGTCCCACAAATGCAACTCAACTATGCAATGGAAGGAGGACCAATAAATGCCTGTCATTGGTGAAGAATCCTTCATTACATGTCCTTTCACATACTTGCTTTAGCAGAACATACTTTCACTTGCATCTCCTTCATCAAAATGTTTCTTCACATGTCTACCTCAGCCTTTCACATGTGTCCACTTCAGGAAAACATTCCTTCACATGTTTGCTCTAGCAAACTTGGGCTGATTGGCAGAGTGATGTCAACTGAGACAGACACACGTGCTGAGGCAAGATCTGTGGAGGACACATAATGTTTGGAGAGAATATAAAAAAGGCTTGATGAACAACGGTGGAGTCTGAGCTAGGCTCTGCTTCCTTGAAAGAGGCACAGGCAGGAACTTCTCTTGGTGTTCCTGCTGCTCCCTCCTGCTGACTCATGCTGAGGCTGAGGCCTGGCTGTCTCTGCTAGGTAGTTCCACCTCTGCTGATTCATGTTTGCTAACCGACTCTACTGAGCTGGACTGCTGTTATATCCGTAAAGTGTTTGCGAGTGGATAGAACTGCCGCTGTTGACCTGTGAACTGAACTGCTGATTTCTAGACAAAGAACCTTTCTAAACAGATCTACTCCCCACTACCCCCACATTCTTTCTTTTCCACTACCTCTAGTGTGTGCTGGGTTAAAAGGGAGGTTACAGTGTCTAAGAACCACCATTAGTAATAGATTTTGAAACAAAGTTACAATCACCTTAATGGTGTACAGAGTTAATGACTTTGTACTGGGAATCTCTTCTAACTCTTGTTAGCCTGTCGTGAATCCTCCATACATAGACTAGTCAACAAATCATGGAGCGCTGCAACCCTCCCTCGCCTTCAAAATCGCCCATTGCTTATTGTCTAGGTGTCTTTTAAAGAGTCCAGGCAGCGGCCAATTACTCACAATAATGATGCTGGAAATATGAGTCTCATAAGGAGTGAAGTCCACAGAAGTGTTTATTTGCTAGGACTACCATAATAAAACACCACAGATAGGAACCCGCACCAACAGTGACTTATCATACACAGAGGCTAGCAGCTCAAGTTCAGTATGTCAGTAGATTTTTGGAAAAGGTTTATTTGTGTGTGTGTGTGTGTGTGTGTGTGAAAACATCTAAAATTGGAAATAATGATTTCACATTTTACTGTACAAATACCCTAGGCTAGCTGCCGTAACACTTTATTTTTATTCATAAACACACACTGCATGGTGCTTAGACGCTCATTTTTTTCCCCTCAAAACCATTACTCTCCACTTTCTGCTATAGTGCCTGTTTACAGATTTTAAGGATTAACCCACCCCCTACCTCCCATGAGAGAGCGACTGGTAGTAATAGCTGCAATTTATTAAGTCAAGATACAGCATCGTGTGTGTCTGTTTTGTTTTGTTCCTGGCATTTTTAAAAAAATGACTTCTTCCATAAAATGAAGACTACATTTTTCTCATTAATCCCTGTTTTCTCCCCTCTTGTTACCATGTAGTCTGGCAGGACAAGCAGTGCTTAATGACCGATGATTTGCCGTACTTGCCAGACCCCTTAGTTTTTAAAATTCCTAATCTTGGTTGTCACTGCAGATTACTTAAATGGTTTTCAAGAATCACACGGTAAATACCAGAGCTAGATTCCGATCTCTGGCTGGCCGCCCCCAACTCATTCTGCTGGGTCACAATACCTCTTATTTGAGCCCTTCCTCTGTGGTCCTCTTTGGGCATATGATTCCTTCTCCTATGTACCAAGTACACTGTGTTACAATAGTAGTTTAAAACTGCCAGTTTATTTCATCCCTCACCCAATGACACAAATTGTTATGAAACACCCTCATCTGATACAGATTGTCTTGAAACAGCATCATTCATGGGTAAGACATTTCCGAGCCACATTTTAAAGATCACCTCTGTTAACCTGCCCTTGAGAATGATAAAAAGCTCTTAGAGGTTACCAGCGTATGGTGCTGCCAAGAGATGGCAGAGTCTTCTGGCATCTGACACGCTGGGTAGAATTTAGGTCAGTGGGTACATGCCTGTGAAGTTGATATTGGGACCCCGGCCCCCTCTTCTTCCTCTCTTTTTGTTCCCTGGCCATCAGAAGGTGAGCAGATTTCCCCCACCCATATCCCTGCCATAAGGTTCTGTGCCATTATGGTCCCCAAGCAATGGAACCAAATAAGCATGCCTTTGAAACAGAGCCACCTTGCCTCTTTTTAAATTGGTTATCTCAGGTATTTTGTTATAATAATAGAAGCTTATATTGAAGTAGATAGGAGAAAGGTAGGAAAAAACAAGCAGATACCAAATTGGAAAGGAAATATTTCTTTGACTAAGTAAAACAATAATCCTAATTTATCTAGATACTCAGAATTTTCATATATATATATATGTATATGAAAATATATATGTATATATGTGTACACACACACACACACACACACAGAGTCTCTGTGTGTTCCTAAACAGTGAAGGCAGCTCTGAGCTGCATGGAGTCTTTCCACACTCTGAGATGACGTTAGCCTCCAAATCAATGAGCCCCATATGGCGCATACTGTGGAAAGACCTTCTCTCCCTGTCCCCCTATGTCCAGATACAGCAGCTAGCACCCAGTTTCCCAGCAATGGCATTTCTCAGATGATTTCAGTCGCCACAGCCATTTTCCCTTGGAATAATTCGATAAAGACCAAATTAAACACAATGTGCTGCACTTCCAAAACATCTGTAGCTTTTTGGTGTGGAATCAAGGAGTTACATATGCGATGGGCAAATCCTCTCCCAGAGCTATCTGCAGCCCTCTTGTTATGTTTGAAGCATAGAGAACTGCTGATGGCTTTACAGAGCTGGGCACCGATTTCCACTGATTTGTTGCCATTCTGCAACTGAAGTGAAAAGTGGCTGAATGGAAGACACAGAGGCCACAGGAATGCAGTTGAGTGATTATTTCCTCTGTTTCACAGAGATGTTAATCGTTTTACCCCGAATGGCTGGATTATTTTTATTTCATTATGGGTTATTTTAGAAGGGAAAGCATAAGAAAAATCACTAATGCTTTTACTGAGCCGTCACTCACTTATTATATTCTGCTCTTTTTTTTTTTACTCATTATCTCTGTGTGATAATTATGATATTTTTCTTGATCTATTCATCCTCTATTCAACATGGTCTCATTTAACTCCTGAGAACTTTCTAATTTCGATTTGGAGCTTTTATCATTCTCATAAGACTTTGATTTCTATTATTTTTTAAAAGACAGCTTGACTTGTCAGTCAAGATATCCCATCAATGGCATGTAACAAAGCCCAATAATGACTTAACCATCAGCCACTCAAAGCAGCTCACCCTCCTGACCTCCCACTTAGGTTAACTTTATTACCAAACTGAAGCAGGTGATAACTAGAGTCTCATCTTTTACTCATTTTGTCAACTCTGACAATTCATCAGTCACCAACAATTTCCCACATGTATTAGTTCTTCATTTATGTGACTGTGAATGAGACACTGGGCCTTTCTGTACTCAGAGTCCTTATTTGTAAAAGAGAGATGACAATGTTCTTCATGCCTTTGGATTTTCACGCTGAACACAGCCTAAGTCATTCATGCCTTTCACTAATCAACTTGGCACCTTGTTCTGCATGAGGATGTAGGCAAAGTTACTTTGGTGTTAAAGTCACCAATAAACCTGCCAGATGTCCTTTCTTTCTATTCTTCTTCTTCTACCCCCAAAATTACTAGCAGGAAAAAAGTTTCCATTTCCTTACTGAGAATAAATTGTACATTTTGTAGTACTGCCTTTTTCAACTGTTGGATTTTACTTTTCCTCTCTTCTAAAAAATTTTCTTTCCTGAGATTGATAAAAAATAAGATGTGAATCTTTGGATATGAGCTATGATTAATTTTTAAGTTATATATAATATCTTGTCTCCTTACTTTTAAAAATAAAATGAAGACAACTCAAGACCAATCAGGTGGAGGTCGTTCCTTGGGAGGGGCTTCCTCTCCTGAAAAGTCTCCAGTTTGTGTCAAATTGACATAGGCTAACTACTACACACAGATGCTTCAGAAGGGAGGTGTGCCTCCCTCATGTAGAGAGAGAACCCGTTGGGTGAATCTTATGATCTGCTCCAAGGGAGAAGAACGTGTGTGTGGAGGGAGGGGCTCAGACTGATTTTCCCAATCTAGTGTTTTCTCAAATGCCAATGTGCTGTATTTTGGGGTGATGCCTTCTGAACCTCATTAATCTGGAAGGCTGCTGATGTCTATAATGTGCTCCCCCATTTTTCTTCATCTTCCTCAATCATCTCTCTTTTTAAAAAGGTTTCATTTAATTCCATGTTTTGGCTTTAAAACATGTTTATGAGTTAACCGCAAGGAATATTTAGAACTATTTCTATAATAACTGTTACCAGAGCTTTGGGGAGGCAACAGTATGCCAGAGGCAGTCAGTAACCTCATATTACAGAATGCTAGCCCTCGCCATAGCCTGACAGAAGTGAAACCTGTCAAGTCCCATAAGCTGTGAAGAATGAATCTAAACACAGAGTCCTTGCATAGGTTCCTTTCAATGTGTGCAGGAATTGTTTGTCTAAGCATAAGAATTGAGTTGGAACCAATAATTAGGTGCCCAAGTGCCAACAGCAACTTAATGCACATTGTTGGTCTGAATGGCTATTTTCCCACATGTCAGCACTGGCTGTTGTCTTTGTGCAAGCAGGTGGTGCTGGAAACGTAAGTCGGGGCAGCTTGTCCCAGCTAGGCGATTGTGCTATACACCTAAGCTAAGCCTGTCCCAGGCTCTGTTTGGTCATTTATTATATTCTATCCTCTATCTTTTGTTTATCCTTTTATTGGTCTGCTTACTCTTGGGATTTTTTTGTTTCTTTTTGGTGAAAATGTATATTTCTATCTGTTTATGATAAGGATGCCAGTCAAGCATTTTCTCAGTAGTTACAGATCTTTAAGTATTGAATACACACAAACACCTTGTCCTCGTCCTCCTCCTCCTCCTTCTTCTTCCTCTTCCTCCTCCTTTTTCTTCTTCATCTTCTTCTTCCTCTTCCTTTTCCTCTTCCTCCTCTTCTTCCTCCTCCTCCTTCTTCTCCTCCTCTTCTTCCTCCTCCTTCTCCTCCTCCTCCTTCTTCTTCTTCTTCTTCCTCTTCCTCTTCCTCCTCCTCCCCTTCCTCCTCCTCTTCCACCTCCTCCTCCTCTTCCTTCTCCTTCTCCTCTTCTTCCACCTCTTCCTCCTCTAACTCCTCCTCTTCCTCCTTCTCTTCCTCTTCCTCCTCCTCCTCCTCCTTCTCCTCCTCCTCCTTCTTCATCTTCTGTTTTTGGTTTAAAATTTTTATAAAGTAAAACTCACCAATTTTTATACAGTGTTTTAAAGTTTATCTCTTCATTGAATCCTTATTATACAAAGACTATTCTGAAATTTCTTATTATTTTCTCCCAATATTTAAATATTCCATGCCTTTCCCCACTTACAGGCAGTTTATGTATTTTTAAAGTGAGGTCAAGATGCTTATCCCCAGCCTCATTCCTACCTCTGTAAGCAAATCTTGGTAAGCAGTTCCATTTCAGACCTTAGCACATGAGTGCCCCTGTTGTGTTGATTTCACTCTTTATACATATTTAAAGTTCATCTTTGAATACAGGTATATATTGGGGATTTTATAAAGTGAGTGATGTATCACAGTATGAATGTTGTGTTTTCTTAGGCATGGCGGTGTACCGGTGATTGCTGAAGTGGCCCAAAATACTTTGCAGTAGAAATTGCCTTTTTTTTTGATCTGAGAGCTATGGCAAGTCTTATGATTCTAGGCAGCTGTCATAGTTATAAGCCAGAGTAAGGATGGACTTGTGTATATGACTTGATTAATTATCTCAGGGGATAAATGAAATCAAGTACATCAGCTGGTAGAGGTGCTCCACAGTTTGCCCTGGAGGTTGTCTTAGAGAGCATCTTGGCCCATTGTCTACAAAGCTGTTGTTATCAAGGAGGAAACAGGTAAGAATATCCTAGAAGACTGTGACAAAACTTCTATTGTACAGCTAATTTGATAAATGCAGATTTGCCAGACATAGCAGCAAACTCCCTGGGTCATTGTGCCAATCTGTCAGAATGCTGGCGTTTGGGGACTACTTCAGTCTTTGAGACTGTGTAGAATCCTACTGCAGAATATGACATAATAAAGATAATCCAGCAAGTGTACCCATGAAGTTATTCCTATCTTAACTCCTCCATACCATTAGGACCATAAATTGTAGAGACTTAACCATACATGGTCCCATTCTATTCTCCTTGAAACTGTGTCAACATAGTAAAATCATTAACTTCTCTATAGGTTTCAGGCACTCGAGTCTATAGTTGCCACATAACATTGTTCTTTCCCTAGCATGCCATCTCAAGCTTTCATGGCTTTAATATTGCCTTCTCTACAGCACTTTCTCAGGGCAACCCCAGCACAGAGTCTGGTATACTGCAGGCAACTAATAAACCTGGAAGAATGCTCACAAGGGGAATTACTCTAATACTGTGTAGAGTAGCAGTAGACTATAATGCTTATGTGCTTCCTGAAAGTGGATAGACCTGGGGTGGCCAAGGCTCCATCGGTAAAGCATATACACAAGCATGAAGACTTCAGTTGGATCTCTGGCATGCACATCTACAATCTGAACACCACTGAAGCAGAGGCAGGGGGATTTCTAGCAGCCAATCTAGCTGACTGGATGAACTCCAGGTTTAGTGAGAGACCCTGTCTCAAAAATAAAGTAAAAAGCAACTGAGGAAGATAACCTAATGTTGCCCTATGGTCCTCACAACATCATGCATGCACTCATGCACACGGGTGCATATGCATGCATGCACACACACCCCCTTCTGCACATTTATAAAATACTGAGAATTCGACAGCTCCCACATGCATACAGATAATGTTTGTGGAGATAGAGAATGCTAGATGCCATGTCTTGTAGTGAGAATTTGGGTTTCTTTAAAAAAAAAAACAACTCAGAAATATTTTAGTTTTAATCCTGGTAAGGGTTATGGAGATGATTTAGATTGTCCACAGCAACTGACTATGATTTGCCTCATGGACTAGCAGGGGTGTGATTTTGCCAGCCACAGATAGTTTTTGTGAATGTGTGACAATTGGCTTTCTGGGAATTCTTGAAAGTGTGTATAAATGCTAAAGCCTGAGAGTGGGTGTGGCTGTTGCCCCTCCTGCTGCTGCTGGTTGCTGGTTGCCAGGGCAGTTTGTTGCATTTATCAAGGGGTCATACACAAAGAGACAAGAAGAAGAAGCAATTGGATATCCTAATGGCAAAGATTAAACTTGCCCCAATGAACTCGGTGCTCCTAATCAGTAGGAAGTGGTCCACACCCTGCCCTCTAGCACTCTTTCTCTCCTACCTTGTGTTGGGGGTTGGAAGAGTAGAATAGGGGTGAAGGGTGGTATCTTAGGGTTTTACTGCTGTGAACAGATACCATGACCTAAGCAACTCTTATAAGGACAACAGTTAATTGGGGCTGGCCTACACGTTCAGAGGTCCAGTTCATTATCATCAAGGTGGGTCCATGGCAGCATCTAGGCAGGCATGGTGCAGGGGGAGCTGAGAGTTCTACATCTTCATCTGAAGGTAGCTAGGAGAAGACTGGCTTCCAGGCAGCTAGTATGAGGGTCTTAAAGCCCATACCCACAATGACACACCTACTCCAATAAGGCCGCACCCACTCCAACAAGGGCACATCTTCTAATAGTGCTACTCCCTGGGTGGAGCATATACAAACCATAAAAGGTAGTAGAAAAAGGAACCTATCAAGTAGTCAAAAGTCCTGTCACATTGTCTGATTATTATATATCACATCCATGTATAGAATCATTATACTGTATCCTACAAGTGAGTATGATTATATGCTTATAAAATTAATATAGCAATGTCAGCCATTTTAGAAATATGCTATTTATTTTATCTTATTTCCTACAAAAGGAAATGCATGCTATAAAAATAATTACACACACACACACACACACACACACACACACACACACACACACACACACCTTCTTCACATGGCTGTTTCTACGCCAGCAGCTAGGAGCTGTTTTAGGACTATGTGTCTGGCCATATTCCAGCTTTATAATCCAGGAAATGATCAGAATCTCTGCAGCTGGAAGCTCTGACCTCTGGAAGTGAACCAATGTTTAACTGAATATATTTCAAAATTAAAGGGAAAAAATGCAACCCACCGAATGAACTATATTAAAATAAAACACACACACACACTTCAGAAAGAATGCTTACTCTTGCAACATACGTTCCACCATTTTCATTTGTATCTCATGTTTGAAACAAACCATGGCACATGGGAATATGTATCTTACCTTCACGATTCAGTGCAGTAATGTTGATTGTTTGTGTAAAAGTAAGAAACAAACGTCAGTTTAGAACTTGCCTCCCCTCATCATGATAGAAAAATTTGAAGCAAAAAAGAGAAAACTCGAGGGCTAAAGTGAGAACTCAGCAATGTGTTCCACGTTCAGTAGCTGGGCAAGTGAGGGCAAAGCAAGCAGAAACATTTTCCTTGGAAATGCAGATGCCAACAGCTCCCTGTTCTAGGCATTCAGAAAGACCCTGGAGGAAAGGTCTTGGAGCCTCTGAAAGAAGTACTTACTTAGTTCAGGCTAGACCCTTAACCACATTTGGAGCATGGAGTCTGTATTTGGCAACTCACTGAATTGTCTACCTGGGCTAGAGGAGAGGCATGAAGTAGGCTAGACACTTTGCATAGAAAGGTCCCCCAAAGTGCCCTGTTTGGAGCTCCACACTTTGCCTTCATGCCTCCGCTATGCTAGATAATTCCACCTGCCAAGTCTGGGATGGACTCTGTGAGGTGCTACCTCTCCTGAAGTTTTCTGTAGTTTGTGTCTCCAACTCCCTTCAGCAGTAAACCTTATATGTATCCACAATGGGTTCTTTGTTGGTGAGGCAAGGCCAATAGGCATGGCCAGTCGATAAACGATTAGAGAACGATTGTTACTTGCATCCTATAAGAAGACCATCAGAAGGGCGTTAAAAGCAGCACTCTACCTCAATTGAGGAAGCAGAGGGATTCTATCCAGGGCACTGTACATGGTCACAGAGAAGAGCACCATAGAGGTGAGCAGTCTCAAGCATGCTCTGTTCAAGGTGTGTGAGCATGTGAGCATGCTTGGTTTAAAGTTAACTGTCCCTCAATAAGGAAACAGGGAGAGCACACTTCTTAACTCAGGGCCATGGGCACGTGTTCAGAAGGTTAAATGGCACATAGGAAGATATGCCCAGTTTCTCCATTAAAAAGTGTTTTATATGGGGCCTGTGGGATGACTACATGGGGAAAGGCACTTTTCACCAAGTTGGAAGACACAGGTTTGTTCTCCAAGATCCACATTGTGGAAGGAAAGAGCTGACTCCTGAAGTTAGCCTGTGACTTCCACATGTGCACCATGTACTGAGTGTCCCCTCTCCTTAAATCATTATAAAACCAGTATATCAAGTTGGAATTGAAGGCTAGGTATGGTGGTGTATGTCTGAAGTCCTAGCACAGAGGACTGGGAGGGAGTTCAAGGCTAGTTTGGGCTACAGTAATATTTTTTTCTTTTGGAAAGGCAAGGGCTTCTTGCATGACAAACCTAGGCGCTGAAGGAGCACGAAGGTAGGAAATTCAAATCCCAGAGTGCGTTCATTTCCTTCCTCAGTCCAGGGCCTTTATCTAATAGTTCGGAAGCTGTCATATATTGTACTTGTTAAAGAAAGGGTTTTTAGTGTACCTCACCCAGTTCCTTGCCTCTTGAAGCAGTTGATTAGATCCATTCTCTTGCAATATTTTGTCTGATTATGCCCTGGACCAGCAGTGCCCTCTTTACTTCTGGAAATAGGACCATAAGTAGCTCTGATCAAATCCAATTAGAGATCAAGTTCAAGTCATCTCAGAAGCAACTCAAAAGAGTTATGCTGCAGACCCTGCCTCCCTAGAACTACAGACGGCACTAAGTCTCATTAAGCGAGAGTTCTCCGGAGACTCAGAGCTGATGGGACAAGTGGATACAGGCAAGAGGGCAAGACTGATACAGAGAGATCTGTATTTATATAGAGATATTATATTATAATATATATTATGTTATAATATATATTATATATAGCATATATATAGCTATATATATTTTATATATATATATAGCATATATATAGCTATATATATTTTATATATATATAGCATATATATAGCTATATATATTTTATATATATATAGCTAATATATAGCGTTTTGAGACTAGAAAGGCTAGTGGTTATAATTCTTCAGTGAGGACCTGGAAGCTGAATACCAAGGACAGTCAAAAGCCAGTGCAGCTGACAATCATTCTAGGGAGGTCCATGTATGTTCTACTTAAAATGACAGTGTTGGTTGGATGATGCACTATGACCTTGTTCTGTCTTAGTATTGTCCATTGTCTTTCTGGCTTTTAATTTCTTTGGGTGTCTCTCTCTCACTGTGTTTTCCATTTGGACAATGGAAGCCAGATTCCTGGACTATTAAGTGCAGCAGTTCTGAACATCTGTTTCACATCTGTTGAGTGATAAAACATAAAGAGAGGGAGCGGCTAGTTACAGTGACACCAGGAGACCAAAATCAATGCCACATGCTACAGTATAGCACATGCTACAGTATTACACATGTATCTCTTGTGGTACACTATATCACATGCTACAGTGTAGCACATGCTATAGTATACCATATGCTACAGTATACCACATGCTATAGTATACCACAGGCTACAATATACCACAGGTTACAGTATAGCACATGCTATAGTATAGCACAGGCTTCAGTATACCACATGCTACAGTATACCACATGCTACAGTATACCACATACTATAGTATACAACATGCTACAGTATACAACATGCTACAATATATCACATGCTATAGTATACCACAGGCTACACTATACCACAGGCTACAGTAGTATACCACGTGTTACTATATATCACATGCTACCGTATACCACATGCTACAATACATGTGCATCTCAAACCTACAATGAGCAAGCAGGCAGACATTAGCAACTGTACAGACATAGAGAACAGAAGCTTCCAGGAGGCAGAAATGATTCTTCCTGGGCATGAAGTGAATTAACAGGAGTGTGGACTACTCAATGGAATGTTTACAAAACTCAGATTCTTGACCTGCATGTTCCTTTGGCAAAGATTTACGAATCTATATTCTTACAGTCTCTATATAGCTCTCTATAACATACAACCCAGAATGTTAAAGCTGAGATACTAAGCCAGTGTGATCATGTTTTATTTAAGGATGGAATTATTGCTTTGTAGTACACATACATGTCAACCTTTAAAGATAATGCCAAAATGTTTCCCAAAGAGTTTTACAAATGTTTGTTCTTACAAGAAAATAAAACCATTTATTTGGTTACATATTTGCCTCCCCAACAGTTCTGCTAAGATTCCCCATCTGTGAATTAAAAGAACACCATGTCCACTAGCGTGGTGTCCTGTGTAGTATTGCTTTAATCCCATTCCATCAGATTAAAATGATACTACATGAAACGAAAACCACTTTACAGAAAATGAAGAAAGCCAGTGGGACCTTGTTTCCAATATCAACAATCTTATCATGTCCCTTACATACTGAAGCAGTTGGTTTGACTGAACAGTAGAATTTTCATGATTCAATTGAGTGGTGGATGATGTACTTCAGTGTAGAGCTGCACATGTGCAAAACTACTAAATACCATCTAGGTGGAAATGCCTAGGAGGAAAAGCTAGGAGAGCTTCCTCTGGGAAGGTGCATGTGCTGAGTAAGTGTCCTGCCTGTTCTGTGGTTTCTCCCTTAGTATGATTCATGAATGGAGGGATCAAAGGATAGAAGGAATTGTCATCTATGGAGTCTGCATCTTCTCTTAGAGAAGGGTCATTCCTCACCACTTGTACACAGGACTGGTTTTATCGAATTAGGTAGAATCATGACTTTGTTAGGGACCAGCATGGCTCATGGCAATGGCTACAGACCCCAAGATGACAAGGATTGAATGATGACTCTGAATTCGACTCCTCCCCCTTCTCCTCTGCTGCAGCCAGGATTTACTAAGTCAGTGAGGCCAGCCCCAGACTCACTCAGTAGCCCAGACAAGCTTTATTTTATGATCCCCAGCTTTAGCCTCCCAAGTAGCTGGGGACAGGGACACAGGCCCATCAGGTTTAGCTGTTTGGCCGATATTAGCATTTACAGTGGAGAACAGAGGGGACAGATCACTGTCCATAATGAATGTGGCTGGTCTCCTCCAAGATCTGAGAGCCTGACAAGAACAAACACAAAACTCTCTGGAGCAGGAGTCTCCAGGAGGCTGCTTCTGCACTCTGTCTACACCATCAGTCCTTGGACTCTACCCCTCACCTTTCCACTGGAGATGAATTGTCTGCCTACCTACATATCTGTGCTCCTTAGACTGTGTTCCTTAGACTGGAGCTTGGCATTTCTAATCCCTGGTATCATGTTGGCCACACTAAAACTAAATTGCTGTTTAAATCAATCTCTCTCTCCCTCTCCCTTTCCCTCTCCTCTTCCCTCACCCTCCTTCCTTCCTTCCCTTCCTCCCTCCCATTTTCCCTCTCTCCCTCTTTTCTTTCTCCTTGTTCTCTATCTCAGGTTGCCCTAATACTTTCATTTTCTGGATCTTTCTTGTGTTTTATTTCATATGACTACAATCTGCAGGGTGATTGAGGATGAAAGAGTTTCTTTGTAAAATAACAGTGTATTCAAGGGATGAAGGCAGAAGGCAAAAGGTTTAGAGGTAAGATAACTATGGTGTGCATATGTACACAGAGGTAAGTCAACTATGGTGTGCATTTGTATACAGAGGCATCCATATGTACATAGAGGTAAGACAGCCATGGCATCCATATGTACATAGAGGTAAGACCACCATGGGCATTATTATGCACACAAAGAGGTAAGACAGTCATGGTGTGCATATATATGCACACAGAGGTAAGACAATCATGGCATCCATATGTAATAGAAACTGGGAAGTTTATGATGAAAAGCTCACAACATTAAACTATGTTCCTGTTCTTCATATTGGAAATTGCAAACACAGGGAAAGCTTAGAAAAAAATTCCCAAGGAAATTTTTAATCTAGAAGATCTGTGTAGCTTCTCCTGTTGTATTTTAGCAAAGTCTCTGCTTTGTTAGCTCCCCTCTAAGCCAGAGATAGATGACTCCTCTCAGGGCGGTATCAGCATTGCATCAGGGCCCAGGTCTACATTAGGTCTTCTAAAGCTGACTTCTCTTTAACGGTAAGCTCAGGGGGTTTCATCCTTGGGGAATGGAGGGAGAAAATGTTTCATTACTGCATTTCTCAATGTAAGATTCCATCAGTTTGCATCCTGCTCGACTCTACAGGAACAAGGGCCTATCTTCTGGTGTCCATCCCTTACAGGTACAGGCAAGTAATCTCTCAGTTTTCCTGAAGCAAGGCTGTGGCTATTATGTTCTTTTCCCATCAGAACTCACCTGCTGCCTCAGAGCTGAGGGGCAGCACTTGAGAAGCTGAGGCTGGAGGATCACACGAGTAAGGTCAGCAAGGGCTATCTAATCAGACCTTGTCAAAACAAAACAAAAAATAAACCCAATTTATCTGGGAAATATGTCTCGCTGAGATTACTGCCAGCCATCCTGGTTGATTAAATGTCTTGTCTTTCAGGATACCTGAAGGATTCTGCTGACCCCGTTTTTTTTTGTTTGTTTGTTTGTTTTTTTCTTGTATGGTTTATTAGTGGCAGAAATTTCCATCAGGATGATTGATCTTCAGGCATTTGGGGAAATGGCTCAGTCAGTAAAAGCACAGGTTCAGGTCCCCTGCAGCCATGTAAAAGCTGGGCATAGTGACATAGGCCTGTATTCTAGTGCTGGGGGTGGACAGGTGGGTCCCAGACCTCACTGGACAGTCAGCCCAGGCAATTCATGAGCTCTGGATTAGAGAGTCTGTCTCAAATAAGGTAGACGGTGACAAGGGAAGGTCCCCAGACCTCCATAAGCATGTGTGTGTGTGTGTGTATGTCTCTCTGTGTGTGTGTGTGTGTGTGTGTGTGTGTGTGTGTGTGTATGTATACACCTGGAGGGACATATTATGCACACACATGCATTACATATACATATACATAGATCATACCAAGAGGAAGAAAGGAAGAAAAGAAGAGAGGAATGAAGAAGATAGGATAAGGGTGGGAATGTAGTCACTGGTAAAAAACACATGTTCAACTCAAGTCCCTAGATTTAATCCCTCACACCACAAAACAAAAACAGGCAAAAACAAAAACAAAATCAAACCAAACCAAAACCAAAACAAGTCAACCCACATATTATATGAGCAAGGCATTACTCACATTTTAGGTATAAGTTGCATTTATCCCATTCAACTTGTAAACCATCTACAGTTCAAGGATCTGGGTTCAGAAAAGGCAAATGCTGCTGAGCAGAGAAGTGAAGATCAGAGCTTGTGCAGGGGGTAGACGTGGTGATGCCCCACAGGAAGAACTCGGGGGGTGTAGAGTCACTGCGGGGGTGTCTGTTAAGCAAGAGGGTCAAAAATTCTGGCAATGAGGGAGTTAGACCCAGATCACAGTGCCCATTAGAGTTAAAAGCTTTGTATTTTATTGTATTTTATATTTTATGTTTTTAAGGTATTCAATATTTTAATATTGTTTTATATTATATTTTATATTTATTTTATATTTTTATTTAAAACAATTTTTAAATTTAAATATATTTATATCTTCCCATTTCCCAAGTCCTTACAGATCCTTCCCCCATCCCTACACCTAACTTGAAGTTCCTTCTCATAAAAGAATAGAAAAAAAACAATACAACAAGCCCCCCAAAGCCAAGAAAACAAAATAAAATCACGACCAAACTATAACCAAATAAACACACACACACACACACAATGGGATCCATTATATGTTGGTCAACTACTCCTGAACATGAGTCTCGCTTGTCCTGGACCGGTTGATAAGCCCAGTGTCACTGTATTGGAGATTCCTTGATGTTCCCTGATTTCCTAGCGGGTACAAGTGACAGTTCAGTTGCTAACCTTTACCCTAGTGGCTTGGTGTCCTGGAAACAATAATGGTGATTGATGGAAAATTAAAGACCTTCCTTATGAAAATCTTTATGCTGTCTAGGGAAGGGAGCAGGGGTGCGGGGTCGTAAGGGCATTGCAGTTGAAGCTGGGAGGGAGATAATTGTTCTCTAGAAGGTGGTGTTTGTGGTTTCAGAGTCAGAATAGATACAGGAATAAAAGAAGATTCTCAGAGGAAGACAGAGCACTGCTACCGTGCTAACAGCTCACTGTGTGTATAAGGATATGAATGAGAGATGGAGGGAGGGAGGGAGGGAGGGGAGGGGGGAGAGGGAGGGAGGGAGGGGGAGGGAGGGAGAGAGGGGAGAGGGAGGGAGGGAGGGAGAGAGGGGAGAGGGAGGGAGGGGAGAGGAAGGGAGGGAGGGAGGGGGGAGGGAGGGAGGGGAGAGGAAGGGAGGGAGGGAGGGGGGAGGGAGGGAGGGAGGGGGGAAGGAGGGAGCCTTAGGAGCCTAAGTCTAGAGACCCTGGAGAATCTCAGGAGTTCAGATTGCTCCGGTACCCGTGCAAATACAAACCTTGGGCATGATGCAGTAAAAGACTGGAAGTCCAGAAGCAACATGAGTAGTATTTATCAGCCAGCACAAAAAACCTATTAGATGTCTGGTGATTTCAGCTCATGCCCTTCTCTGGTAAAAAAGATCCTAATTGGTTGGGTGGGTGGGGGAAACCTATTGTGATTAGGACCACATCTGAAACCTGCTTTTCTAGTTGATATGATTTCTTGGTGCGTTAATCCAATCCACAAATAGAGAACAACAGATTCCATACAGGAGTAAGTGTCTCTTCCTGTCACATCGAATGCTGACTTCCTGACCAAGCCACTCCTCCCTCTGTGTGTGGGCATCCTTCCCTTTAAGTTGCCAGCTATCAGTGCTAATGAGATTCCGTATCAGTTCAGGGACGTTTTCTACTCTTAGTTTGAAACCCCAAACACTGGTTACAGCTACGATATTTTTTTTTCACATGCTCATATTTAGTGACACAAAACAATGTCCTTTTATGATAGATTTATTTCATAGATGCTTTTGTCTGAGTGAGCCCAGTCACAGAATCACCTGCCTTGAAATCCAACACAGAGACCCGGCCAAAAAGAGCACTTGACCACGTGACAAATACTGTAACCGTTCTCTGTAAACTTTGATGCCAAACCCGTTAAAGTGTTCAGGGAGCATTTTGAGCTTAGACGCACGGAGATTCAATAAATTAGATGTAGAAATAAGTTTGGGTAGAAAGTTAGAGCCAGCCGCAGTAGTGCATGTCTGTAATTCCAGCACTCAGGAAACGGAAGCGGGAAGGTCAAGGGTTCAGGGCCAGCACTGGCTACACAGTGAGTTAGAGGCCAGTCGTAAGGAAAACAAAACAAAAAACGAGGAAGCAAACTGAGAAAGCTGGGTAGACCTTGGAGACAGTTCGGCGCGGGCTTTTGGCCTTAAGAAGACACAGTATAAAGATTTATACTCGGAGAGGGAGAGACCGAGCTCCGAGGCCACCCAGCTAGTTAATGGCTACAAAATCCTTTGTTCCCATCTTTGGTACATGCTATCTAGAGTTAATAAAGAAATTAAAAACTTGTTTATGATATCTCAGAAAAGCAGACACGAAGCCTCAGTACGGTCAATGAGACATTCAAAAGAAAAGTTCATAGACAGACTGGCCTTTTGTCTCATCTGTCTTTTGAACGTGCTCTTCATTTTCTCTCCTAACCGCAACACCTTCAAGAAGGCTGTAGAGTTCTTACGCCTCAAACGATTTGGGCGATTCCCTCTTGTATTACAACCACATTACCACTAGGCTTGCTGAGAGAAAACATTATTTCCTCTTTTTGGAAGCACTAGTATATTTAGTTAATATATTAATTGTGATTTATTTCGAAGCATCACTGTTGTTATACAGAATGGAATACTTCAGCAAAAAGTTACAAATCCTGTTTTATTTTTTTTTATTGTTAGCAAGAAATCTCTCTCTGTCTCCCTCTGTCTGTATCTTTCTCTCTTTGTGCCTGTCTCTCTGTCTCACATATTGATGTTTTTGAGAAAAGGTCTTGCATCACCCAGGTAGCTGATGTTAGCTTTGAGCTCCCGATCTTCCCGCTTCAATCTCCCAAGTGCTAGGATTGTGCCATCTTTCCTTGCTTTTCTTCCTTGTTTTGGGTGAAATTTATACACTAACCCAAAGCAGACAGAATGATACTCCTCATTTGAAAATGCAGTTCGTACGATTCTCTGTTTTTGAAAGCTTAGGAAATGACCTTGGCTTGGGAGAGAACTTTCTCTTGAGATTTACTGTGAACACAACAAGATAAGATAATGTGCAAAACTTTATAACTCAAAAGATCAGAGAAGACAACTTATTATATGATTAGCCAGTCGTAAAACAACCTGGACAAGAATAATCTTGGCACTGCAGAGCAGAACGCATCTTCTTGTCTTACATAAGGTTATACGAGGGTCGAGTCATCTTGGTTAAAGTTAGGAAACACGCACCCGGTTCTGGAGATGTTTCTAAATTTTCAGTTGCAAATAAAGGATTTATACAATATTAGATAACTTGGGGAGATGAAAAATGTCCTTAATAGAAACTCTGGTGAACTTGATATCTCCACTAACACCCCATTAAAGGCATATCCTGCCTGTACAAAATGCCTTTGGTACCAGATAAGGATCTGGGTAAAATACTGCTCCTCTTCAAATGACTCCATTTTTATGACTGTTTCCCCCAGTCGGAAGAGTGTGTTTCTTTGTGTGGTGAGACATGAGATTAGACTATGATTCCTGGGAGGAATCTCTTAACATCAGCTTGGTCACTGCTCTTCTTCGATTGTTTGTGTTCAGAAACATTTCTCTGACTTTTCACATGCCATCTCTCTTGAAAAGTCTCCTCTTAGTGAGCTAGGATTGGTATCGTTCTACCTACTGTGTAGTTAGAGAAAAATGCCCATTTTCCTGCCAAATGGAGAATGGATCATCCATTAGGGCTGATTATAGACTATAATGCTTTCTTTCTAAAACAAAGATGTTTTTATAATAAGCAGTATCTCTCAAACTGAGAACATGGGGTCAGAGGCTAATCTACTACGTGGGCTCCAACTCGTAGAGCCACGGTCCTCCACCCGTGGGTCATGACCGCTTTGGGGTGGAATGACTCTCCACAGGGGTCACCTAAGACCATTGGAAAAACACAGATGTTTATATTACAATTCATAAAATCAGAGAATCACAGTTATGAAGTAGCAATGAAAATAATTTTACCGTTGGGGATCAGCACATGAGGAACTGTCTCGGGGCTTTAGGAAGGTTGAGACCCACTGCCTTAGAGTTTACGCTTTGGATCTTCCAGGTTGAGGACTGACTACCCTTAACACTTCAGTGGCCCAAGATGCACCTGCACCTTTGTTTCCATTCCCACAAGGAGAAAGCAATGGGTGTGGAGACCTGCTGTGTGTATGAAGACTCATGATAGCGGGATCATCGACAAACAGCCGTGTTTGTACAAGGTCAGAACTGACCACCATGGTGGTTCCCAGGAGCCAGTGATCCGGACCTGCTCTGCATTCATTAGAAGCACATATGAATTGCTTTCTTCTTGTTGGACAAAAGTGCTCCCCAGGCAGCACAAGGAAGGGAGAAGTTATTGCACCACCGTTTATTTTTTTCTTTATTTTTTATTAGATATTTGCTTTATTTACATTTCAAATGGTATCCCCTTTCCTTGTCCTCTCTGAAAGCCCCCTATCCCATCCCCCTCCCCCTGCTCACCAACCCCCCCTCCCACTTTCCTGACCTGGAATTTCCCTACACTGGAGCATTGAGCCTTCACAGGACCAATGGCCTCTCCTCTCATTGATGTCTGAAATGGCCATCCTCTGCTACATATGTAGGTGGAGCCATGGGTCCCTCTGTGTGTACTCTGGACTAAACCGCCAACCAAAGAGTGCGCCACAGTTTAAGGCTGCCCTTATTCTCACCTTAAGCTACCACAGCGAGAGTGGGTGTCACAGTGAGAGCAAAGGCTTGAGACTCTGAACATCACGCAGTCTTAGAGCAGATGAATGTTGCTACGTGACTCAGGAGGTTAAATTTGACTGTTTTGGGGGTCACATGTCATCATTCTCAGATGGTATGTGGTCTTTGTGACACTGCAACTGTCTCTGATATTTAATCCTCCTCATCAACAGAAAGTTTCAACAATGGAGTAGTATTGTAAGATGTTTTTAAGCATTTTTTGTCTTTTGATTTTTGTTTACCATAGCTATGATAGTTTATTATAATTAAAAATCTAAACATGCAAAAAATGTAAAAATGTCTAATAAATTCTTTGTGATTATGTATGAAAAAGGAAAATATAACCTAATAGCACATTAAAACAAATATGGATTTTTGAATTCTTATATCTAATATTATGTCTTGACTACATAAAATATTTTTCTCCCAAATACACAGTAAAAATGTATTATATGTATAAATTTGAAGTATTATCATAAGTAAAGAATGTTTAAGAGCATTGATTTGAAAACTGAGATGTTAGCAAAGGTAAAGACCACTGTTACTATGTTGCTGTGTTCTAGGGTGTTAGGAACTCTAAATGATCAGCTGTGGTGGTGTAAACGGATAGACTGGCGAGGCAGGGGTAGGGCATCAAGAACGCTGAAACCATTTCAAGTCTACTCTCACTTGACTTAAAGCATGGGCTTCTTTGTAAAATATATAGCTTTCATGGCCTCTGTGCAGACATACAATTCTTTTATCATAATTGTAATTATATAACTAAGATAATCTATTAGGCATACATTTTATTGAAGACTTGAGCATTAAGGGCTTTTGGTTTGGCGTTTTGACGCGTCTCCTGAGTGTGCGGATGAGTGTGTCTCCGAGTGCTGTGCCTGATCTTGGACTTTCTTTGTCTTGTTCAACCCCAACGTGTGAGTTTTTGCTTTACCTTATTATATTATATTTTTTTATTATCCTGTTTCTTTTCTATTAAGAGACAGAAAGGGAGTGGATCGGCATGGGAGGGACTGTGGGGAGAAAGTGGGGGAAGTAGAGTGAGACCATAATCAGAATGTATTATGTAAGGAAAAATATCTATTTTCAATAAAAAAAAGAAAAACGTAAATGAAAGCACAAAATATTAAGGTCTAAAATTATGCAGCTGTTAATATTCACATTACAATGTTCTAGCAAACGGGATGCTAAAATTAAAATCGCTATGAAGGTTATCAAAATAGGACAATGTGATACACTGAGCCCTTAAGTTTGTATAAACCCTGTCATCCTCTTTAGCAATATAAAACTCTCCATCAAGACCGGAAGGGAGAAGGGCTCATGAAGAGAATTCCTTCCAGGGTGTACGGTGTATTAAGTGCTGTGCTAAAACCAATTATTGCCAAAGCACCAACTAATTCTGAAATAACCACAAAATGACAACAGACAAAATTACATCGAAACCTATTTGTTTTGCTCCCAATGTATCCTTCCTAATAGGCATGTTAGCGCGTAGAACTCTGTGTACAGCACTGCCCACGTGTGGTACCATGGACACCTCCTTCTTGATTCACCCATTTCCTCTAATTACAGACCAAGCTGTGTTTTACCTATCATCAGACACTGCTTCGTTTTGCATGGGCTTACACTTATTCATTTATTTACTTTGCTTATGTTTTGATAATTTTGCTGCTAAAAAGGTGTGTATAATTATAAACTTTCTTGTAATTAGAAATGATGGCCTCAGTGAGAGAGGATGAGCCTAATCCTGCAGAGACATGATGTGTCAGGGTAGGGGGATACGGGGTGGGGGTGGGGGGCTACCCTCTCAGGGGAGAAGGGGAGGAGGATGGGGGTGGGTCTGTGTAAGCGGGAATCAGGAGGAGGGAGCAGCGATCAGGATGTAAAGTGAATAAATAAATAAATTAATTAATGAAGGAAAAAAAAGAGAAAGTTTTATAACAACCTGGTTGGTTGTATTTAGTATCAGACTGGATAGCAATAACTCCTTAAAACCTGATGCTTGATGGAATTTCATAGTGAATTTAGCATATGCACTTAGAAATAAAATATTTTGAGCAACAAGAATTGTAGTGAGAGCTTTGGTTTCTTTAAAAAACACACACAGTTATGTTATATGACTGTGTTTTGGCTTGAACCCCAGGTGTGGGTTATGGGAGTGCTTCAGTTTGTTCACAGCTATTAATTATGATTGCTCCAGGTGGGTGGGGTGTGATGTTGCCAGCAGCAATAGTCTAATTCTGAGGACTCTGGAAAGGGTATAAATCCAAGAACACCCAGAGGGCCTGTGGTGGTTGCCAAGTCCCTTCTTGCTGCCATCTCGTGTAAAGAATAGTAAACATCAGAGAAGAAGTTAAAGAATGGGTCTTAATAAAAAAAAAATAGTGCACAGAATCAGATAAACAAACATAAAATCAGACAAGCACTTGGTTCTGTAGGGGAAAAAAAAAGCAAGATTGACAGATGCCTGGTCTAACTTAACCCTTCAAGAAAGAGAAGATTCATGTTATCAAAACTGTAGATAACAGAGGGGAAATCACAAGAGTCATGTGAAAGAGTCAGTTGGGGAACGATAAATGCTGCTTGGTTTCCATTCAGGTCAGTTTGCCAACTCATGACAACGCCCTCTAGCAATAACTTCCATGAATGAAGTTACTTTTTTTTTTTTTAAGACAGGGTTTCTCTGTATAGTCCTGGCTGTCCTGGAACTCACTCTGTAGACCAGGCTGGCCTCAAACTCAGAAATCTGCCTGCCTCTGCCTCCTAAGTGCTGGGATTACAGGCATGCACCACTACTGCCCAGCAAAGTTACTTATGTCCATAAAGACTTGCCTTAAACAATAGGTTTGCTTGACCCTGGTAGTTTGGGACTGATGAACAGAGCTTTCTTCAAACACTCAGATGCATGAAGAGCCCCTACCTAAGACTTTTTTCTTAGCAATTGTGACATATATGCAATGATGTCTAATGTTATCTTTGCTTGATCTGTCTTGCTGAGTTTCTTCTAATAAGATAATTCATATGACCAGTGTGTCAGTTTGACAAGACATATTTCAGATTTCCATCAAATCTTCCACTCACCAAGCGTATTTAGCCAGGACATGAAGTACAATAGAACATCATATTCTGGCCTGGGAGGTAGAGCTATATCACCTGCTAGCTGAAAGGCTCCATGAAACATGCCATCATCACCCTTGGTAAATGTCAGGTCACAGTAGTCCAAGACAGAATAAAGGTCTAAGGGGCTGGATGTGATCTTATCAATGCACACAAAGAAGTAGAATTTGAGTTGCACCAAGGCTAGCAGGTTTACATATAATGTCTAGCATGCTCCTGTATTCATGAGTATCAGCAGGATGCAAAGTACCATTTGCATACCTTCTTTGCTTTGGTATCTAATTGATCTTATTCTTTCATGTCTACTAGGTACCAATTATAATTCACTTGTCTGTTTGATTTCTTGTTGATTTTAGATTACAAGGTTGCTTTTCTTGCTTTTGAGTATAAGGGTTAGATTTTCCTGTGTCATCACATTACACTGAGTGAGGGGAGTTAGGAGTGTTGTGTTGTTGTGTCAATAATACACACAGTTTCTTTAATAAATGATGATTATGGAGGGGGAAGGTTATTTCTGTTCTCATGGTTCTTTGATGCTAGTTTGTTTCATTAGTGTTACCTTTGGCTACTTTGTGGCTCTCCTTACATAAGTATACAAAAATCACCTTCCCCGGAGAAGATTTCTTCCTTTCCCATATGTGTGATACCTTCCCAAGAGTGACCACTCAGTTCCCAAGAACTTTTAAATTATATTCCTTTGGCTCTCATAGTTCCCACAATTCTCACGTGTTTTGGTCCCTAACTATCACATTCATTGGTAGTTTCCAGGATTTCAATATTAATTTTCCTTTTGGGTCTGCCCTCCTTGGTTTCACCGTACTCTAGCACCATGGCCACTCGAATCCCAACCCTATCGTGTTTGCTTTAGACCCTGCAATCTGTGATTAGTTTCAGCTATTCCGTGAGCTGTACAATGGACTCTAGTGGCTTTATGCATGTGTAAATAAGTAACCTGTAGGCTTTTCTATCTTACGATTATGTCATAGGCAAAGGGCTACTCATTGTTGATCTGTATACATTTGTGAAAGCTGTGTAAGAGAAAATAATATCTACATGACTGTTATTGTATAGGAACTCAAATGCCTCCATTATCCATGAGAAGAAGCAACCATCTATTTGAGAATATTGTATAAAACATGTTACCTTAAACATTTTCATACTCTTTAAAATAAATATTTATATTAACTCCTTATAGGAAAAAATAGTCATTCTGACATAGGGAATCAAAAGAGAACACTGTTTACTTGTTTTGAAATGTCATTTTCTGAGAGAGGAAGATGGTGAGTTAGAGATATCTTGGACTTGACATATCTCCATGGATCTATAAGAAGCTGTCAGTTGTTAGTTGCAGGGAGAGGAGGGAAATGGAAAGGCATGAGAAGGCTGCAAGGAACAGTTGATAGAGACCAGATGAAATCCAGACATATTAAACAATAGACCCAAGAGAAGGAGCTAGACAGAACTATAGAAAGCAGGAGGGTCCTTGCCAACAGTATGGTCTTAAAGAAAAGGAAGGTCTCCATGATTACCACAAGTATGTCAACTGTACAAAGTGTACAACCTATAGTGGGAGACCCACAATGTGTGCAAGAAGCAAATGCCAACAAAGAGACATCCTATCTTTAGATGGCTCATGGATGCTGGACTGGGCAACCATCCAAAGAGGGGTCTTATAATAATAAAGTCTTTAGTCCCCTATAAGGTTCTATCTCCAAGTGCTAAAGCTCACCTCCACTCTACTGGTTAAGTGAATGAAACACCTGTGGGTGCTTTCCTTGGAGAGTCATGAACAAATATTTGCTCACACCAGATAGGGCACAAATGATAGATGGAAATAACACATCTGTCAAAGTCTAATGTGCTGAACCCATGAGTTTATTGGACAGAGGCACCAAGCCCAGAGGGTTGCTGACAGGAGCATGGATGACCCCAAAGACCCAAATCAACACTCTAGCATGGGTCATGGATGACCATGTGGGAAATGCATATGGAGTCTCCTTTTCAGTTAACCAACCTTTTATGTGCTCTAGCTCTCCCAGGATCATTTGCAGCTGGGAGGGAGAGAGCGTGTAATAACCAGAATCCTGGTTGAAGGTTCTGTGGTTCTTCCCTCTTCTACCAGGGAACATCAAGAGCTCCATTACCATTCATCGCCACAGAGCTTCGTGTCATCGTATTGGTCTGCTCAATTAGTTGCCATGGCAACTGAACCAAAATATGCTCTAACCCCAAAGAGTGATACAATGATCCTATTATATTCAGAGGGGGAGGGGAATGTAATAGCGTATCATCCTAGGAATCAGTATGTACACACAAAACTAGTTGTAACTTAAACTCTGATCTGTGAATATAGCTTTACTCGAGTAGAACATGTACAGTGGATTGCAGATAGAAGCTAAAGGACATAAACTTCTTATGCCTGGGAAGTGTGGATACATCTGTCAAGTGTGAAATTGAGAGCAAGTGAAATTGAGATGGAGAAAGGTATTAAAGTCAATAGGTTTGACCCCCATAGAATCATGTGCTTAAATCCTTGGCCCTTGGGTGGGGCTCAATTAGGAGATGTGACCTTTTTGGAGGAAGTGTGTCACTGTGGGGGTGGCCTTTGAGGTGTCTATGCTCAAACTCTGGCCAGAGTGGAGTTGGAGTCTCCTCCTGGTTGCCTGAAGAAGACAGTCTTCCTTTGGTTGCCTATAGATGAAGATGTAGAACTCTCAGCTCTTCCAGCATCATGTCTGCCTGGATGCTGCCATGATTCTCCTCACCATGGTAATAAAGGACTGAACCTCTGAAACTGTAAGCCAACCCTAAATGAATGTTATCCATTGTAAGAGTTGCCTTGGCCATGATGTCTCTTCATGGGAATGAAACCTAACTGAGACAGGTATGGATGAGATATGGAAGATCATCCAGCATCTCACGCATCACCTATAGTGAATATTGCATTGCGATGTTTTCTTCACTTCCAGAGTTCTGGTGACATTTGGTGACGTTGCAGTCACTACTGGGCATTTCCTATGCTATTCCTGCACAGGTAGATTGGGGCCATCCAACTGGGATTCCTTAGACTTTATTGGTTGGAGCAGATTGAACCATACTCACTGGGTTGCTGAGCCTAGGTATCAATTTAGCTAGCAGCTGTAGCAGGGCTGTTGATACGGCAGTGCGGAACTCAGATGGCACTCAGACATTTTTGGTCTAGTCCATTTAGATCAGAGATGAAAACCGCACAAGGTACTTTCATGTCTGGCACCAAATAAAGCTATAGCTCAACATGGGGGACCTGTAACCTTCATCAAGCAAATATAAGCTCAGGCTTGTCAGTTTGGGAATGGAAAACGCACTTACAATCCATTCTCTATTTCCTCAGCAAGCAAGAAAAGCATTGCCTGGTTTTTGCTGTTGTTTTATTTGTTTTGTTTTATGGGATAAGCATCACCATAACATCATAACATAACCATCATCCCATAAAATTTTCTTCTTGCTCTGCTGTTCCTCACTCTTATTTTTTTCTCCATATACAGTCTCTTCATTGTTAGCAACTAATACTTTCAGTTTAAATAATTTACAATTCCTAGTATACATTGTTAGTACTTTAGCTCATTTTTATAGTATCACTAGGGATGTAGTTGAGGTCTTTAATTATTTTTATTTGTTCTATATATTAAATACATTTAAACGTTGTTTTTGAACGGTTGCTTTTATTGTTGTCTGCTTTCTCTTCTCTGAGCCGTAGTGGGAAACTGGGATTCCCCAGAGACTGTCACATACCAAGATTACTCTCATAAAATTCCGAAAGAGGCGTCTATCAACACAGACATGTAAACTACAGGCTTGTTCAGCCTGTAAAGGAGAATTAAACCATGACATTTGCAAAGAAAGACAACCCGGAGATTATCCTGTGGGAGAACCAGGACCCGGAAGTGGGAGGGAATTAGAGGTGAGGTGGAGCCCACGAAGATCCCTGGGATTCAGACTTGGGAGACTGACATCAGAGTGCAGATCTAACTCTATTGTTTATTACATAAGCTCATATATAGATTTTTAGCCAACTACCGTATGTTTATGTATTCACGGGCAAAAGTGGGGGAGGGGGGCCAACCTGCATTATTTAGCAGAATCTGACTTGCCTGTCTGTGAGCCTGTAGGGGAGGGTCCATTCCCTAGGAAGGATTTCAGTGAAGACAGAGGAAGTAGCAACAACCCTAGGCTCAGATTCCTTGTGTTGTCTTACCGGTGTGGCCGGAGCCAAGTCAGATGTATGTGTGTGTGTGTGTGTGTGTGTGTGTGTGTGTGTGTGTGTGTGTGTGTGTACACACGCCTAAGATTGTGGAGCAAGGGAGGAGTCAAGGGTTAAAGGAATCAGGGAACCACAGAGAGCGTAAAGGTAGAGAAGAAAGAGAAACAGTGTTTTCTCTCCTGTGGAATCCAAAGTCAAATACGTGGAAGAAAGGTATCCACGTTGGAGGAGTGAAGGGGGAAAGCCAAGGCCATGGGTGATAATGGGCAAACCACCATGATATGTGGCAGTGATAACGGAACCCACCATTTTTGTATGAGAGACTAGGGAAGCTTGTCTGTGGGGTTCCTTCTAAGTCTGGAAATCACCTGGTTAGTTGGGTTTCATATAGCATTTAATAAACTTGAGATCACACATGTAGAGAATATCTTAATATCTTGCGATGTGAGTTTGAGTTCATGGAGCTTCGTTTGAACAGAGATTTTCTTATAAGCTGCTTTTTTTCCCCCCTCAAGAGTCAGAGATGTGGAAATGCTAGAGTTTGTATGCTTAAATTGCTCCAGAGTACATTTTGTGTTCTAATTTAATCTTACTTCAATACATTTTTTTCTTGGAAAGTGTAATTTTAACGCTATTATATTAAGTAGGTATTATACTTTTCAAATCCAGTTCCATGCTCTGTATGCCTACATTAAAGATCCACTAACATCAAAGGGACTTAAGCCTGAATTTATGAAGGGTCTCTTATAAAACCTAGTGCTCATTTGAAATAAAACACTATTTGAGTCTAGCTAGAAGTAAATGATGTTGTAAGATACAGGTAGGCTTTTAAGGCAATTTGATGATAACTTTAATATTAATTTTGATATCTGATTGATGTTTCAGTGATTTTTCTCACAAAGCACAAAGCACTTCCACTTGCCATAATTTAAAACATCTTAACTATTTAGAACAACAGTTTTGTGATATTATCATAAAAGGAACAGCGTGATCTATCCCAGCCACTACTTAGCAGCCTTAAAAGACTGGTGACTCATTATCTGTAAGGGGATCAAGAAGATATGAAGACAAATCTTACCGTGAGGAATTTATACCCTTTTTGATAATCAGGGACTGAAATAGGTAATCACATTGACATGACTCTTACCTTAATAAAGAAAAATAAAAACATGAAAGAAAGAGAAAGATCACAGATCATTTTGAAAACTGAAATTAAGAAAGGATTTCAAGAAAATTAAGACATGTGGCATAGGGATTAGGGGGAGGGATTGTGTTTTAATTTTTGTTCTAATGCTTTCTAGCTGGGAGATAATAATAATAAGCATTTACAATATATTTATTACTGGGTAGGTACTCAGCAAAATGCTACAGTCTCATTATTAACTCTCAATGTTGGTTGTTTAAAAACACTGTTTTCTGATGAGGAAATTGAAGGCTGGAGAAATTTCGTCACTCACTGATGTTCTCACAGCAAGTAAGAGCCAAATACTGAAACCAAGAGACATCAGTAGTCTGCTTATTTAAAAATGTGGATCTCTGCTGTTTGGGTGTCAGGGTCCTTGGACCAGCTAGTGTATGCTGTTTGGTTGGTGGCTCAGTGTCTGAGAGATTTCAGAGGTCCAGATCAGTTGGACTGCTGGTCTTCCTATGGGGTCATCCTCCTCCTCAGCTTCTTCCAGTCTTTCTCTAAATCAACCACAGGGGTCCCTGACTCCAGACCAGTGGTTGGGTGTAAGTATCTGCTTCTGTCTCAGTCTGCTGCTTGTTGTGCCTCTCGGAGGGCAGCCATGCTAGGCTCCCATCTGTAAGTACATCATAGCATCAGTAATAGTGTCAGATCTGTCTGGCCTCAATGACAGAAAATGCACTCCTTGAGAGACTTGAGGCACCAGGGAATGAGCCTGGCAGGGTGTGGGGGTATGTGGGGGTGTGGGGACATCGTCTTGGAGATGGGGGAGGAGGAATGGGAAGAGGAACTGTTGGAGGGTGGACCAGGAGGGGGATAATGATTGGACTGTTAAAAAAGATTAAAGAAGGGGCTGGAGAGATGGCTCAGTGATTAAGAGCACTGACTGCTCTTCCAAAGGTCCTGAGTTCAAATCCCAGCAACTACATGGTGGCTCACAACCATCCATAACAAGATCTGACTCCCTGTTCTGGCGTGTCTGAAGACAGCTATAGTGTACTTACATATAATAATAAATAAATATTTAAAAAAAAGATTAAAGATGATTATATACATATATATATACATACATATATGTATATACATATATATGAATATATATATATACATGTAAAAAATGTGGATCTCTTTGCACACCAGCAAGTCTCATTTTAATGTGAAGTTAAGAATATTCATTTCATTTATTAAGACTAAGTGAGAAAATAATAATAATAATAATAATAATAATGTCTCTAGTCCCATACATATTGCAGTTGCTCACAAATGATGGTGAAAGTATTGACATTTATGAAAAGAACATACATGCAATGGGACATGTAAAATATTTGGTGCATAGGTACAGGGGGCGGTCAATTGGAGACTAGCACAGACAATTAAAGATGGTTACATTGGTAGCTTCCTGAAGTCTTCTCTCAAGAGTACATCTCTTTCCACTATTTGTAAAAACCAATTCTACTGAAACTAACATGGAGTGAGTGATCACAGAGGAAGTCCTGTAGACTTGAGTGGGCTTGATTTAGACACTCAAACACCACCTCCAACCTGTTATCTTAGCCCCACTTGCTGCATGTGGTGTGTGTGCTCTTTCGGTGAACAGGCTTCCTTGACTGCAGTAGGTGTAACCCCAATATCATCACAGTCCCAAACACAGAGTCTTCAGGTTCCTCTTGACTCATGTACTGTCACCAGGAATGATTGAAATGTTTACAAGGTAGACTTGACCGTGGGGAATCAGGAAAGGTGATGTTGTTGCTATTATTAATTATAATAATATATACAATGTAATGTTATATATCATGTAATATATAATCAATTATAATGTGTTATATATAATATATAATCAATTATAATAATATTATAATATATAATCAATATTTTTGATATTTTGATTATTACTTTGGTTTAGTGAGATAGGGTCTCACAATATAGCCCTTGACTGGTCTTTTTTTTTTTTGGTTTTTCGAGACAGGGTTTCTCTGTGTAGCCTTGGCTGTCCTGGAACTCACTTTGTAGACCAGGCTAGCCTCGAACTCAGAAATCCTCCTGTCTCTGCCTCCCAAGTGCTGGGATTAAAGGCGTGCGCCACCACCACCCGCCTTGACTGGTCTTGAACCACTGTGTAGCTCAGGCTGCCTCAAACTCACAGAGATCAAGAAGCTTCTGCCTAGGATTAAAGGCATGCTCCATCATGCCGTGTCCTAATTTTATTATTTTATCTTTTTGAGTGAGGAGTGATTATTTGATCAGAGACTGTTCTGGCTACAGTATGAAGAATATGTTTAATGGAAGAAGCCTGGGAAACTCAAGATATCTGCCCTACTACCCTCTTATGGCCTTGGGAAAGATTCGATTTCCATTTGATTTAATTTTCTCAACTCAACTCAGGTACAATTACATTATCTGTCCTTTACATGACAGAGATCAAATTAGGCCAGATGTGGAGAATGGCTACAGAGAACACTGAACACAGCAACAGCTAGGGTATGCTTATGTAGAGATTTTTCGACTAATTGCACTATCAACTACAAGAGAACTATGAGAAGAAAAAAACATGGTGGTTTATGCACCTTGTTAATTTCAGTAGAACCATGTCTGATGTTACAATAAACAGCAATATTCTGAAGAATGTGGACATTTTTTTTGACAACTGTAAGCTGTGAGATAATGTCAGTATTGATCTAAAAATCGAGTGTAATGCACGGTCTCATTAATTACATTCCAAATTATATTTTAAATACAACAAATAAACTGTCACTTTATAATTTCAATAGCTATGAACTGTATAATTTTACTGCAGTGGGTGTTGTATATTATAAAGGCATTTATTACGAATTGATCATTACGTACAGAATTGATCATTAAATGCAGATAGCTCTAGGAGCCTCTAGAGACCAAAATGTTGACTTTAGGTCTCTCTGTCTTGGAAGCAGGAGGGATTATTTCTGCTGAGCTTACATGAACCATGATGATGGCAGCTACTGCGCACCGAGCCTCTGCCAGGTTGTGAAACACTTCTTCACATTTATACTTCTGAACAGTCGAAGTAGGTCTATGAAGAACCGCCAGTTGTTGGATATAAGGATAGAAGATTCACTTTTTGGAATTTCATTTTTCTACCCAGGATCTCATATCTAGTACTTACTTGGTGGAACAAGAAGGCTCGTATCGAAAGTCCAAGTTCTGAACCTCTGTCCTCTACTGTCTGCTAAAACAGAAGAGCTCAGCTGAATCAGAAGAAGAGCAGATGTGTCACAAAAGCAAAGTTACACATAGGAGGGGATTTTACAATATAGTTAAGATAAATGGCATTGGCAGCACACGCATTTAATCCCAGCACTTGGAAGACAGAGGCAGGTGGATTTCTGAGTTCGAAGCCAGCCTGGTCTACAGAGTGAGTTCCCAGACAGCCAGGGCAATACAGAGAAACCCTGACTTGAAAAAAACCAAACATAAGTAAATAGATAAATAAATAAATAAATAAATAAATAAATGAAAAAAGAAAAAACCCTGACCTTTTGGGAAATTTTTCTCTTTCTCCATTTCTTTCTTTCTTTCTTTCCTTCTTTCTTTCTTTCTTTCTTTCTTTCTTTCTTTCTTTCTTTCTTTCTTTCTTTCTTTCTTTCTTTCCTTCCTTCCTTCCTTCCTTCCTTCCTTCCTTCCTTCCCTCCCTCCCTCTCTTTCTCTCGCTCTCTCTCTCTCTATGTCTCTCTCTGTCTCTCTGTCTCTGTCTCCCTCACCCCCTCTCTCTGTCTCTCTCTCTGTTTCTCTCTCTCTCCCTCCCTCCCTCCCTCCCTCCTTCCTTCTTTCTTCACTTCATTTCCCACCCCCAGTCTCCCTCATACAATCCCTATTACCATTCATCCTTCTCAGTGAAGAGGGGGGAAGCCCCTCATGTCAGTCACTGCAGGACATGGCACAGCCTCTCCTGCTGAAGCCAGACAAGGTAGCTCAGTTAGAGGAACAAGATCTACAGGCAGGCAACAGAGTCTGGGACCATCCCCGGCTCCAGTTGTTGGGGGACCCGCATGAAGACCAAGGGGGTTAAAAATATAAATAAAGCTACCTTATATCTGTGAGCTACCTTATATCTGTGAGAGCTGCCATTTTTATTGTGTTCTTCATACTGTACAATAATAGAGATACATTAATTTATATAAATCTGACCTATAAACAACAGAACACTATCATTAATAATTTATGCTACATTTTTATACCTGTACTACCAAAAGAATATTTGTTTAAAAAAGCACAAAACTCAAGTGTATTAAGCCAATAAACTTTGGCAAATGCTTTGCCTAAGTAACCATTACTGGTATCAGGATTTAAAAATATCTATTCATCTAGGAAATTCCTTTTAAGTCCTTTATCGTATCCATACTTCTTCAGACATAGTTACTACTCAAGATTTCTACCATCCTCGATTCATTATACATAATATTAAACACTTAAGTAAGTATGCTTGCCTTTGGTCAATATAATGTCTCAATATTGGCTCATATGATATACTCAATAAAAATAATTATTTTTTGTTGATTATTTTTTATTGTAAGGTTATGTTATATGAAAGCAAACAAAAGACTGGTTATTTAATCTCTTCTAATTAACATTTGGATTGCTTCCAGTTTTGACTGCTCTGAGTGTAGTTGTTATGAGTATTTTTAATCAAGTGGTTTTTTTGTGAACATTTATTTTCACTTCTCTTTGGAAGATGCTTAGGCATAGAAGTTCTAGATCATCCAGTGGTTTGATCATCAGTGTAAGATATGTTCAACAGAATAAGATGCTACCAAACACATCTGCAAATGGTCGCTTTCTTTGCACTCCCAAGAGCAGCTACGAAGCCTCCAGATGTTCCAAAGCTTCACCAGCACGTATTTGAGCTTTGTAGAACTAATTTTTTGAGATTTTAATGTCATTACAATATTTCTCCCTTCCCTTTCCTTCTTCCAAACCCTTCCGTGAACTCTTCCTTGCTCACTTTTGAGTTTATGGCCCCCTTTTTCATTTATTGTTATTGAATGCATGCATATGTGTGTGTGTGTGTGTGTGTGTGTATTCCTAAATAGGAATATATATTCCTAAATACAACTGGCACAGTCTATATGCTATTCTTATGTCTACTTTTAGAACTGAACATTTGGTATTGGCTAACCAATTGCCAGGCTTTTCCCTAGAGAAGCTGCCTCTCCCATTCTCAGCATTCCTTAGTGGGTTTGAGTACTCATGGGATTTTTCTCTGTCAACTTCGGCTTGTTTATTGGTGTTGTCCCTGTTCGGCTCGTATTTGGGCAGTTATATCGTGACATTTTGTGGGTATAGCTTCTGACATTACTAGAAGACACAATCTCACTGCAAAGTCCCCAATCTTGTTTATACAATCTTCTTGCTCCTCCTTCTGCAGTGTTTCCTTAGCCTTCTGTGTGGGAGCATTTCACAGATGTATCCACTGGTACAGGACTCTACAACTCTGCATTCCGGTTGGTTGTGGTTCTTCTGTACTGATATCCCCCTGCTGCAAAGAGAAGTTTTCTTGATGAGTGAAGACTATACTTATCTGTGGGTATAAGTACAGTTTTAGATTTTTGATAGGGATTGTGCTGGTTTAACAAAGTAGTGTTTGTAGGTTGTCTGCCAATAACCAAGGCTTCATTAGCACTGAGTAATTATCCCCCTTGTGGAGGGCTTCCTAACTCCAACTAGAGAGCTGTTGGTTGCTGCCACAGCATGAGTGCCACTACTGCACACGTAGGGTTCTGGTGCCCTGCAGGTTGTGGATTAGTTCATGGGTGTCAGAGCTGGGTAGGTTTGTTGGTTGCCCCTCTCCTTTGAAAGTTTATATAAGGTGTCTTATTGACACCATGAAAATTAGTCCTCAGAGTGGAGATGTCCAGCTCAGGGATCTCTAGGCCCTGTTTCTGGAGTACATGATTTTTTTTCACTCCCTTTTTTATTAGATATTTTTCTTTATTTACATTTCAAATGTTATCCTCTTTCCTTGTTTCCCCTCCGCAACCCCCCTATCCCATCCCCCCTCCCCCTGCTCACTAACCTACCCACTCTGCTTCCCTGAGTCTGGCATTCCCCTACACTGAGTCATCAAGCCTTCACAGGTTCAAGGACCGCTCCTCCCTTTGATGTCCAACAAGGCCATCCTCTGCTACATATGCAGCTGGAGCCATGGGTCCCTCCATATGTATCCTTTGGTTGGTGGTTTAGTCCCTGGGAGCTCTGGGGGTACTGGTTGGTTCATATTGTAGTAAATGACATTTTTAGCAATGGGACTTACCTTTTACCTCTGCTGGACAACAAAGCGCAGTAGCAATAGGCAGTATGTTTCACAAGGCTCTTGGATAGCCCTGTCTAACAACTCAAATGCCTGGTTTTTTTGTTTTTGTTTTCGTTTTTTTTTTAACTGGGTGAAATTTGTTTCTTGTAGGAAGCATTGATAGCCTAAATGAAAAAAATATTTAAAACTATATATGTATATTTATACATAAAATCATATTATTATAGGGTTTTAAAGGTAAATACTAATGATTTCTTGCAGCTTTTTGAGACACACATTGTTATTTTATTCTTCTCCCTCCTTCTTCTGTATCTACCTCCCCCACCATCCCTAAAGAGCCTCTATTTCATATTTGAGGGTTTAAGTTGTTAAGTTCTTGTGTTATCAAGTAGAAGCTCATGCGGATTTAATTTGTATTTTCCTGACAATATGGAATTATGAGTCTTTGTGTGTGTAGGGGGGTTATTGCTTATTCTGGTTGGATTGTTTGTTTTGAGAAATGTTCAAGGCCTTTGTCGTTAATTTTATCTCACTAACTTACATTGTTTATATTTTCTGAATATATTATATAAGTTAATATGTACATATATAGATTTTTTCAGCATTTATTATCCATTTTGCTTGTCAATATATTTTTAAAGGTAATGAAAACATTCTCTTACATATTCTTCTAGAAGTTTGATATTAGGTTTTTGTATTATACCTATGTTCCAATTAAATTCATTTTATTTTTACTAGGAAGAAAAGGAGTACAGCTCTTACCATAACAAGAGCCAGTCTGTCATTTCAACAGTATATATTTAAAGACTGTCCTCCCCACATTGAATTGGGGTGTTTACTTTCTCAAAATTAAATCACCAAATATATGTGTTACTTCTAGAGTTCCTTCTATTGTCCTGAGTAAATTTTTAATATTACCATATTATTAGAAAACAATCTGTTGTAAATATTTGGAGGAATGTCTAGTTATCTCATTATTGTAGGCTAGGCATTTCTGATACAGTTCAAATGAAGTACTGAACTCTGAGGGAAGAGGACAGGACATAATCCAATTAATAAATGTGTCAACACATTGTACACACACTCTTCAGATGAAGACATATAAATGGCCAATAAATACATGAAAAGCAGTTCAACATTCTTCGCCTTCAGTGAAATACTATCAATACTATACTGACATTCTACCTCAGTCCAGAATGAGTAGCTATTATCAAGAAGTAAAATAGCAACCTATTCTAGGAAGAGAATGAGAAAAAAGAAATTCCTACTCCCTTGATGGAAACATAAATTCGTCTAGACACAATGGAGGTCATGAAGAGAAGTTACTAAAAATTAATAAGAGAACAGTATGACCCAGCTATACCTCTCCAGGATACATGGCCAGAGGAGTAAGAATCATGTGTGTGTGTGTGTGTGTGTGTGTGTGTGTGTGCGTGTGCATGTCTGTATGTCTCTGTGTGTGTCTGTATGTGTGCATGCATGTCTGTATGTCTCTCTGTGTGTCTGTATATGTGTGTACACCAAAGAATAACCCTGAGTATCATTTCTCAGGAGATTTTGTGAGACACAGTCTTTCTGGCCTGGCACTTACTGACTAGGCTAGGTTGTCCCACCCAGTGAGCTCCAAGAATATACAGGTCTCTCCACCTCCTCAGTGATAGGATTACAGGTGTGCACCATCATGTAACACCTATTTCATGGGTGCTGGGGATAAAAATCGGGTCCTCATGTTTGCACTGACAGCACTTTATTGACAGCCATCTGACTGTCCATTTTTTGTTTGCTTTGTTCTTTAAGTTTCATAATGTAGCTCAGCCTGGCCTCAAATACAGTCTTCCCACTTCGGCTTCCTTAGTGTTGGGAATCACAGCTGTGTACCACCAGACCTGGAAATCAATTTACTGTGAACATAATTGTGTATTCATGACTGGTGTGGTGTGTGCAGTGAAGTTATGGAATCACATTGGGTATCCATATAATGAATAAAGGAAATGCAGTCTACATAGATTAATGGGATATTCAACTATAGAGATGAACAAAACTATACCATGTGCCCCAAGTGGGATAGAGGTATGGATGATTCTGTTAAGGAAGGTGGGCATATTCACAAAGACAAGGATGAGTTCTCTCTCTTATGTGAGATTTAAGAGGATGAAGGGGCATCAAAGTAAAAGGTGATTAAAGGAGAGTATTGGAGGTGTTAGGCATGATCAACGTGTGTTGTATGAATATGTATGTCATCATGAGTGCCATTCCTTTGTAAGATTCACACATTAGTAAAATAAAGAACATCATGATGGTAGAGATGAATCATTCTTGAAAGATTAATATTAATTACCAGAGAAGCAGTTACAGAGGACTAAGTGTCTGAGGGCAACCCAGTTTTTTCTGTGGTTGTGTATCTAACCCTTTCCATGATCTCCCCCATCCTCACAACACCTAGATGATTCCCAGGTCAGCCTCCTCTGGAATAACACTAGAGAATGAGTTACCCGCCCAGGTCAGCCTCTGGAATAGCACTAAAGGATGAGTTATCAGTCTTGCCAGAGTCTTCCTTGAACAGTATTCTTTTAAAATGTTCCTTGCCTTTGTAACAGCCCTTCCTCTTTTATGTTTAACGTGCAATTGCAGAGCATTTGCTTTATGTGTAACTTGTGTGGACAATGCATTCCCGCATTGGAATAAGGAGAAAGAACTAAAAGAAGCAGTCTACATTCAAAAATCAAATCTCACCTAGTTTGTACAATATTCCAGATTCTCTAGGTCATTATCTTAAAGTTGAATTTTAATTCCATTTGGAAAGGAAGTGATTCTGTTCTGTAATTATTATAGGAAACAGATACTTTGCATTTTACTAAAGCATGCAAAATTCACACAGTCTAATGAAAGAGAAAAGGGGTGTCTTAACTGTCTGTCCCTACAGAGATTGTTCTTGGCTTTTCCCTCCGGCTCTTCAGAAGTGTGATGTCCTGTGTTTATGTCACAATTGTCTGTTTACTGAGACAACAGCACACTGGTTTGCTATCTTCATTGTGCTTCCTTGAAAAAGATGTTCTGTAAAGTTATTCTCTGAAGTTATGAAACATTAAATTGGAGATTTAAATCACTTTGGTTTTTCATTTTTAATCTGTTAAATAAAAAAACTTAAATAGCACAATTAAAACATTTTCAAAAATAGCACAGATCACAAATCATGCATATGTATACATATATACATACATACATACATACATACATACATACATACATACATACACACATATACAAACTCATTTTAGGGCTAAATTTTACTTAGCCGTCCTATGGTCTCCCCAGTTAAGGACTGCTTTTTGACCTGACAAGCTTTTGAAGGGACACAGTTCATTTCATAACTGAGTAGCTGCACGTAGAGCCCTGAAGGAAGTGTCCCATTTGTGCTCAGATGAGGAGAACTCAGTCGATGCAATCCAAGTCTGCATATTAGAAGCATCTGGGCAGGAGTCACACTGATTTTCCATAAACACTGAATGAATTTATGGCATAAACAAGAAGCAAAAGAAGGGACTCCCTGAGGACAGTGACAGGAAGGTGACTTCGGAGGGCTTTCTCGGAGGATTTGGGTGAAATAATTATTGAATGCTTATGCCATCCAGATGTTCTAGAAGATTGAAATTGTGTCAGAGAGACTACCTGGCTCCTTTCTTTCACAACATTGCCTATTTTAAATTGGGCAATTAAGATTGAGCAACCAAATCTGATTACAAATGAAACGACACACTGCTGCCTGTCATGTAAGGTTGCGACTTGACAGTTGCATGAATTTTTTCAAGACAGTTGATGCTTCCTTGACGTTTTCTAAGTTGAATGTTTTTCATAGGATTATCTTCCTGCAGAGACCATCCATATTTGAGCGTATTCTGTGTTAGAGTTTGCATTATCCCTTCACTCACTAAGCTGGAGGGTGACAGGTAAAGGTGACATGGTTTCATGATCCTTCCTCAAGGGCCAAGGATCCTGTTCTATAGCTAATAAAACTTTTAATGGGTTTTCTGAATTATTAGGATACAATATCATGTTAGAATCTCTCTTGCCCGATGTGGTGGTACGTCTGTAAACTGAGCATTCAAGAGGCTGAGGCAAATGCAGGGGGTTTGCAAGTTTGGGCTGCATTGTGAGTTCCAGGATAGTCTGGGCTGAATAGCTAAATTATAAGATAACCTGTGCTACAAAGCAGAAAACCCTGTCTCAAAAAACAAAGTTGAGAGTGGCTGTCAAAATGGCTCAGTGGGTAGAGGCACTCATTGAGAAACATGCTGAGTGGACTTAATGGCTGGAATCCATGTGGTGGAAGGAGAAAGCTGACTCCCACACGTCACCTCCTGACCCCCAGGAGCACCCTGGTGCATACGCGGCTCCAGCTCCCTCAAAATAAATGCATAAAGAATTAAATGTATAACAGCAGTTAAAAGGGAACTTGTGTCTCAGCTTTGAACCTAAGGAAGTTAATTCAGTTTTCTTTCCTTATCATTCTTTGTTATTTTCACTTTCATACAATGTTTTTAGTTCATATTCTTTAGTGTCCGCAACTCATCACAGATTTTTACCCTGACCCTATCCATCCAAATGCCAAATGTCATCTTCTTTCTTTTAAGAAGTCAAACCCAAACCAACCAATAAAAAGTGCATGTGCATGAGTGAGCGCACACGCGCGCGCACACACACACACAAACAGAGAGAGAGAGAGAGAGACAGAGACAGAGACAGACATACACAGACAGACAGACAGACAGACAGACAGACAGACAGACAGACCATGAGACCATGGAGTCAATTTTGTGTCAGCCTACTCTTCAGCCTGACCTTGAATCCTGCCTTGGAGTGTGGTTGTACTTCCCAGTGTCATTCCATCAAGTTACTTTTTAAAAGGGGGTTTGAGTTCATAGCAATGGGGTAGGGCTGTGAATAAACATGTTACAGACACTTTTGTTTTATGTTCTGTGTTTCCCAAGGGACTTATGGACAATAATTAGTTGTTAAGTGAGTGAAAGGGTCACAGAATAAAATAAAAATTCAGGAGTGAGATCGTGGCTCCAGTGTTGGCGATGTATTTACGGAAGCCTGCCCACATGTTCCTGGTCCCAAGTTTCTGTTTGCATTAGTCAAGATTCTCCAGAGAAACAAAATATAGCACATAAATATTTATAAGGGGGATTTTATTAGACTGAACCACATACTCCGAGGTGAGACATCTCACAGTGGCCATATGCAGGGAACCTTCTAGCTGTTCAATCAGAGACGCTGAAAACCCTAGCGTGAGAGAGAGACAGAGAGAGAGAGACAGAGAGAGAGACAGAGAGACAGAGACAGAGAGAGAGGCCACAGCATAGCTGCAGTCTGAGGAAGCAGGGCACAGGACAGGAGTCTCTGCTGCAGATCCATACCCAAGGGCTCAGGAGACTGGAGTCCATTAGCAGTGAGTTAAAACTTCATGCTCCATAGTACAAGCCTGAGCATAGGCTCTTGTCCTCTCCCATCCTCTCCTGAGTCCATGCAGTGGGATGCTGCTCACATCCATCCTATCCTCTCCTGATCCCACACAATGGAATATGGCTCACATCCATCCCACCCACTCCTGAGCCCATGCAGTGGGATACTGCTATTCTGTACCTTCATGGAGAGTGTTTCCTCTCACTTCACACCCACAATCTTCTGAGGGTATAGTTTAACCATTGTTTTTGAGTTGACTATCAAGATAAGCCATCACAGAACCTCCAAAAGAGAAGGATGAATTTCTTGTCCCTAAGTTCCTTTTAATTGATGATGTTGAGATTATGAACATCATGGAGGAACTCTCGTGACACAGTACTCAATGATCTAGGAAGGAATGCCTGTTTGCTGTGCAGTTGGAGTATGAAAATTCCCCTAGTTATCATGAAGAAGCTTAAAAATTCTGGAGCTGGAAAGATGTCTCGGTGGTTTAGAGGACTTGTTCTTGCAGAGGACCAGGGTTCACTTCCCAGCACCCACATGGTGACTCTCAGTCATCTGTAACTCCAGTTCAGCCACACATGAGGTGCACAGGTGCATATACATGCATGGAGGCAAGCCACTTATATATAAAATAAATAAATTAATTTAAAAGAAGCTTTAAAAAATAAAAATAAAAATGCTTTAATATGCCCAGTGGAATGAATGTTCCATGAGTTGCTGAACCTGCCACTTAGCTGGATAGATACAGCGCCACTAAGATAAGTTCTCACCTGTTAGGAAGAGAGTAAGAGGAAACAGCCAGCCAGACTCCCTCTTCCATTCTCCCTTTTGGTATTTTTTTCTTTTACCCATTTATTTAATCCCAAGTAAAGAGGTAAGAAGCACATAGTATTCCATGGAAATTGCGAGTGGGTGAAGAAGTTCCATGTGTGTAAAGTAGGTGTCAAAACATTATTGTTGGAAGGCTTGTTTCCATATGTACACATATTTGACATTATGTGCATTTTTTCTAGATCATATGGGTAGTAATCAGGAGTAGTCAGGGTTCTCTAAAGGTACAGAACTGATAGAATATGTGTATATGTGTACATATATAGCTACTGAAAAATCAGATTGGTTAGCTCAGTTTACATGTATGGTCTGGGTAGTCTTAACAGTGGCTGCCTTACACCAGAGAGGTTGAGAATCTGGTAGTTCTCAGTCCACAGGACTGGCTGTCTCAGCAGCCCCGATCTAGTTCTGAAGATCCAGGGGATTCTTGGAGAGCTGCTAGTCTTCAGTTTTTGACAGAAGCCTAAAAAGACTGTGTTCTAATATTGGTGAAAGAAGGCTGCAGCAACAGGTTGGATGAACTTGCTAGACAGGGTGAGAGAAAGCAGGCAAAACAGTAAGTAGGTACTGTTATATCTGGGCTGTCGCCAGGCAGTGCCTTTCACATATAGGATGTATCTTCCTGCCTCAGTCAGTTGAATCAAGAACATTCTTGATCATACAGGAGTGTTGGTGGCTTGTGTTTTAGTTGATTCTAGGTGCAGTCAAACTTACAAGTAATATCAACTGTTACAAAAACTAATGATAAATAGAATAAAGCATCTCCAATCAAGACTAATGATCTCGCATCAAAATATCAAAGGCAGAGCAATAGTGAAAGTATCTTATAGATTTGACTCTGATTCACATTACTAAGTGTATTTTTGGGAGTAGGTTGTAATCATAAAAAGTTTAATCTCAGGGAATCTAGATTGCCCTGAAATGTGATGTAGGAAGTCTTTTATTGAGAAAAATGTCTCTGCATGTTCCTTCATAGAAATGGCAAATAAGTCTCAGTAAACCAATTAGCAGTAGAAAAAACTAAGGGGTAGGAAAACAGTTGCAGAATGAGCCTATTGTATTACATTGTAATTGGTTTATTCCAAAGAATAAAGCTAGCAGTTTGGTACAGATTAACTCCAGTGGAATCATAAATCTTGTTCCAACAGGTCTTCCAAACTCGTAACTCCTAGGAAAAGTGCATCAAACGGATAGGAATATAAAGATAAACCAGGAAATCTCATCAAAGAGAAACATCAAAGGCAGTGTGGTTAGCTGTGGTTAGATCCACTTCTCTTCAGTACATTTTATGGTAAACGAAAATTCAACTTGTGAAGTCCTGGCATGACATCAGCCAGGGACCGCTGAACATGATAGGATGCTGTTTATTTTGTAGCCACACAGATTCATTTCATACCTTCCAAAGCAATTGCACGACTGCACGAGAGAAGGGCATAAGGCCCTAGCTTTTGATTTTAGAATCTCCCCATACCCTATCTCAATTCTGTTCACCTATCAATGTTCTTTTAATTCTCAGTGTTGGCAAATTCAATCTCTGTCAGAAGTACGTGTTCTGGA
The DNA here is from genome assembly GCA_036184795.1 of Tokudaia tokunoshimensis. Classification (NCBI taxonomy): domain Eukaryota; kingdom Metazoa; phylum Chordata; class Mammalia; order Rodentia; family Muridae; genus Tokudaia; species Tokudaia tokunoshimensis. Next base: position 44,740,921 of record BTHU01000007.1, read on the forward strand.
GAATGTGTTCTCGTTCTCTCTCTCTCTCTCTCTCTCTCTCTCTCTCTCTCTCTCTCTCTCTCTCTCTGTGTGTGTGTGTGTGTGAGAGAGAGAGAGAGAGAGAGAGAGAGAGAGAGAGAGAGAGAGAGAGAGAGAGAGAGAGAGAGAACCATTTGCTAAGGGGAATCTGCAAGAGTAATGCCCCTTCTTGGGGTTCACTATGAAACCAAGCAAACTTCTGCAGCAAAAGGATGTGCTTTCACTGAATTTGCAGCATGTCATTAGTTCCCTGGGAGGTAACTTTGAACTTTTCATAAATCAATTTTTAATCACATCTGGTTCTTTCTGCATGCATTAGAATAGTTAGGAAACACACCAAGATGCCACTCTGCGAAGCACGGATTGAAAGGTTCACAGGGAGTTGTAGCATTCAGTGAGGGATGAGCAGAAAAGGGAGGATTCCAAGGAAGAAGAGTCAGTGCATTAGACGTCAGCACTACCTAGGGATATACAGAGAGAAGCCAGCAATCTCTCCTTGCACTTACTGGGCCCTAGTACCAGGGCTTTGGCCCTGACACTGTCAGTTCCAGTTGGGCACTGCCAAGGTATTGCTTCTCCTGAAATCCGGCTGGGAACACATCTTCCCAGGAAATTTATCCTGGGAGCGTATTTGCACTTCTTTATTTTCAGTGACTCCAAGGAGTCTGTTTGCGTTTCTTTCAGCTGTTCTTAGGTCATTGACTTGGCAGGAGTGATCATACAGTTTACATTTGACATCTTATTGCATGTTATTTGTGGTTTTTCCCCTTTTATCTCCTTTCCATCCACTGTAAGTTCCACACCCACTCAATTGCTCAGGTGAATTTATTATTTCAAAAAAGTTTTTACTTCTCAGGCTGTGCCCTCCACAGTGGTTGGTTTTGTTTTGCTTTGCTTTTTTGTTATTGCTGATTTTGTTTTGCCATCTCCCTCCCTCCCGCTTCCCTCCCCCTCTCCCTCCTTCCCTCTCTCCCTCCCTCCCTCTCTTCCTCCCTCCTTCCCTACCTTTCTTTCTTCTTCTTTCTTTCTTTCTTTCTTTCTTTCTTTCTTTCTTTCTTTCTTTCTTTCTTTCTTTCTTCCTGCCTTTCTCCCTTCCTCCTTCCTTCTTCCTTCCTCCCTCCCTCTTTCCCTACCCTTCTTTCTTCTCGCTTCTTTCTTCCTTCCTTCCTCCACCCTTCCTCCTTCCTCCTTCTTTCCTTCCTCCTCCCTCCCTTCCTTCATTCCTTCATCCTTTCTTTCTTTCTTTCTCCCTTCTTTCTTTCCTCCCTTTCTTCCTTCTTCCCTTCTTCTTCTTCTTCTCCTCCTCCTCCTCCTCCTCCTCCTTCTTCTTCTTCTTCTTCTTCTTCTTCTTCTTCTTCTTCTTCTCTCTCTCTCTCTCTCTCTCTCTCTCTCTCTCTCTCTCTCTCTCTCTCTCTCTCTCCCTCTCTCCCTCCCTCCCTCCCTCTCTCATTTTTCTATGTAACCCAAGCCATATAGGAAGGCACACTTCCTATTTTGTTTTTTTACTTTTTTTTCCCTCTGCTCAATCCTTTTCTGTCACCTTGCCCTGGTCTTTCATATTCTTTGCTATGTCTAATGTACTCAGTGTTTTAAAACTGAAGTTAATGAACTCAGTCAAACACATATAGTAGAATAGCTGCCCTCACAACCAACAGGATTTAGAACATTCTAGAATCCGTCTCTAAATTCCCTCCCTTCCTACTGAGGTCAGTTCCCAGTAAATTCATTTGATTTCTCTCATTATACTTTTGCCTTTTTGAAACTTTACATACAGAGGTTTAAGCCATGACAGATGTTTACCTGAATTCACTGCCTTTCTTTAAGGGACAGACAATGATGAGCAGATGAAGCTGAGACTGGACCTGTTGCTGAGGTTGCTCCTTGATTGTCAAGGGGATCTACCTGGCTCAGCGAAGATCCAACAATATAAACAATAGGGAATTAATAAATCAAAGCATTTTCAGGAAATACAGCTAGGTAAAGAGACTTCAACCCTCTGGAGCAATGGTTCTCAATTTATGGGTTGAGAACTCTTTAGGGGTTGAGTGACTTTTTCACAGGGACCACATAGCCAATACTCTGCATATTAGATATTTACATCCTAATTCATAACACTAACAGGATTGTCGTTATGAAGTAGCAACAAAAGTAATTTCATGGTTGGAGGTCACCACAGCATGAGAAACTTATTAAAGGGTTGCAGCATTAGGAAGGCTGAGAACCATTGGTGTAGAGCTTGTGACTGGAGGGAAAGATGAGACAATAGGAGGAAGGCAAAACAGAGTGGCCAACTCTGATTCACACATAGTAGAGACAGGGGCACAAAAAAATGTTCCAAGACTTCAGTGGAGGGAGAATGTGTTCAAGCAGGAAATCAGAGATTCTTCATAAAAAGGCATCTTTGATATGGTCTTTGAGAAGTGAGGTGATAGTCATGTGATGTTTCAGTGGAAGTGGTAACATGCTTTTGCAATGCAAAATATTGTTTTCCCTAGGCCATGTCCTCCTATCCTCAATATATTAGCCAATACTGAAAACGCATGCTTTGTAGATCTGAGTTCAGGATCCTGGAATAAGGATTTTCTGGGTTCTCCAGGTAGGCCTGGACTAGTCACAGAGTCCAGTCAAGAGCTGTAGTAGAAGGAGCAGAGTCACAGAAGATCAGATGACAGAGACACAGGTGGGGGGGGGGGGCAGGGATTAGAGACAGACAAGGAAACAGTGACTGCTCTTGTTGGGATAGCTTCCAGAAAGCTTCTTAGGGACAAGTGGGGCGAAAGGAGCTAAATATGTCGCTTGAGAGAAAGCAGCATGGCTTTTTAAAAATACTGTTTATAGGAACATATCTTAGCATTTGTCAAACACTCACAAATGTTTGCTGAGTGCATTTGCTGCATATTGTCATGGCCCAAATTTTATTGCCTTCCTTGGCACGTTGAAGTTGTAACCAGGACCTCAGAATGTGACCTCGCACGGAAGTATGGCCAGTGCAATTGTAATTTGTCAAGAAGAGAGTGTACTGTAGTAGGCGGGGGAAGGAGGATGTTAATCTACTAAGGGATGGGGGACATTTGCACACAGGCTTGAAGCCTAGAAGGATACTGTATGTACATGAAGGCAGAAACCCCTTTTAAAACTGAAGAAATGCTGAAGGTTGTCAGCAGTTCATCAGATGCTAAAGGGAGAGGCATGGAACAGACACACCTCACATGAGGGTCAGAAGGAATCAGCCCTGCCCACATATTGATCTCACACCTCCAGCCTCCACAGCCGAGGAATGATGCATTTCAGTTGTTCACGCTACTTAAGATATAGAGCTTCATCTTGGCATCTCTAGGAGATACCTGGGGAGAAAATGGGGAAACACAGAAGACAAATTGATAGAGGTGTGAGGTGTGGCCTGGGCAGCTACAAAACTGTGAGAGTTAGAACATTTGCATGCCTGGAAATGTGGATTCAAGGCAGGGAGAGGACTGAGTTCTCTATAAGTAGTCTATTTGGGGTGGTTAAAAGTCCAATTCTGAAGTCTACCTTAAGGGAGCAATAGAATGAGATGTTTGAACTTACATTTGTTTCAGAGAACTCAGTCTGTGCCTGCAATTCCTGGGAAGTATCACACACAGGATACAAGGCCTAGTACATGCCCTGAAAGAAAGCAATCTTCAATCGAATAAATGAGAAGCACTCAGCATCCTAGGAATTTTCAAAGTCCTAGTAGATATTGCAAAACAAACCAAAACAAAACACCCAAACCCAAACAAACAAAAACCCAATTCAATTTTGTTTCATACTATATACTTTTCTAATTTTTAGCACCACTGTTCATGCCAATGAGGGACACATTATTCTGAGTGTGCCCTTGGGTCCTGGAATGATGAGGCAGCTTCTGGTTATAGCACTTGCTACTTTTGCAGGGAGTTGGGGTTTAGTTCCCAGTATCCATGACAGGTGGCTCACAGCTATCTATAATCCCACCTCCAGGGCATTTGATGTCCTTTTCTGGCACCTGAACATATGTGTGCATATAAACATTTATGTACACACATATAAATAAAATCTGAGTGTGAAAAAAAATTCTCAAATTTTTTTCTGTTTGATAGAGATTTCAGTAGAAACCTATGGCTACTGAGCATTGAACTGTGGCTGAAATACATCATGAGCATAGAAATATACACCAGGTTTCAGAGCCTTTGTGTGAAAAAATGTAAAATATACTTGAAGTGGAAACTTCTAGTTTCTTTGGAAAGTTAGTTATGTCAAATTAGGTTTTGCTGGGGTACACATGGGAAAGGATGTCTTGCTAAAGCTGATACAGAAAAGAATGTTTTCCTGAAGCTGACACAGGTGAAAGGATGTTTATAGCAAACATGAAAGGATGCTTGATGAAGGAGTATAAATGTGACCCCACAGACAGTGGGAGACAAGCACTGGGCATTGGTTTTGTTTTCTTTACCTCACTGTTCTTCACTAACAGCACACATGCATTGGTTCGCCTTACACAGTGTTGATAAGCTCAACTTGTGGTAATGCCACCATTGAAAGAAACTTGCCAAAGAACTGTTCGTGAGGTTACTGTGGCAACTTCTGAGGCCTAACCTCAGGCTGGTTGGCAAACCTGGCCTCTTCTTCACCTGGCTCATGCCTAGAGGTCTGGGCTGAAGCTGCTGGTTCGTGTATGGTGTCTGCCTGCCTAGAGAACTGGTCTGCAGCTGAACTGGTCTGCAGCTGCCGAGTCATATTTGGTGTTTGCTGCAGGACTGAACTGCTGCTATGGAAGATCAAGCTTGTCCCCAAAGAACTATTGCTGAACAGGCCCACTTCCTCCATATCCTAATAACATTTCTCTTCCACTACCTCTGCTGGTAGTGGTAGCCCTCTCTGGTGGGCTCGAGGAGAGGTTGAACCCTTATTAAAAGCAGATTGCAAAAAAAAATGTATGCCTACATAGACTGGCAATTTTTGTATTGTTTAACAAATTCAAACAGCAATGTTTGGGGCTGGGACTATAGCTCAATTGCTGTGTAAAAGCCCTAGTTTTGGTCCCAGCACCACTTACCAGGGCATGGAGGTATATGACTATAATGCTAACACATTATATGTTGTATGCTGAACTTCAAGGTTATTCTTGAATGCATATGGTGTTTAAGATCAGTCACCTTGTTTTTTTTAAAAAAAAAAAACAAAAAACGGAATGTTGAAGGCTGGAGAGATGGCTCGGTGGTAAAGAGCACTGGCTGCTCTTCCGGCGGGCCACAGTTCAATTCCCAGCACCCATATGGTAGCTCACAACTCTCTTTAACTCCAGTTCCAGGGGCTCTGACACCCTCACACAGACATATAGACAAGCAAAACAGCAAGGCACATAAAATTAGAAGAAATCATTAAAAACAGCAGTGCTTCAGATACATTAGTTTGTAAGAGGTGGGGAAGGTCTTTTTGCTCGCTGACATGAATGAGGGGGACCTGAACTGCTAAGCACACAGGGTTGTTCCTTCAAGGGAAGGAACATAAAACCTCTTTTCCACCCAGAAGGCTGGAGTGGATGCACCTTCTTATCAGGTGAACTTTGACCAATCTGTGTGGCCAAAGACCCTCCTCCAGACCTTTCTCATAAACTTGTTTCTCCTAGCCAGTCTATAGAGCCTGTTTTTATAGGAGGTGTCATACTCACTTTAGAAGGAGTTCATGGTGTTTACATCTGATCTGTGTTTAGGTTACTTTATTCCTCAAAGAGATTTAGGCACATTTTATTGTGCATGAGGGCTTGAGCTAATCACCAATGAATTGTTTTCACAAGACTCTGCTGTGTTTAAGTCTATCTAAAAGAAACATGGTTCCCAAGTTTGAACCAATACTGACTACTGACTCTTGTTCTACTGAACCATCTACCATCTTGCCTCCTATGACTCATGGCTCTGCTGCTGTTGAAGGTCCAACTCCAACATTAGTTAGATGAAAATATATTGCTAAAATCGATTTCAACTGTTTCTTTAATTTCTTTTACTACAAATACTAGCATTTAAAACTTACATGTTGCTGAAACTTCTCATATCATAGACAGTAATCAACGACCATTTAATGATTAGCATCCTTCTTAATTTCTGGATTCTTTTAAAGTTCTGCAATAGGCCTGAGATTTTGTGATCTGACAAGTTAAGTTAATTCATGATGCCCATACAAACGTGGAGCTGCTGACTATTCATAGCAATAGTTAGTGCCATATTACTGGCACTTGGCATGTATGTGCATGTGCACACTTGTGCATGCACCCCTGAGTCCATCCCATGTCCCATATGAAGGAATCTATGTACCCCAAAGGGGAAAAAATTCTAGAGTCAGGAAAACCTAACCCTCTATAACAAGGAGGTGTAGAAATAGACACTTGGCTCTCCAAACTGTGCTGAGAAGTTTAAAGATAAAGAAAATCCTTAATAGATGTAAGATGGAGTCATCTTCTCCTGTGTGTCAGAAAATATGCCGCCCACCACATCTTTGCATCTTGACTCTGGAAAGATTCATAGTCTTTATTGTGTTATTCAAAGATGTTTGCCCTTTGTTAGGAGAGAAAACACTATATATCCTGAAACTATAAGTAAACCTATTGTGGAAGCAAATGGGAAAAACAGCTCCATCAGTACCAAAAACCATCCTTGGGTAGATTCCAGGGGGGAAAAAGGCAATCTTAAAATACATGCAAGATATGGAGGTGTAGCAATAGACACTTGGCTTTCCAAAGCAATAGTGTAGAGACGAATAAAGACAATGACAACTTTTAATGGATCAAAGATAGCATCATCTTCTCCAGTGTGACAGACAGTGACAGTCTAGACACACTTGTGCCCCCTACCACATCTTTGCATTCCTGTCTGTTGTCCACAGAGCTAACTGGTTATTGCTGGCATGTTTTCAGTTTCCCAGGTCCCCATTGGTGTGTTTCAGAGTTTTTAAGGAGCTCCGGCAGGCCGAGCACCTGATATTATTGTTTGATTCAGTCAATATGTTAACTACATGTCTTGTTTGTTTTCTTTCTAGCCTAAAAATGAAAATATGTAGTGGTAATAAAGCATCACCTATAGAAATAAACAGCATTTTAACTAGTTCTGTGCTGATAGAACTTTTTAGTTAAATGGGTGACATCCCCTCAACAGAGGAATGGATACAGAAAACGTACATTTACACAATGGAGTACTACTCAGCTATTAAAAACAATGAATTCATGAAATTCTTAGGCAAATGGATGGAGGTAGAAAATATCATCCTAAGTGAGGTAACCCAATCACAAAAGAATACACATGGTATGAACACTGATAGGTGGATATTAGCCCAAAAGCTCAGAATACCCAAGATACAACTCACAGACCACATGAAGCTCAAGAAGAAGGAAGACCAAAGTGTGGATACTTTGATCCTTCTTGGAAGGTGGATCAAAATACCCGTGGCTCACAGCCAACCAATAGACTGCTCCAATGGAACAGCTAGAGAAAAGACTCAAGGAGCTGAAGAGGTTTGCAGCCCCATAGGAAGAACAATAATATGTACCAACCAGTTCCCCCAGAGCTCCCAAGGACTAAACCACCAACCAAAGAGTACACATGGAGGGACCAATGGCTCCAGCTGCATATGTAGCAGAGGATGGCCATTTCAGACATCAATGAGAGGAGAGACCATTGGTCCTATGAAGGCTGGAGGCCCCAGTGTAGGGGAATACCAAGTCAGGAAAGGGGGGGGGAGGGTTGCTAAGCAGGGGGAGGGGGTTTGGGATAGGGGTTTTTCAGAGGGGTAATGAGGAAAGAAGATACGATTTGAAATGTAAATAAAGCAAATATCTAATAAAAAATGGGTGACATCCACTCTCAAAAACTTTCAGTGCAAACCAGAATTAAATGCAAGAATAAACACTGCGATCCTGCCTACAATGCCTTTCGTAATTCTCTTCTGCATTGCCAGGCTCATCTTCAGTTATTACTATATTATATTATTACCATATTATATTATTATAATATTACTATATTATATTATTATTACTGTTGTGAGAAATATTACCTTTTAAAAATGGTTGGGTTTCTGTGAGCATACAGTCACTTACATTTGAGTCTCAGAGTAGGCCTTTACTGCTTATTTATTTTACAGTTATTTGTTCTAAAATGAACTATGATTGTAGAATTCTGCTCACTTCTTTATTTAAGTGCTGAGCAACATCATTCCAGGAGTTTCTCCAAGGAATTCTAGAAATCTCTTGAATAAAGAGATTAAATATTCGCTGAGCAAACAAATAGCTTCAAATGGTGGCTAATTTGAAAATGCTGGCATGGTTGACAGAAATACATAAATTCATTTATTCAAGAGCAATGACCTGTCCCTTGTAATCATATTAATAATAATACCTAGTAAATATGGAGCTGTTACACTGTTCTAAATATACACAGCAGTCATCCATACATCTCTCTATAGCAAAGAAACTGAGACCTGGACAGGCTTAATAACACTCACCTAAGAGCCCAGTAAGTGTGATGTAGGCTGAGAATTTGATCATAGTCATAATTTGAATACATGATATCTTATTGAATTATATAGAGATTCAGCTTAAAATGTGCAGCTTTCTATATCAACCCCTGTGCTTTGAAACGTATAAGTCCACTGTGCATGACCTTGTCTAAAGGACCAAAATCCTTTCAGGCTTTCGTGTTCCGTGGTTTATACATACAGTCTCATGCTCATGTGTATCTTCAGTGTCTCTGTGGGTTCAGACAGAAGGTGAAATCTAATAGCGATGTGAGTCCAGTTCTGCCTTTTAATGGACTTTTAATGGACTTTAAATCAGTTGTGTTACAGATTTGAATTAATGGAGATATATATATATATATATCCTGTATTTGGTCAGAAAGGGAACAGCATACTTTAAAAATTAAGAAACGGAGTCTTACTACCTAGACTTACACATTGCTTCATGGAGAAATGTTTATGTATGGTGTACTGGCTGGTCTTGTGTGTCACCTTGACACAGGCTGGAGGTATCACAGAGAAAGGAGCTTCAGTTGTGGAAATGCCTCCATGAGATCCAGCTGTGGGGCATTTTCTCAATTAGTGATTAAGCGGGGGAGGGCCCTCTTGTGGGTGGTGCCATCCCTGGGCTGGAGTCTTGGGTTCTATAAGAAAACAAGCTGAGCAAGCCAGGGGAAACAAGCCAGTAACATCCCTCCATGGCCTCTGCATCAGCTCCTGCTTCCTGACCTGCTTCAGTTCCAGTCCTAACTTCCTTCAGAGATCAACAGCAATGAGGAAGTATAAGCTGAATAAACCCGTTCCTCCCCAACTTGCTTCTTGGTCATAATGGTTTGTGCAGAAATAGAAACCCTGACTAAGACAAATTGGTACCAGCATAGTGGGGTATTCCTGTGACAACCTGACCATGTTTTGGGGGAGAACTATGAAAGGACTTTGGAACTTTGAGCTAGAAGATATATTTGGTGTTAAGAGCTCTGTGGAATATTTTTTGGGAGCTTGGAAGATAATGTTGAGAACAGTGCAGAAGATGGATGCCTGACTTGGGAAATTTCTATCAGGACTGTTGCTATTTTGATTGTGAAGATTCTGTGGTTTTGGTTAGCTGGGACTGAAGAATCAGCTGTGATTAACAAGATACCAGAACTACTAAAGCGAGACCTTTGCATTACTGGGACTATTGATGCTGGTTAGCTAGAGCTAAGAAATTAGTGGTGTAGAAGAGACCAGCATCATTGAGGTGACATCTTCTGGAAAGTGTTTTCTGAGCGCACAAAGAGGCTGTGTTCTAGAGATAGCCAAGGTTATACCTCACGCTCCAGCAGGACTTGATAATGTTTAAGAGTCACCCAGGTGGTACTGGGTTTGAAGGTATGAAGGGGTCATGAAGAGCAGCTGAGGCTTGGCACTGTGGGAGGCTGCAGAAGACCATTGGTGAAGGTGCAGCCTTAGTTACAATTGATGGCCCAGGACTGAAGGGGTCATGCATAGGAGTTAAGGCTTTGCACCATGAAAATAGCCTATAAGAGGTTATTGGTGAAGCCTAGTTATAACAGAAGACAGCAGTGGAGTGGAGATGCCAGTGCCATGAGATGACCACCAAGAACAGCAGCAGCAGTGGAGTACAGGCAACTGGAGCCTGGAAGACAAGGTGTGTGCTACAAAGGGCAGAGCTGGAGAAGAGACCCAAGCCCTTGGAGGAGCCCAGAAAACCGTGAGTGGATACCAGCCATTGGATGGTTAGAGTTTGATTTTACTTTTGGTTATGTCTGTGCCCTGATATTTTTCCCTCTTGAAGGAAGAAAGTATTTTAGTGGAGTAGAGCCCACAGTTAAGAGACTTTTAATTGTAAAAAGACTTCGAATTTTTAAAGAGATTGGATATTTTAAAGGGATTGAAATTTTAATATGTAAGAATTTGCAAAGACTGTGGGACTTTTAAGGTTATTTAGATCTTGGGGATGAATAAGAAATTAAGGGTTGAGGCTTAATAGTGATGTGTTTGGGTGTGATGTTGACAAGGGGTCAATTGTACTGGCTGGTTTTGTGTGTCAACTTGACACAAGCTGGAGTTATCACAGAGAAGGGAGCTTCAGTTGAGGAAATGCCTCCATGAGATCAAGCTGTGGGGCACTTTCTCAATATGAAAACATTTAAGTAATTCTCTGAAGTGTTGGAAATATGCTTTAAGTATTTTTTCTTAAAAAAAAAGGACTGAGAAAGAAGTAAGAGAAATAATACCCTTCACGATAGCCACAAACCATATTAAGTATCTTGGCGTGACTCTAACCAAACAAGTGAAAGATCTGTATGACAAGAACTTCAAGTCTCTGAAGAAAGAAATTGAAGAAGACCTCAGAAGATGGAAAAATCTGCCATGCTCATGGATTGGCAGGATTAATATAGTAAAAATGAGCATCTTACCAAAAGTAATATACAGATTCAATGCAATCCCCATCAAAATCCCAACTCAATTCTTCGTAGAGTTAGAAAGAGCAATTCAAAAATTTATCTGGAATAACAGAAAACCCAGAATAGCTAAAACTATTCTCAAGAGTAAAAGAACCTCTGGGGGAATCAGTATCTCGGACCTCAAGCTGTACTACAGAGCAATAGTGTTAAAAACTGCATGGTATTGGTACAGTAACAGACATGTAGATCAATGGAACAGAATTGAAGACCCAGAAATGAATCCACACTCCTATGGTCACTTGATCTTTGACAAAGGAGCTAAAACCATCCAGTGGAAAAAAGATAGCCTTTTCAACAAATGGTGCTGGCTCAGCTGGAGGTCAACATGCCGAAGAATGCAAATTGACCCATCCTTATCTCCTTGCACTAAGCTCAATTCTAAGTGGATCAAAGATCTCCACATAAAACCAGACACACTGAAACTAATAGAAGGGAAACTAGGGAAGAACCTTGAAGAAACTAGGGAAGAACCTTGAACATATGGGCACAGGGGAGAATTTCCTGAACAGAACTCCAATAGCTTATGCTCTAAGATCAAGAATAGACAAATGGGACCTCATTAAATTACAAAGTTTTTGCAAGGCAAAAGACACTGTCAAAAAGACAAAGCGGCAACCAACTAACTGGGAAATGATCTTTACCAACCTTACATCCGACAGAGGGCTAATATCCAATATATACAAAGAACTCAAGAAGTTAAACTCCAGAGAGGCAAATAACCCTATTAAAAAATGGGGTACAGAGCTAAACAAAGAGTTCTCACCTGAAGAATATCTAATGGCTGAGAAGCACCTAAAGAGATGTTCATCATCCTTAGTCATTAGGGAAATGCAAATCAAAACAACCCTGAGATTCCATCTCACACCAGTCAGAATGGCTAAGATCAAAAACACAGGAGACAGCAGTTGTTGGCGAGGATGTGGAGAAAGAGGAACACTCCTCCACTGCTGGTGGGATTGCAAGCTGGTACAACCACTCTGGAAAGCAGTCTGGCGGTTCCTCAGAAAACTGGGCATGACACTCCCGGAGGATCCGGCTATACCACTCCTGGGCATATACCCAGAGACTTTACCTGCATGCAATAAGGACACATGCTCCACTATGTTCATAGCAGCCTTATTTATAATAGCCAGAAGCTGGAATGAACCCAGATGTCCCTCAACGGAGGAATGGATTCAGAAGATGTGGTATATCTACACAATGGAATACTACTCTGCAATTAAAAACAATGAATTCACGAAATTCCTAGGCAAATGGTCAGATCTTGAAAATATCATCCTTAGTGAGGTAACCCAATCACAAAAGAACACACATGGTATGCAGTCACTGATAAGGGGATATTGACCCAGAATCTCGGAATACCCTAGACACAATCCGCATATCAATAGATTTCTAAAAAGATGGTAGGAGAGACCCCTGGTCCTGGAAAGACTGGATGTAGGGGAACGCCAGGACAGAGTAAGGAGAGGGGGTTGAATGGAGAAAAGAGGGAGGGAAGGGGGCTTATGGGACTTTCGGGGAGGGAGGAAACGGGAAAGGGGAAGTGATTTGGAATGTAAATTAAAAAAATAAAATAAAATAAATAATAAAAAAAGGACTAAATGTAGCTAAGTACTAAGTTACATTCATCCACTCACATTTTACATTCTTTGCATCATTATATAGAATATTTTGTGTGCACGCCAGAATCTTTGAAAATACAGAGACTTTAGATGCTTGACTTTAGCATTTATGAGCTAGTCGAGGAAATAAAAAGAGGCTCATTTAACTAGAATATCAAGCAATGTCTGATCATGTTGGGCGCCTCTGATTTACTGTGTCTCAAGAACATAAATATCAAATTTCCATGTGTCAATCTAGAAGGAATGAAGTTTGGTTTAGAAGGATGGCCCCTCGGAGCTCAGGCAGGTTTAAGTTTCTTGTCAGACATGTCATATTCATATAAAGAGATAAAGGAGCCAAGACAGAGACCAATTCATTGTTTTTAGGTAACCATTAACTTCCTTTAAATCTTGAGGTGCTGTGACGTCAGGTTTTAGTGAAGAAAGCTTCCTTTGGGGGTGAACAGGTGTTTTAGAAATTCCTGCGTTCGCCCCTTTCACAGCCTGATCACCAGCCGGTTTGAGGGCACTGGTAGCTGGGTGTCGGCTCTCGGCTCTCCTGCCTGCTTTTCTCCAGAGAGCTCATTTGGCTCAACAGATCTTGTCTATCGCAGGACAGAGGTTGCTACAAAGTTTCTCCTACTTTGTTTTAAAACACTAACATCATGCTTGCACGAAGCGCTAATGAGGATTTTTATCTGCCGTGCCCACTTACTGAGCATCCTACACGTGACGGGAAGAAGGTGTGATAGGTCCTCTCGGCAGATGAAGAGATTTTGTGGAGTTGTAATTATAGAAATAAACCAATGTTTGGATTATGCTAATTATACAGTCCCTGGGTAGACACATGGGCTATCCGACAAAACTGGGTTAGCTTTTCTACTTGCAGACAGAATCTCTGAGTGAGACACCATCGGGAGCGCGTTTGTGCTGTGGTAAAGTCAGTCTGGAAGCCTGTTGCTATTTGTAAACTAATTTTCACCAGCAGTGTGAGGGAGCAACCAAAATGAGATTTACAGTCGGATTTGCCCTGTTCATAGCCAGCCTCTGCCAATCACTGATTTTTCTTTGTTCATTCAGGGGAGTTTGTTAACCACATTGTGTCTCAGTTTCCTTATGTTTATATTGGGGCCATTACTAACTCCCCGTGGGGTTGTAATGGTTGAAGCCACATTGCCTAGGTTCAAATCCCAGTCTGGCGACTTACCGGAAGCAATGAAGCACGTTGAGAGACTCCCTAATTGTTCTGTGAACGATCTAGAAAAGTACCAGTTCCAAGAATTTGCTTAGTGTCTATAATGCAGAGTACTGGGCAAAATGGCCCATGCGCCTTGTGGCTTGAGAACGCACACAGGGATTCCGTGTCTGTGCACCATGGGTTATATTTTAGTGGCACTGCCAAGATTACTTTCATTTTGTGGAAATATACGTGCTACTTAAGAAAAATGCTCTTAAAAAATCCGATCTTATTAATCAAAACATAGATAAGCCTATTAAGCCTCAAGACGAAACTACGTAACTGAAACCCCCTCTGGTAGATAAGGGTGACTGTCGTAAAGGCCGCATTTACCTGAAATCTGAACCGGTGGGTAAGGATGAAAATCTCATCTGACAGTTCACACAGGAGAATAATCTAAAGAAGTTGAATGAATTCTTTCCACTGTTATTCCTGGCTCACTGGCTAGTCAGAGTTAGGCTCACTTTGGGTCATCTTAGAGTCTTGAGCGAGGGTCTGATTTTTGACATTTATTAAAAGCTTCTCTGGGCTGGCTAGAATCATGTCCACACTGTATCTACGAGTTATGGTCTGAAGCGTTTGCTTCCTGAGCCTTCTAAAATGGCACAGAACAGTGAGAAACATCCAATCGGATGTCACTATAGGGTTCTGTGCCTAAGAATACAAATACTGGCGCCAGATGACCTGGAACAAAACGTACTGTTGTAGTGAGAATTTTGGTTTCTTTAAAAACCCGATTACATTATATGCATGTTGGTGTTTTAATCCCCGGTTTAGGATATGGGGCTGCGTCAGCTTGTCCACAGCTGTCAACTATGATTGTCTCGTGCTCTGGGCGGGGGCGAGATTTTTTTCCAGCTGCAGATAGTTTAATTCTGGGGACTCTGGAGAGGGTGTAAGTGCGAGAGCCCCAGAGGGCCTGTGGAGGCTGCTGCTTTTGTTGCGTTTGCTACTGCTGGATATTCCGATGACAAGAATCGGACTTGCCCCAAGGAACCCAATGACCCTAATCAGCAGGAAGTAGCCTATATTGGTCTACGTCCCCTTTCCCTTCTAACCTTCTTTCTCTCTTGTGTAGTGTGTTAAGGGTTTGGAAGGGATTAAGATAGAGTAAGGGGTGGTAGAGTTATAAGAACTCAATAAAATATTATATCAACTGATCCTTTAGTAAGGGATTGCATGACTCTGCATTTCTTTTTATTTGTCTCCAAAAAAGGGGCATGGAACCAGCTTGTCTTAGATGCCATTAAGGATTAAATGAGTGAATATGAGTATTGAATACCTTACACAGAGCGCAGCGCCAAGATGGGCCATTATTGGTGAACTGCTTTCTGGTTGGTGATCCTCAGAGCGGCTCAAGTATCTGCTCAGAGGGAGTTTCACATATCGAAGAGGCAGTGCTCTTAACCACTGAGCCATCTCGCCAGCCCTGGTCTTCATGTTTCTGTCAAGCAGAACACAGATCTGGAGTCTGGTAGTCTAAGCCATCATCCTGATCAAGTCTTAATTGTTCTGTCCAGCGTCCACACTGCTGTGTGAGCTATAAACGGAAAGATCTGTAAAGCATTGAAGCTTCAGAACTAAAAGTGCATCTGCCCCTGATTATTCCACTTATATAACTTCAAATACTCATTAACCATCTCAAACACAGCATGCCTTGACAGAATACATTTCCCCTGATACGTTTATCTTGCCTTGTCTTCATCTTTTCTTATATACTAGATATCCGTGCATTAGGCGGATAAACCTAAGAATTGATACAGATCTGTGTGTTAATGGTGCCATCTTTAACCCGGAAACAAATGTGATCACTACTCATGTCCACTCAGCCTCACGTCGAATGTGATCAGTGCGTTATAACCTTTGACTTCACCCCATTGATGACAGGGGTCATAAAGAGGGGATTGTGGGGATAGCCAGTCAACTAGGCCCTCAATGGTGGATTATTAGTAACATATGCCCTCCACCCAGGGGACAACACAAAGGAGGCAGGGCCACACAGGAGTGTTTTTGAGCATAGAGTGAAAGAGGAGAGGCTGAGGAAGCTGGTTTTGTAGAGGCAAGAGGGTGGTGTGAATCCTGTTTTCAGTGGGATGATGGTTGGCTTGTTTGAATAATCATGAGGTGGATTAGTTGTGTTTCTCTAGAGAACCCAAACTAATAGTTTAGGGAAGCAAAATTCAAAACCTGTTTGGTGTCCCATAAATTTTGCCTAATCTAAACTGCCTAACTCATGGAGGACCATAGAGAAGGAGGGGGGATATTGTACTGAGATCATCACTTGATTGGCCAGTGGCCATCTGCCCTGTGAGGGTGTAGGAGCTGCTGTTGTAGGTCTACTGATCCAAAAGTCAATCACTTCCAAAAAAGAATTCAGTAGGCAAACCCAGACTCGATATTTTTATCAGCTCCTCTTCTCTCTGAGAATCTCTTATTTCACAAAATTCAACATTAAAGCAGAGAGCAAAACTTCTTAATCAGAGATAAGCAAGAAGTACAATTTTTCTGCCAGAGAAGGAGGCTTGTTTGCTAAAGA
Source organism: Tokudaia tokunoshimensis (assembly GCA_036184795.1). Classification (NCBI taxonomy): domain Eukaryota; kingdom Metazoa; phylum Chordata; class Mammalia; order Rodentia; family Muridae; genus Tokudaia; species Tokudaia tokunoshimensis. The sequence continues at coordinate 44,757,286 of BTHU01000007.1, forward strand.
GCCTTAACTACTCAGGCAGAGGAAGAGGAGAATTTATGATTCTATAAGTGGACTTTTACCAGATGACAAAGCAGTACAAAATATGCTAATTTGGGGTAATTTACTGTCGTCGCACCAGGCTATGGCATCGTAACTTCTTACTTAAATGATGCGAAATTTTACTTCTTTAGATTGTCTTTGTTACAATACGCCTACAATCTATTCTCTGTACAGCCATTAGCAAGGTCTTTTGTCAGAATCCGACTTTCCTCTGTGATATCCCATGATGCTCTGCTTCCCATTTTTTGTTTTCAGCCTCCAGTACTAAACTCCCAGGCTTCCTCTGGTGAGTATACAAAGGGCACGCAATTGCCCTTTGAAAGCACCCCGTGTGCTTCCTCTTCCGTGGCGGATCTCTGTTGAGAGTTGCTCTCCCTGAAAACCTTTCTGGTTGCTGGCTGAACCTGGTCCATTTACCTTCCAGACTCTGACTTAGCACCGTGATTCAGTTTCTCAATATTAACCATCACCCCTGAATTGATCACAAGTGTTTATTAACCTATTAACAAAGTCCACAAAGTTAAGGACTTGATCTCTCTTCACCATATCCCCAGTATCTTCAAAGTCACTTGCCAGCTGAAAGGTATTCACACCAAAAAACAACACAGCTCTCATATCTCCAACTCTTTAAAATCAGTTAGATACTGACAGTCTAACAGAACCTTGTGAATTCCAGGGTTCTAAAAATGTCAGCTTGAGAAATTAACCTTTTCCCTCATTCTCCAAATATCCCCACACAGCTTGTAGCAAACTCCCTTATCAGTGGCTTTTGGACAGCCCAAAGGCTGTTTACTTGGATGAGTCTCACAGTTGGTTCTTTCAACATCAGAACAATAGGGTCCTGGCTTCAGACTTGGTTTTATGTAGTAAGTCTGTTGACTATCTTCACTTGATTGCTAAAGTTTCTCTTGGATCATGATTAGGAGACCTTCCCATTAGTTTCTTCCCTGCATTCCCTCTTCTTTGGGCATCTAAGTATGAAGATCATCAAGCCATTCTTCGTCGAAATGCAAACCGTTGGCTCTTTACACCCTTTCTTCAGTTTCTATAAATTTCTGTCAGGCAGCTTAGGTTAGGCAATATTTCTAAGACACCTGGCATTTTTCTGAATTTTGATTCCCAAGAAAAAAGTGTGACTATGGCCTTGAAGGAATGAAACGAAAAGAGAGTGTGTCAAGGAACTGAATTTTCCTGAGAAGAAAATGATTTTTTTCTTGAGAAATTGAGATCTCTTTAATTGAAATTTTTAGGAAAATTCATGACCTTCACAAATCAGAAAAGATTCATTTTTACCTTTACAATTCACCTTTGGTACACAGTAAAGATGGTGAGACAGCAAAAATAATATCAGTATCAAATAAGACACATGATTATATAAAATTAAGAGTATATTCCAAAATTTCTCATCTTTATTTTTATGTATTTTTGCCTTAGTAATAAGACTTTATGTCAATTTAATTTTAGTCATAAAAGAGAACAGCACATTTTGGACCAGGGAGCTGGGCAGCTCCAGAGCCTTCTGTGCATGGCCTGCCAGGAGAGAGTGATCTCCAGCAATGCTTTCACATCTGAGCATAGAGGTGAGATCTCCACCTTCTCTCTGGAGTAGAACAGCTAGGAGTACATAGGGCATAAGATCAGTGGGGCAGCTGGGGCAGAGGTCTTCAGGCTGCCATTTGTACCAGGGAGCCAGGCGGTGCACAGACCCTGACAGAAGAGAGTTGGTCTCTCACTAGTAAGGACACAGGCTTACAAGCCCACAGGAGGAACAAGCTCCAGCCAGAAACAGCAAGACCAACTAGCAACAGAGATAACCAAATGGCGAAAGGCAAGCACAAGAACTCTACCATCAAAAATCAAGGCCAACTGGCAACATCAGAACCCAGTTCTCCCACCATAGCAAGTCCTGGATACCCAACACTGGAAAATCAAGAGTTAGATTTAAAATCGTATCTCATGATGCTGATAGAGGGCTTCAAGAAAGACTTAAATAACTCTCTTAAAGAAATACAGGAGAACATTGGTCAATAGGTAAAAGCCCTTAAAGAGGAATCACAAAAATCCCTGAAAGAAATTCAGGAGAGCATGGGTCAACAGACAGAAGTCCTTAATACAGAAACAAAAAAAATCCATTAAAGAATTACAGGAAAACACAAACAATCAAGTGAAGGAACTGAACAAAACCATCCAGGATCTAAAAGTGGAAGTAGAAACAATAAAGAGATCACAAAGTGAGACATCTCTGGAGATAGAAAACCTTGGAAAGAATTCAGGAGTCATAGATGCAAGCATCAACAACAGAATATAAGAGATAGAAGAAAGAATCTCAGGTGCTGAAGATAACATAGAAAACATTGACTCAACAGTCAAAGAAAATGCAAAATGCAAAAAGCTCCTGAGCCAAAACATCCAGGAAATCTAGGACACAATGAGAAGACCAAACCTAAGGATTATATGTATAGAAGAGAGCGAAGATTTCCAACTTAAAGGGCCAGTAAATATCTTCAACAAAATTATAGAAGAAAACTTCCCTAACCTAAAGAAAGAGATGCCCATGAGCATACAAGAAGTCTACAGAACTCCAAACAGACTGGACCAGACCAGAAAGTCCTCCTGGCACATAATAATCAAAACACCAAATTCACTAAACAAAGAATATTAAAAGCAGTAAGAGAAAAAGGTCAAGTAACCTATAAAGGCAGGCCTATCAGAATTACACTAGACTTCTCACCAGAGACCAGGAAAGCTAGAAGATCCTAGGCAGATCTCATACAGACCCTAAGAGAACACAAATGCCAGCCCAAACTACTATACCCAGCAAAACTCTCAATTACCATAGATGGAGAAACCAAGATATTCCATGATAAAACCAAATTTACACAATATCTGTCCACAAATCCAGCCCTACAAAGAATAATAGATGGAGAATACCAACACAAGGAGAGAAACTACACCCTAGAAAAAGCAAGAAAAAAATCTTCCAACAAACCCAAAAGAAGATACCGACACAAACATAAAAATAACATCAAAAATAACAGGAAGCAACGATCACTATTCCTTAATATCTTTTTTTAAAATTTTATTTTCTAAGTTTTTTTTATTTACATTCCAAATCATTTCCCCTTTCCTGTTTCCTCCCTCCCCGAAAGTCCCATAAGCCCCCTTCCCTCCCTCTTTTCCCCATTCAACCCCCTCTCGTTGGCGTTCCCCTACATCCAGTCTTTCCAGGACCAGGGGTCTCTCCTTCCATCTTCTTAGAAATCTATTGATATGCGAAATAATATCTTTTAACATCAATGGACTCAATTCCCCAACAAAAAACATAGACTAACAGAAATAGTTTTTCATGTAAATCTTCAATTTTATCAAAAAATATTTGTAATTCCTCTTTCAATTAATTTAGCAAATTTTTATGTCAACCATTTTATCTGCATTATTTTTCATGATCTTCAATTTTAATGTTTTTCTATATATTTCTTCTATTTTATCAGAACTGTTTTCAATGTAAATATCTGATTTTATCACAAAATATTGTTAATTCCATCTTCAATTAATTTAGAAAGGTTTATTGTATCTACCATTTTATCTGTATAATTTTCCATGAAATAGTCAATTTTAATGTGTTTATATAAATATTTCTTGAATTTTATCAGAAATATTTTCCATGTAAATCTTCAAGTTTAACAGAAAATGTTTATAATTCCACTTTCAATCAACATAGGAATACTTTTATGCCTACCATTTTTATATCTATATAAAATTTTCCCGTGATTATCTTCAATTTTAGCATGTTTTTCTACATTTTTCTACAATTTTATCAGAAGTATTTTCCATATAAATCTTCAATTCTATCATAAAATGTTTCTATTTCATTTTTCAATTAATTTAGCAATATTTTATGTCTACCACTTTACTCTTTAATTTTCCATGAGATTTGTCAATTTTAACGTGTTTTCTATATATTTCTTCTATTTTATCAGAAATATTTTCCACGTAAATCTTCAATTTTATCATAAAATGTTTTTATTCTGCCTCTGATAAGTGAAACAATACCATTACGATCATCACAGATTTTTGTTCAACCTAGTGAGCTAATGTGTAAATTAGCAGCAATTGTCAAAACAATGTTGCGCCAGGCGGTGGTGGTGCACGCCTTTAATCCCAGTACTTGGGAGGCAGAGACAGGAGGATTTCTGAGTTCAAGGCCAGCCTGGTCTACACAGTGAGTTCCAGGACAGCCAGAGCTACACAGAGAAACCCTGTCTCAAAAAACCAAAAAAAAAAAAAAAACAAAAAAAAAACCAAACCAATGTTGTATGACATCCAATCCCCCAAAGAGGGGGACCTCTTTGGAGAGCAGGAAATTATTTCTTGTATGCCTCAGTCTGTCCACAATACAGAACAGAGGGCTGTGGATTTCAGCATTTGAGCTGGCCTGGTATGGGAGAAAGGACTTCAGGGAATCCACAGAGTCAGGAGTGCTAATGAAAAAGTAGGTCATATACACATGTGAGAATTTTTATCTGAGAGTGTCCACAGATTTCAATGAACTCTCCAAGGGATTCATAACACATTAAAACTCCAATAACTACTAATTTAGAATGCTGTTTATAGGGAAATGACTTTTCAGATCCAGAAAGTCAATTTTCAAACAAGCTTTTGGAACTCAGCCTATTAAGAAGTTGTGTGCTACAAATATATCTTCTCAGCACACATCACATTAAAATGCAGTTTTATGATAATTTGGTCTTACCCTCCGCCCTAAATGGACTGCAAGAATATCTACACTTTTTGTTCACTCTTTGCTTCCCTGAAATTACCCATGATAGGAAGGGACTCCAGGATCAAATATTCCTGTGAAATGATTTAACTAACTTATTGTTTTTCTTATTTTCCTGCCAAAATAATCTAAGTTCCTAAAGATTCCATACTGTACAGAGTCAATGAATCAGAGTAAACAAAGAGAGGGAGAAAAGACTGTGAGGGTATATGTGCAGGCAGTGGTTGGGTGTTTGAGGATGTGTGTGTGTGTTTAGGCAGCACTTGGGTGTGCAAGTGTGTGTATATGTTTGTGTGTTTTGAGTGTAGGCAGTGGTTGGGTGTGTGAGGGTGTGTGTGTGTGTGTGTGCGCGTGCGCGCGCGTGTGTGCGCAGGCAGTGATTGGGTGTTTGAGTGTGTGTTCGCATGTGTGTGTGTATGTGGTGTGTGTTTGTGTGTGTGTTTAGGCAGCAGTTGGGTGTGCAAGATTTTGTGTTTGTGTGTGTGTGTGTGTGTGTGTGTGTGTAGGAAGTGGTTGGGTGTGTGAGGGTGTGTGTGTGCAGGCAGCAGTTGGGTATTCAAGTATGTGTGTGTGTATTTGTTTATGTGTGTGTAGGCGGCAGCTGGGTGTTTGAAGGTGTGTGTGCATGTGTGTGCAGAAAGTGGTTGGGTATGTAAGTATGTATATGTATGTATGTGTTTAGGCAGCAGTTGGGTGTGCAAGGGTATGTGTGCCTGTGTGTAGGCAGCAGTTGAGTGTGTGAGTGTGTGTGTGTGTGTGTGTGTGTATGTGTGTATGTGTGTAGGCAGTGGTTGGGTGTGTGAGAGTGTGTGTGTAGGCAGTGGTTAGGTATGCAAGTATGTATGTGTATGTGTGTGAGTATGTGTGTGTATGTATGTGTTTAGGCAGCAGTTGGGTGTGCAAGGGTATGTGTGCCTGTATGTAGGCAGCAGTTGAGTGTGTGAGTGTGTATGTGTATGAGTATGTGAGTGTAGGCAACTCTTGAGTGTGGAAAGGTGGGACTTTAAGGCTCAGAGCCCAGATGGAGTGTGATAGCACTGATCATCAAGGACTTTTAAATAATTCTGAGCAAACTCGTCCCCGAATCAAACCTTTCAAAGGATGGTAAAGCAAAGACTAATTCTGCGTTCTCTCTGAGAGTTCACCTGGTACCACACTGCACGATTTTAGCTGGAACTAGACATAGAAATTCTTAAACTCAAATATCAGTGGAGACAGAGCCCCTGAAACCCTTCTGATGAAGCAGGAGTGAAGAGCAAATCCCAGAAAACCACATCACTTATTACTATCGTCTGTAAATTTTGCTTAGTGTCATGCTATACTGTTCATGAAATACAAGCCAATGGACTACAGTTTCACATGCAGTAGTATACTGTGCTTCTAAACCATTGACCATCTAAGGGAAGAAAGATAAGGAGAAAGGTGCTTCTGGGATTCCCAAATGGAGGGAACTTCTCAATCTTAGCTCAGGAGAATAATGGATTTCCATAGCTTTTTTTTTTCTTCCTAACAGATAAAATAACACAAAAAAGTTCCCAAACAAACCCTGTGTTATGACCAATTAATCCTCCTGTCCAGGTTTATTGGACAGATAAAATTTTTATGTACACATCATGGAAGAGGAAGGTAGAAATATTGTAAAAGACAGAGGCTAAGAAGATCAATATTGAAGCAGTGTGTTCTGGACACAATGGGACCACTACACCCAGGCAGCTTGGGTTGCCTGCGAAATCTTGATCAAGAGGAAGCCGGTCAACCTGTCATGGAAGGTGCAGAGGTCATGACTACCCACCCTAAACCTAAAGCGTTAGCTGTCAGCATGCTGCCCACTGGGTCTCCTCAACATACTTATTTTATAATCAGCCTACAACTTAAAGAGTTCTACTATTCTACCAGTATCTCTCTGTCCCCTGCCTCAGTCCTTGCAAACCCCCATTCTCTTCCAGATTTGCCTTTGTTAGATGCTATCATATTAACTGTTGTATTCTTGTGTGTCGTGAGTTCTTCATGGGCTAGCACTGGACGTTAGACATCTTTTGTACTATGGCATGCTTTCAAAACTAGTTTTCCAAGTCTGGCACGGTGACTGGAGTATTGGAGAGGTTCCAAAAATGCTTGCTTCATTTGCACAGGTTAGCCTAGTAGAATAGGAGATGTCAGAATTCTAGGTTCAAATTTAAAGCATAGCAACTTTGGACAAAATAGTTAAACATGAAAAATGAGCCTGCCTGCTTTCCCATAGATGTCAGTGTTATCCTGTCCTTTATGGCTGACATTTATTTCTACTGCGACTCGTTCCTATGCATGACTTCTCTTGTTTAAACTGTTTCTCAGTAAAATAAGAGTAGGTGACACCATGCAGAAGGCCTCCAGACAACTTACTTTCACTGAATGTCTGGGAGTGATGAAATGGATATTTTAGCTCTCTTGTAAAGCCTCTTGGATTCCTCATTGCACGCCAGAAGGAATGGTCTTGATTTTAGTGTTGACTTGAAGGAAGCAGCACCCCGCTCCCCCGAGACAGCAGAGTCATTCGATTCCGTTCTTGCAGATGGGAAAACTGTAGGACAGAAGTGACTTCTCAGCTCAACACAAGTGAAGAATGGCGTTTATATCATTTCTCTCGCATCAAACCCTACTTTATCCAAAGATGTATAAATTAGCTTGATTTACAGCAGTGTCCTCTATTTGCTTTGGAAAATGGTAAATATATTTTCTCAAACTGTGATTAATAGATATAATAAACATGTAACTTCTCCCCCATGGGATTGAGATAGATCTAGTTTTCTGGGTCAGTATGGAGTTTGCTCATAAAGGTCAATAAACTTTTGAAATAGTGCTCTGAAATAATTCAACTTCTATGACAGGTTTTCTTTCTGAGGGAAATAATATTTGCTGTGCCACAAATGCAGATGAAGTATTTTCCTCTTATTTTCTTTTATTCCAGCTTGAGACTCAAGATTGGGCAATGAGGCTTATTTGACTATGGCATGAACATATTATTTATGTGAATATCTTTTTAAAAGTAGCTTCATCTTTCTTTCGTCTTACTGAAAATGTTACCAAATTCCTTTTGAACCATTTTAATGCCTCGGCTCTTGCCTCAAAATATATATGTTAGAACTCTGTAAAGCTATCTATGGTTCAGCCTTCACTTCACCTTTGGGAAATCAATAGCCCTTTCGTTAAAAAGCTATCTTAATCAAGTTTTATCAAATGTATCTGATAATTTATGCAACATCGTGGTTTAATGTTTATTTCAACAACAACTCACAGAATTCTTCCTGTCATAGAATTCATCTTAGATGGCCTTATATTGTAGCAGCAATTGTTCAAGGTGGTATCTTAACTCTTTGGTACATAAAAATTGTTTTTAGCTCACAGTTGGGCACCCTTTTGTATAGTAGTTTGTGTGTGCCTGAAACAACACGGTGATTCAGTTCTCTTGGCTGCTTAATGAGTGGAAAACACAAAACAGAAATGATAGATGTCCCCAGATGTGCTGTCAGCTGCAGGTTCCAAGAGAGGTCTCTGGTGGTTTATTTAACACACAGTAATGAAGTAATGATACCATGTTTTCTCTTAAGCAGATAACTTCAAAAACAAACACTCAAGTACAGAGAAGCCCTATTTATGCCTGAAGATTGATTCATCCCTGTGGTTGGTGATTTTATGCCCCACAGCAATGGTTGGCAGTCCTGTTTCACGCAGCTTTCTGTTATTTGATGTGTGTGGGACATGTAGGAAATGACAATCATCTCTCTAGCCTTAACCTTTAGTTAGGAACTCCTTGCAATCCACCCCTCACTGGGTTCTGTATTAATGAACCCACCTGTGCCTGGGTTTATGTAACTTCAGAACCCAGCAGTGTAAAGAATGATGGTTGCCAGTGAAAGTGTTCCTAATGAGCTGCTAATGTGATGATTTTTTATTATCTTTAATCTTTTTTACAGTCCAGTTGTTACCCCCTCCCATTCTGCCCTCTAACAGTTCCTCATTCCATTCCTCCAACACCCCACCATCTCCAAGAGGATATCATCACACCCCCACACCACCAGACCTCCCCATTCCCTGAGGTCTCAAGTCTCTCCAGGGTTAGGTGCATCTTCTCCCACTGAGGCCAAACCAGGCAGTCCTCTGCTGTATGTGTGTCTAGGGTCTCACACCAGCTGGTGTATGCTACCTGGTTGGTGGCTCAGTGTCTGTGAGGTCTTGGGGATCCAGGTTAATTGAGACTGCTGGTCTTCCTATGGGGTCACCCTCCTCCACAACTTCTTCCAGTCTTTCCCTAATTAATCCACAGGGTTTCCCAACTTCTGCCCATTGGATGCTAAGTCATCTGTTTCAGTCAGCTGCTTCTAGGGTCTCTCAGAGAACAGCCATGCTATGCTCCTGTCTGTAAGCACATAAAAGCATCAGTAATAGTGTCAGGCGTTGGAGCCTCCCTTGGAGATAGATCCCAACTTGGGCTGGTCACTCAACCTCCTTTCCCTCAGACTTGTCTTCATTTTGTCCCTGCAGTTCTTTTAGATGGGAACAATTCTGGGTCAGAGTTTTTGACTGTGGGATGGCAACCCTATCCTTCCAATTGATGCCTTGTCCTACTGGAGGTGGACTCCACAAGTTCCCTCTCCCCACTGTAGGGCATTTCATCTAAAGTCCTTCCCTTTGAGTCTTGAGATTCTCTCACCTCCCAGGTCTCTGGTACATTCTAGAGGGTCCTCCTACCTCCTAAGGTTGCCTGTTTCTATTCATTCTGCTTGCCCTCAGGGCTTCACTCTTGTCCCCCCCCCATACCTGATCACGTTCCCCTTTCCCCTCCTCCTCCCTTCTCCCTCTCATGTCCCCCCCGCCACCGCCCCTTGTGATTGCTTTCTTCTCCCTCCAAAGTGTAATTGAAACAACCTCACTTGGTCCTTTCAGCATGCTAACCTTCTTGAGTTCTGTGGATTGTATCCTGGGTATTCTGCACATTTTTGGCTAATATCCACTTATGAGGGAGTACATACAGTGCATGTCCTTTGGGTCTGAGTTACCTCACTCAGGATGATATTTTCTAGGTCCAAAAATTTTCCCTGTGAGACTCATGCTTGTTTTTAACAGCTGAATAACTGTATAATAATTAGGAGTAGAAGGCAGGAAATCATCAAACTCAGGGCTGAAATCAATCAAGTAGAAACAAATAAAACCATACAAAGAATCAACAAAACTAGGAGTTGGTTCTTTGAGAAAATCAACAAGATAGATAAGCCCTTAGCCAGACTAGCCAGAGGGTATAGAGACAGTAACCAAATTAATAAAATCAGAAACAAAAAGGGAGAGATAACAACAGAAACTGAGGAAATTCAAAAAATCATCAGATCCTACTACAAAAGCCTGTATTCAACACAACTAGAAAATCTCGAGGAAATGGACAATTTCCTTGACAGATACCAAATACCAAAATTAAATCAGGATCAAATAGACCATCTAAACCGTCCTATAACCCCTGAAGAAATAGAAGTTGTCATTGGAAGTCTTCCAACCAAAAAAAAGCACAGGTCCAGATGGTTTTAGTGCAGAATTCTATCAGACCTTCAAAGAAGACCTAACACCAATACTCTTCAAACTATTCCACAAAATAGAAACAGAAGGAACACTACCCAACTCGTTCTATGAAGCCACAATTACGCTAATACCAAAAGCACACAAAGATCCAACAAAGAAAGAGAATCTCAGGCCAATCTCTCTTATGAATGTCGATGCAAAAATACTCAATAAAACTCTTGCCAACCGAATCCAAGAACACATCAAAACGATCATTCACCACGATCAAGTAGGCTTCATCCCAGGGATGCAGGGATGGTTCAATATAAGGAAGCCCATCAATGTAATCCACTATATAAACAATCTCAAAGAAAAAAACCACATGGTCATCTCATTAGATGCTGAGAAAGCATTTGACAAAATTCAGCATCCTTTCATGCTAAAGGTCTTGGAAAGATCAGGAATTCGAGGCCCATATCTAATCATAGCAAAAGCAATTTACAGCAAACTGGTAGCCAACATCAATCTAAATGGAGAGAAATTTGAAGCAATCCCACTAAAATCAGGGACTAGACAAGGCTGCCCTCTCTCTCCATATCTTTTCAATGTAGTACTTGAAGTTCTAGCTAGAGCAATTAGACAGCAAAAGGAGGTCAAAGGGATACAAATTGGAAAGGAAGAAGTCAAACTATCACTATTTACAGATGATATGATAGTATACTTTAGCGACCCAAAGAACTCCACCAGAGAACTCCTACAGCTAATAAGCAACTTCAGCAAAGTGGCCAGATATAAAATCAACTCAAGCAAGTCAGTAGCCTTCCTATACTCAAAGGATAAGCAGGCTGAGAAAGAAGTAAGAGAAATGATACCCTTCACGTTAGCCACAATCCATATAAAGTATCTTGGTGTGACTCTAACCAAACAAGTGAAAGATCTGTATGACAAGAACTTCAAGTCTCTGAAGAAAGAAATTGAAGAAGACCTCAGAAGATGGAAAAATCTTCCATGCTCATGGATTGGCAGGATTAATATAGTAAAAATGACCATCTTGTCAAAAGCAATATACAGAATCAATGCAATCCCCATCAAAATCCCAACTCAATTCTTCGTAGAGTTAGAAAGAGCAATTCAAAAATTCATCTGGAATAACAGAAAACCCAGGATAGCTAAAACTATTCTCAAGAGTAAAAGAACCTCTGGGGGAATCAGTATCCCGGACCTCAAGCTGTACTACAGAGCAATAGTGTTAAAAACTGCATGGTATTGGTACAGTGACAGGCATGTAGATCAATGGAACAGAATTGAAGACCCAGAAATGAATCCACACTCCTATGGTCACTTGATCTTTGACAAAGGAGCTAAAACCATCCAGTGGAAAAAAGATAGCCTTTTCAACAAATGGTGCTGGCTCAGCTGGAGGTCAACATGCAGAAGAATGCAAATTGACCCATTCTTATCTCCTTGCACTAAGCTCAATTCTAAGTGGATCAAAGATCTCCACATAAAACCAGACACACTGAAACTAATAGAAGGGAAACTAGGGAAGAACCTTGAACATATGGGCACAGGGGAGAATTTCCTGAATAGAACTCCAATAGCTTATGCTCTAAGATCAAGAATTGACAAATGGGACTTCATTAAATTACAAAGTTTTTGCAAGGCAAAAGACACTGTCAAAAAGACAAAGCAGCAACCAACTAAATGGGAAATGATCTTTACCAACCCTATATCAGACAGAGGGCTAATATCCAATATATACAAAGAACTCAAGAAGTTAAACTCCAGAGAGGCAAGTAACCCTATTAAAAAATGGGGTACAGAGCTAAACAAAGAGTTCTCACCTGAAGAATATCTAATGGCTGAGAAGCACCTAAAGAGATGTTCATCATCCTTAGTCATTAGGGAAATGCAAATCAAAACAACCCTGAGATTTCATCTCACACCAGTCAGAATGGCTAAGATTGAAAACACAGGAGACAGCAGTTGTTGGAGAGGATGTGGAGAAAGAGGAACACTCCTTCACTGCTGGTGGGATTGCAAACTGGTATAACCACTCTGGAAAGCAGTCTGGCGGTTCCTCAGAAAACTGAGCATGACACTCCCAGAGGATCCAGCTATACCACTCCTGAGCATATACCCAGAGACTTTACCTGCATGCAATAAGGACACATGCTCCACTATGTTCATAGCAGCCTTATTTATAATAGCCAGAAGCTGGAAAGTACCCAGATGTCCCTCAACGGAGGAATGGATTCAGAAGATGTGGTATATTTACACAATGGAATACTACTCTGCAATTAAAAACAATGAACTCACGAAATTCCTAGGCAAATGGTCAGAACTTGAAAATATCATCCTTAGTGAGGTAACCCAATCACAAAAGAACACACATGGTATGCAGTCACTGATAAGGGGATATTAACCCAGAATCTCGGAATACCCTCGACACAATTCACATATCAATAGATTTCCAAGAAGATGGAAGGAGAGACCCCTGGTCCTGGAAAGACTGGATGTAGGGGAATGCCAGGACAGAGAAACGAGAGGGGGTTGAATGGGGAAAAGAGGGAGGGAAGGGGGCTTATGGGACTTTCGGGGAGGGAGGAAACGGGAAAGGAGAAATGATTTTGAATGTAAATAAAAAAAAAACTTAGGAAAAAAAAAACCACTCCATTGTGTAAATGAACGGTATTTCCCGTATCTGTTCTTCCGTTGTGGAACATCTGGGTTGTTTACAGCTTCAGGTTGTCACAGACAAGGCTGCTATGGACATAGTGGAGCACGTGCCCCTGTGGCATGATGGGGCATCTTTTGGGTATATTCCCAAGAATGGTATAGCTAGATCTATTTCTCATTTTCAGAGGAACCTCCAGATTGATTTCCAGAACGATTGTACCAGTTTTCGATTCCACTAGCAATGGAGGAGTGTTCCTCTTTCTCCACATCCTTGCCTGCATGTGCTGTCACCTGATTTTTGATTTTAGCCATTCTGATTGGTGTAAGGTAGAGACTCAGGGTCATTTTGATTTGCATGTCCCTGATGACTAAGGACTTTGAACATTTCTTTAAGTGCTTCTCAGCCACTCAAGATTTCCATGTTGTGAATTCTCTGTTTAGTTCTGAGCCCCAGTTTTTTTGATTGGGTTGTTTAGTTATTTTTTGGAGGTTGTCTTCTTGAGTTCTTTATATATTTTGGATATTAGCCCTCTATCAAATGTGGGGTTAGTGAAGATTGCCGGTTCTGTTGGTGCAGTCTGTAGGATTTGTTGAAGGAGTCAAAGAGGCAGGAGGATCTGGAGTTCCAGGCCAGCCTGGGATACAAAAACTAATTTTTAAATTCTTGGATAATTTGGTACCTGATTCCATGCACCTGGTCCACGCCCACTCCTTGTTCCCCACCTAACTCTTCTCCCACATCCTCTGGTCCATTTCAAGTCTTCTATTTTATTTTCTCTATATGAAACCTACCAAGACCAATTAATGTTGCCCATATGAACTTGAGTGCAGGGCTGACAGCAGAAGCAGGACCACATACATGGAGAAAATGGACTTTCTCTACCCCCATAGCAAACACTTAATTCATGGTCCCTCGAGCAGCTGGGACTGTGGAAATGAGCAAGAATGAGGATTTGTTTGTTTGTTTTTACTTTTTTATTTCTTTTTTTATATTTTTTATTGAAAAAGGAAGTAAAAACATTTTCTGATAAAATTGAAGATTTACATGGAAAATGTTTCTGACAAAATTGAAGAAATATATAGAAAAACACATTAAGATTGACAATTTTCATGGAAAATTAAAGAGTAAAATGGTAGACATAAAAAACATTGCTAAATTAATTGAAAAAGGAAGTAGAAACATTTTATATGAAAATTTATATGGAAAATGTTTCTGATAAAATTGTAGAAAAATATAAAATAACATGTTAAAATTGAAGATCATCATGGAAAATTACAGATAAAATGGTAGGCATAAAAGTATTTCTAAGTTGATTGAAAGTGAAATTATAAACATTTTCTGATAAAATTAAAGATCTACAAGGAAAATATTTCTGATAAAATTCAAGAAATATATAGAAAAACTCATTAAAATTGACTATTTAATGGAAAATTATTCAGATAAAATGGTAGACTTAAAAAACATTACTAAATTGAAAGAGGAATTACAAACATTTTCTGATAAAATTGAAGATTTACATGAAAAACTATTTCTGTTAGTCTATGTTTTTTGTTGCGGAATTGAGTCCATTGATGTTAAAAGATATTAAGGAATAGTGATTATTGCTTCCTGTTATTTTTGATGTTCTTTTTATGTTTGTGTGGTTACTTTCTTTTGGGTTTGTTGGAAGAAGACTACTTTCTTGCTTTTTCTAGGGTGTTGGCGTTTTCCTTGTGTTGGCGTTTTCCATCTGTTATCCTTTGTAGGGCTGGATTTGTGGAAAGATATTGTATATATTTGGTTTTATCATGGAATATCTTGGTTTCTCCATCTATGGTAATTGAGAATTTTGCTGGGTATAGTAGCCTGGGCTGGCATTTGTGTTCTCTTAGGGTTTGTATGAGATCTGCCCAGGATCTTCTAGCTTTCATAGTCTCAGGTGAGAAGTCTGGTGTAATTCTGACAGGCCTGCCTTTATAAGTTACTTGACCTTTTTCCCTTACTGCTTTTAATATTCTTTCTTTGTTTAGTGCATTTGGTGTTTTGATTATTATGTGCTGGGAGAACTTTCTGGTCTGACCCAGTCTATTTGGAGTTCTGTAGACTTCTTTTTTTTTGTTTTTTGGATTTTTTTGTTTTGTTTTTCTTTTGATTTCTTATATGCTCATGGGCATCTCTTTCTTTAGGTTAGGGAAGTTTTCTTCTATAATTTTGTCGAAGATATTTACTGGTCCTTTAAGTTGGAAATCTTTGCTCTCTTTTATACCTATAATCCTTAGGTTTGGTTTTCTCATTGTGTCCTGGATTTCCTGGATGTTTTGGCTCAGGAGCTTTTTGCATTTTGCATTTTCTTTGGCCATTGAGTCGATGTTTTCTATGTTATCTTCAGCACCTGAGATTCTTTCTTTTATCTCTTATATTCTGTTGTTGATGCTTGCATCTATGACTCCTGAATTCTTTCCAAGATTTTCTATCTCCAGAGATGTCTCACTTTGTGATTTCTTTATCGTTTCTACTTCCATTTTTAGATCGAGTTCCTTCACTTGTTTATTTGTGTTTTCCTGTAATTCTTTAAGGGATTTTTTGTGTTTCCTCTTTAAGGGCCTCTACCTGTTCACCCATGTTCTCCTGTATTTCTTTAAGGGATTTTTGTGTTGTTTTTACTTTTACTTTTTTTTTGTTTTTTTGTTTTTTGTTTTTTACAATTCAGTCATTATCCCCCTCCAGGTCCACCCTCCCACAGTTCCTTATCCCATTCCTCCTCCTCTGTCTCCAAGAGGATGTCCCCATGTCCTCACTCCACAACCCCAGGTCTTCCTATCCCCTGGGGCCTCAAGTCTCTTGAGGGTTAGGTCCATCTTCTCTGACTGAGTCCAGACCCAGCAGTCCTTGGCTGTATATGTGTTGGGGACCTCATATCAACTGTTGTGTGCTGCCTGGTTGGTGGCTCAGTGTCTGAGAGATATCAGGGGTCCAGGTTCGTTGAGACTGCTGGTCCTCCCATGGGGTCACCCTCCTCCTCAGCTTCTTCCAGCTTTTACCTAATTTAACCACAAGGGTCCTGGCTTCTGTCCAGTGATTGGGTGCAAGTATCTGTGTCTATCTTGGTCAGCTGCTTGCTGGGCCTCTCAGAAGGCAGTCATGCTAGGCTCCTGTCTGTAAGCACACCATAGCATCAGTAATAGTGTCAGGCCTTTGCTCTGCATATAGTTTTGACTTAAGGCATACCAAGCAGCAGTTGACTGAGAAAAGTAGCTCCTAAGAATTGAAATCAAATAAAAAGTAGAATTAATTGTCAAGTTACTGGTTATAACTCCAGATAGGGACTTTTTCAGGTGATTTGTGTTTAACGTACAGTATCTTCAATGTGCATTGTCCATAGACACAATCTACGGGGAAAAAAGATTTTAAAAAAAAACCCACATTCCTAACTTTTTAATTTTCCATATATTGTTGGTGACATTATTCTGAACTCGTTTTGTGTGCTGTGTGGGATAATGTTAATGAATAATTATGTTATTAAATTGGCAAGGGCAATTTAAGCATGAGAGGAGATTCTGTTATAAATTTAGTGAAGGCAAGGTAAATAAATGCTCTAGATTTGAATTGGAGTGGGAATAAATTAACTCATGATATAATTTCTTTTCAAATTAAGAAAGAAAGATTCTCTATGTCCACAGAAGAGGGCCAGAAATAATGAATAAATGAGACTCCAGTGCTAGGTTAATGTATCTAAATACCTATTTTTAAAAAAATGTTTTGGATATGTTCTTCTAGCTGGGCTGCCTTGTCTGGCCTCAGTGGGAGAGGAAGTGCCTAGCCTCCTCTCAGAGACTTGATGTGCAAGGGGGGAGGGATACACAGGGGTCCTCACTCTCTCAGAGGAGAAGAGGAGGGGACCAGGAGGGGAAGGGAGAGGGGAAGGGGAGGGGACAGGGAGGGGAATGGGAGGCAGTGACTGGAAGAGGGGCAGTGAGTGACATGTAAAGTAAATAAATAAATAAATTTTAAAAATTGCTCTGGAAGAAATGGATGATTTCATCTCAGAGGCAAGAAGTTCATGAGATGCACATAACATGTTTTTATTAAAGCAGGAAGCAATTATCAACTAGGGCAAGTCAAGAAATCAGGAACCAATTTGGCCAAAAATTGAATAATTTGATCATCAATATAGATCATAACGTCATCAGGCTGAAATTCAAAGGATATGTGTAAATTCACAAATACATGATTGTATTTCAGGAAACTTACTCATCACCTTTCGAGGGTGTTAAGGAAACAACACATTTTCTTTGAAAATGGTGAGTGGAAAGGATTCAACCTTAATTGTGTCTTTCGCGCCAGCGACTCTGGGGTTCTTCTCTTTACAGATGTATTCCTGTCAAGGACTAAGAGAAGAAATAAAAGAAGGTTGTCATTCCAAATATCACAGTTCAAATCATAATAAGTCTAGGCAACAGCTTCTGTAACTATGATTAAACATGCCTGGTGAATGTATACTATGCTGTTATTAACAACTGTCCAAATAAATTCATGCCACAGTATAGTCCATCATTAAAGTTAGGGTAGGGACTCAAACAGGGCAGGAACCTGGAGGCAGGAGCAGATGCAGAGGCCATGGAGGATGCTGCTTACTGGCTTGCTCCCCATGACTTGTTCAGCCTGCTTTCTGAGAGAACCCAGGATCACCAGCCCAGAGATAGCTCAGGGCACACCTGAGTCCTGGTCACATCTGGGGTCTTGGCACACCTTTTGATTTGCATTTCCCTGATCACTATGGACTTTGAACATTTTTTTAAGTGTTTCTCGGCCATTCAAGATTCCTCTGTTGTGAATTCGCTGTAGTTCTACACCCCACTTTTTGATTGGATTGTTTGGGTTTTTTTGGAGGTTATCTTCTTGAGTTCTTTATATATTTTGGATATTAGCCCTCTATCAGATGTGGGGTTAGTGAAGAATTTTTTCCCAATCTTTAGGTTGCTGATTTGTCTTATAGACTGTCCTTTGCCTTGCAGAAGCTTTCCAGTTTCAGCAGGTCTCATTTATCCATCCTTGATTGTAGAGCCTAAGCCACTGGAGTTCTATTTAGGAAATTTCCCCCTATGCCAATGAGTTCAAGGCTCTTTCCCACTTTCTCTTCTATTAGATTCAGTGCATTTGGTTTTATGTTGATGTCCTTGATTCACTTGGACTTCAGCTTTGTGAAAGGTGACAAATATGGATCTATTTTCATTTTTCTATGTACCAAATGCCAGTTAGACCAGCACCAAAGATGCTTTCTTTTTCCATTGTATATTTTTGGCTTCTTTATCAAAGATCAAGTGTGCATAAGTGTGTGGTTTTATTTCTGGGTCTTTAATTCTATTCGATTGATCAACCTGTCAGTCTCTGTACCGATATCATATAGTCGTGGTATGCTGCCTTTTGTAGGGCTTCTGTCTGTAATCATGCCAGCATTTGTCTTTTTAAGCCTTCACCTCTGTAAGCAGAATGGCTGGCTATGGGCTGCTCTTCTCAGCCTTGTGATAAGCCCTTAAATGAAGCCATATGCCGCCCAATCATTACCATCTGGACTCAGATTCTATCAGCATAGTGTTCAGCTTATTAAAAATTTCCTCAAGTTCCTTCTTGTATACTTGACACTTGGGATATTAAGGTTTATTTGGCCTCTCAGCTGAGTCAATGGTGAATAAAATCTTATTTCTTACAGTCTATTGTTTTGCTTCAACCAGGGACACTATTTCTAATCAAATGTCCTTTGTGTGAGTGCAGTTCACTGTTTTAAGTTTTAAAAAAATAATAGTTTGCCTTTTTGTAGACAGGAAATGACAATGAACGTATCGTATATTTAAACTCAGATGTGGTATCAATTACACTAGCATCTCCCACTACAGTGAAAATTCAGCAGACTCCCACTTCAAGGTTTGTAGAACATTTTCACTGTTTTTTTCCTGTTTAGAAACGTTTCTTTAAACTTAACGGAAAACACATCTTCGTTATTGAATATTAATCAGCCACTAAGAAACGCTTGGCAGATGGGTCCGTGGACAAAGAGTTTGTGAGGACTTGAGTTTTAGTCCCCAGGGTCCACAAAAACCTGAGTGTGGTCACATATCTGTCTCATGTTTCCAGGAAAGAGGCGGGCAGAGACAAGAGCACCTCCCAAAGCTTGCAGACCAGCTAACCTGGCCATGTGGTGGCAAGCAATAGAAGAGACTTTCAAACAAAGAAAGAGTAGATGAACTGTACAAGTTATTCTCTGAACTCCATGTGGGTCATGATACATATCTGCCTATACATGTGTACACATGTGCACACACATGCATGAAATGTGAACAACGTCTAAGATGTTCACTACTCAGAATATCCTCAGATTGTTTTAAAATGATTTTATTTTTATTTGTCTGTGCACGCACACAGACAGACAGACAGACAGACACACACACACACACATGCACGCACGCGCGCATGCACACACACACACCTGCAGGTATTCAGGGAGGCCAGGAGAGAACATTGGATTCTCTGGAGCTGGTGTTATAGACAGTTGTGAACTGCCTATGTGGTGCTGAATACCAGACTCAAGTACTCTTAACCACCGAGTCATCTTGCCAGCCTCCCTGATTGTATTTTATTCTATAATGTATGCTCATTTTCTATTTCCATAAAATGGGTCTTATTGTATTTCTGGCTTATTGTGTAACTTTTGCATTCCAGATATGTAACAAGTATTTCTGTTTGCAAGCAAGAGAAAGTCTCTTCTTATTTCTAGGATTGTTTGTGTTCTCAACCTTTGTTCCCTGGGCATGTCTGTTGGCTGAGTTGTGTTTGCCTTCTGCTTTGCTTATCTAGAGCAATATGAAACCATCCAAACAAACACACTTAGCTGTAACCATGATGCTTAATAGGTGGCACACACTATTCTGTTGTCCGAGGAAGCACGGAAACCTACCTGTCTCCACAGTTTGGCTGACCTAGTCTTCAGTGATTTCCCAGGGAAGAGCCCTTCAGCTGTCACCTGACACTCATTAGTCCTTAGCAGACTCATGTCCAAAGTGGCTAGGCTTCCTGTGCCAAAATTTCTCTGAAAGTTCAGCAAAATCAGTTTTCATTTTTTAAGGTTCAGTTATGGTAGTCATTTATTCTGAAGTCTACTTGATGTATCATCACAAGAAACCAGGCTAGTTCACTTCTGATTATAATTATCTCAGTGGGCCTCTGAGGAACACTCATCAGTGGCTGGTTGGCTTGCAGTTAATTCTGTGCAAACAAACCAAATCCATTTTACATTCAACAAGACTAGGAGGTTCCACTTATCACATTAGTCAGTGGGGGCTCCTCTCCTCTAGCCCCAGACAAGCAAAAGAGAAACAATGGCAACAGAAATCTGCTCCCATTATTGTCCCAAATGACTGAGAATCAACATGACATCATTTATTCACTTTCTCAATGACATCATTTGTGAACTTTCTCAATGACATCCTTTGTGCACTTTCTCAATGATATCATTTATGCACTTAATGACATCCTTTGTGCACTTTCTCAATGACATCATTTATGTACTTAATGACATCATTTGTGCACTTTCTCAATGACATCCTTTGTGCACTTTCTCAATGACATCATTTATGCGCTTTCTCAATGACATCATTTATGTACTTTCTCAATGACATCACGTATTCACTTTCTCAATGACAGCATTTGCGTACTTTCTCATTTAAGGGCTCAACATTCACACACTATCCTCGTGTAATCAGCTCAAAAGCCATATGAAGTAAGCATGATGATCCACACCATGTAACTAGTATGTAATTAGAGAAAAACATGTGTACACAGGACTCATTGGGTAAGCGTGATAAATGGTTAGTTTATGTTGGGAAAATTCTTCATATTTTTGGATTATTTCATTTTTTATTTTAGATATTATAATACAATTATAACATTTCCATTAACTTTTCCTCCCTCCAAGTGTTCCCATATGCCCCTTCTTGCTCTCCTTCAAATTCATGGCCTCTTTATTTTTTAAAACTAATTGTTATTGCATACATATATGTATGTTAATTTTTAATCTCTGAACCCCAGCTGCAAAAGTTTTGAGAATATGCATTTACACCTTTAATCTACATCATCTGAATGTCTTCCATTGGGTTTTGTTCAGAAGACAGTATCCAAGCACCTAGTAATGAGAACTTTGTTTCAGTTGCACACTGACAGATCAGACCTTTTGGGTTGCTTCCACATCTCACAGAGATGGTACAGGTGAAATCTTGTGTCTGGGTCCTGGACTCTTCAGAAAACACCTTTGTCTTCCAAAGGTGTGTTTATTGGCCTCAGAAAGAAGAAAAGGAGCCCAGTACTAGCAGGATTAATAGCTTTTCCTCATGATTTTCTTTGCTCATGTTCTTCTTCCTACCTTGAAAAAGTACTGCCAACAGATGCCAGTGGCCAAACCATGAAGACTGGAAGGATTATTTGACCATAAAGAGAAGCATGGCCAGCCAAACGTGCCCTCCCTTCTCTCAAATTCTCAGACACAATGCAAGCGGAGTCTGAACAGAATAGAGGGCAGGTCGACAGGGGTCTGAGAGGACCACTGGCAAAGACAAAGACATCTCTAAGTTTTATGAAGACTGTTTCCACTACAAAAGTGTTGAAACGTATATATGTTTCTATAGCAACTGTTCCTGTTGTGCTGTGTCCTGTGAGACAGGAATACTCAACTGTGTACGTGTTCAGGGGTCATTCTTATGACCTTTAGGAATTTGGGTCGAGACTAGAAAGAATACTTTCCTGGGTTCTTCTATTATACATTATGATTTCCCTTTTCTGTAAAGCCAGACTTAATTACTTTCTCCTCCTCCTCCTCCTCCTCTTCCTCCTCCTCCTCTTCCTCTTTCCTCTTCTTTCTTCTTTTTCCTCCTCTTCCTCTTCTTCTTTCTCCTCCTCTTCCTCCTCATCTTCCCCCTTCATCCCTCACCCCCTGCCCTGAGTCTTGCCATGTAGCCCAGGCTGACCTTAAACTCAGGGAAGCCTGCTCCCGCCCTGTGACTGCTGGGATCCCAGGTGTGCATCTGTCACAAGTGGCTAGGCCTCTCAACGATAGCAGAGTTCTGGCTGTCTGTGGTGTTCCAGTGACACCACACGCAATGATGGCGTTGAAAGTAACCATCTGTGAGTTGTTCGTTCCCCCAGGCTCTCAGGATCCTGTTAGGATTGTTCTTTTCCTGCAGGGAGCCTATGAAGACAGATAGTTTTATTTTCCCCATTTTTGCTGACAAGGAAAACAGAGGCAGAGAGACGATAAACGATGTGACCAGATTTCTTAGCTAAGAAAACAGGCAAGGCAGAGCCAAATCCTAACCGCAGTTCATCCAATGAAAGCCCCGTCTTTCATCCTGGTCAGTTCAGGAGTTCTTGTTAGATATTTTCTTTAAGATTCAGGAGTGCTTTTCAATAGAGATGTTACCTTAATAATGCAAGGGTTCAGACCTACTCCTACTGAAATAGAATAGAATTCTCACACTTTAATGCTTTCTGTAAAAATTTTCATGCACACACCTAATATACATAAACACATACACATATATACATATATATGCATATATATGTATATACACACACACACACACACACACTGTTTTAGTTAGGTTTTTACTGCTGTGAAGAGACTCCATGACCAAGGCAACTCTTAGAAGGACAACATTTCACTGGGCTGGCTTATAGGTTCAGAGGTTCAGTCCCTTATCATCAAGGCAGGAAGCATGGCAGTGTCCAGGTAGACATGGTGCAGGAGGAGCTGAGAGTTCTACATCTTCATCTGAAGGCTGCTAGGAGAATACTCCCTTCCAGGGAGCTAGGATGAGGGTCTTATAGCCCACACTCACAGTGACACACCTACTCCAACAAGGCCACACCTACTCTAACAGGGCCACAGCTTCTAATAGTGCCACTCCCTGGGCCAAGCATAATCAAACCATCACACACACATATATATGCACATACACACACATACACATATATATGTATATGTATATATATGTATATATATATATACATATATATATGGCATATTGCTCATATTTCTTCCCAAACTTTCCTACCTTCCTCTCTTGCCCCTCCCCCACTCCTGTCAATCTCTTCTGCTCCCCAGGACAATTTCACTCCTACTTTCAAGTCATGATTCTATTTGTCACTATAATACCCGGGAGCCTCTAGCCTGAGCTATTAAGTAGACGTTTTAGAAAGCTTTTAGTGGTAGTTATCTAGTCTAGCCTCTATACCCTGCCCTTCCTCCCTCTGTTTTCAGACAACCACAAACTAAGGTAGCAAGGAGACAGCCTCTGGACACAAAGCAATTCAGAAGTCAAGGCAGAGTTTGATTGCCTGCCCCTGTCTCACTGGGCAGCAAGTGGGTCAGAAAGTCAGGACCTCTGTGGGTATTTGCAGGAGTCGAGACAGACACTTTAAAGAGAAATCATGGCAAAGGGAGGGGAATGAAAGCTACTACCAGTTTCAAAGAATCAGCCCTTTGTAAAAATTACAGAAACCTGTCACCAATAATTACATTCGTTGATAGCATTAAAACAGGCCAGTTTAAAGCATTCTATAAACCATGTGCCAAAGTCCTTGTGTTTATTTGCCTGCTGAGAGGGAGATAAATAAGGTTGGTTCAGACCTTCTCTGCCCATCAGAACCAGAATGTCTTCATTTGCAAGAACATGATGTCAGCAGCAAGAACACTACCATAGAACACAATCTCCAAGTGAACCTGAGAAATGTCTCTGGGTTCCTAACACTTTTGCTGTAAGCAGAATTGAGAACTCTCAGGAGCGTATACACCATGGGCATGTTGCTATGAAACTGTAGAACCTATTTTATTTCCGTGCCCTCTGGAATGTGCTGGGATGCCCCCATGGTCTCATTTGTCTTTCGGTTCCTTCCTCATAGAATTGTTTGGCATGGATGGTGTCTGTGGGATAGAGGAAAGAGACAAAGTTGAAGGAATCAAGGTTTTAAGAATCATAACTGTATTTCTGGAAACTTGAGGTGGTGGTGTAATTATTTATTGGAAATAGTCTCTCAAAAGTTATATGATCTCGGGGAGGGGGGAATGTAATAAAGGTAAGATGATCCTTAGAAGACAGATCTTTTGGTTTTATTTTTCATATGTATGTGGTATGTGTGGATTCACATGTGTGTGAACATCAAGCATCTTCTTCAGTCATGTTCTGCCTTATGTACCAAGGCAGAGACTCTCAGCTGAATCCAGAGGTCTTGATAGGCAGTTCACTTCAGAGATCAGTAAGTGATCTCCTTTCTGTCTCAGACAGGCCACTCGGCATTTCTTTGGACTTGAACTCTGGTCCTCACAATTGCAAGGCAACTATTTTTCCTGCTGAGCTACTTTACCAGCACAGGAGCACAAGGTGGGTGTAATCTTAAAAGGATTACTAAAGTGCTTGTTAAGATAAATCAAATTCCATTAACCAAAGTCCAGCAAGAATACACCTGCATGGACCATTTGAGACCACATGTGAGGAGACCTCAGGCATGCCTTGGGAAGGATCACTTGGAGGATAGATGATTCTTAGAGTTTGGACAGTTGGTGGATGGTTTTGATAGAATTATTAGTAAACCGAGGCTCAGTTCTGAGTAGGTTGTTCTAATATGGTGATTAGCTAGCTCTGTAATCTCGTTGGGGGTTAGAATTATTAGAGAAGTTCTTGGATCTTGTCATTGGGAGGAAAGCAAATCAAGATGAGCTCTGGGCCATCTGACACCAAGCTCTAGAATCAGAGGGCTACTTTCCTATGTTCCCATCAAAGTTTGGTCTCACTGTAGAGGGTCGAGAATGACCCCTGGGACAGATGGGTACCCTAGTATCTTCTTGTGTATTTTGCCATTTAGTGGCGCCTTAGTCATAGGAAATGTGTCTGGTTTTTCTGAGTGCCAACTTCTTCAATATTGAACAGGATAATAATTCTTACAATATCAGTTTTACAGACAGATTTAAATCATGTCCGTGGGCAAACAGCCACATCTCTGGAACTGAATTCATCTTACTCCCGAGTCTTCATCTTTTTGGTGACAGAGCACCTTCAGTGAGGGAAATTGCGCATTTGGTTTTATGGTAACTCGTTCCAAGTAGTTATCCACTTATTTTGGGACAAACCAGTCATTTCCAACGTAAATGCTCTCTCCAGGATTACTTCTCCTTCGCTTTTCCTTCCCAGGGTCATCAGGGACCGGAAGGTGGTCACGTGGCTTCTCTGAGTCTTTCCTGACCTCTCCTGACGTATCTTTCTACTCTTGGTCTTCTGCCAGCGTGTCTGTGTCTCCTCTTTTCTGGCCATGGTGCATGACATCTGTTCTCAAGCCAGAGAGGCTCATAGTTATGGTTGTTTCCCACAGCAACGCTGAGCCCCTGCAATTAGTTTCAGCATGGCTGTCCCGCTGGTTGTCAGAAAGCCAACTCCATTCTCTAGTGAAATCTTGACTAAGGGCTGAGTACTCACAGCCTTGAAAAATAACCACCCCTCCCCCACCTCTGCTATTGCCTTTTTACCTTTTCCCCATTTCAATATTTGAGGTAGGTAGAGATCAGCATGACAACCTATATCTTCTTATTTGGTCCTTTAAAGGTAAACACCAAATGGTTGAAAGGAGACCCTTGACTCGAATGAAAATCTCATTCTGATACATATATATATATATATATATACACATATATATAATTTTACCATTATGCATTTATTATATATATTTGATATAGATACAGATAGATACATAGTTTATCTATGGCATATATGTACATATATGTATATATACATATACATTATATGTGTGTGTATATATATACATATATATATGTGTGTGTGTGTGTGTGTGTGTTTGTTAAACAAAATAAAGCGATGCCCGCTTTTCACTGTTGTAGGTGTTAAATGAAGTATTGAAAGCAAACCTTGAGGTATGTAGTAAATAGTCAGTGGAAGCTTTCCTTCCCCCATTTTTCTAGTCAGGCGTGGCAAATTAGAGAACAGTTCTACAGAAATTTCATTCTGCCAGTCCGGGATTGTTGCATCATTATATCACTTAGTGTTCCTCATTGACTTTCTTTATTTTTAAGGGAAAGAATTCAGAGTGCCTGATGTGGCTGACACATGCTGTCTCCATCCCGAGTCATGAGACATCAGCCATGAAGCTGTTGCTGCAGCCCTCAGGGTCTCTGGCTGTAGTTATTAGGAAATACTCTATTAAGAGAGCTGAAAATTACCGAGTCAGGAACTCAGCTGGAAGACCGTGGAATCTGAAGGAAAACACTGGGGAAGATGAAATATTATTCTGCCTCTGAGTTCAATGGCTGATTCACAAAAACATTAGAGGCAAGTTGCCACATTTTGAGTCTTTGTTTTGTATTTTATTAGTGAGAAAAATAAATACAACTTAAATATCAAACTATGAGAAATTAAAATAGCACTTCACTGTTTAAATTACTATTGAGAGACTGGAATTTCACCTTGCAGTAGAATCTTTACTTAGTATGTATATGTTCCCAGTGCTGCAAAAAGTATTAGCACATGTGCATGTGTGCATGTATGCATGTGTGTGTTACTGCATTTAGACAAAGAATCAGCAAACATTCTCAAAACTGTTTCCTCTGAAGATATACCAAAGCTTCTGAGTGTGGGTACAATGGGGTTGCTGGGTTATAGTCATAAGACCTGTCTGAGCCTGCTGTCCGGACTCCCCATCCCAAGTGATTATTTTACACATTTACTTCTTGTATATTGTATATGTAATGAGAGTAGTACTCTGCAGCTATAATAGACATTTTTCTGATTACTAATGATCAACTCTTTCAGTTATCTATTCATAAAATATACTAACACTAATCTCTATTATCTATCATTCATGGTTTCCTCTGTTGTTTATACGTATATTTTGGCAATATTTTCCCACCTGGGTTGACATGTTTTATTCTTATTGAGTAGGGGCTATTTAGTATTGTCTGTTGTGGTTTGCACATGGAGTGTCTTGCTCACAAAAAGGCTTACATGTTGAAGACTTGTCCTTAGCTGGTGGAGACTTGATAGCAGAGAGGTTACTTTCATTATTGTATAAATCCATTTATGAGTCTGTATTGAATGAACGGTTTGGAAATGGGGCTTGATGGGAAAAAGTGGGTCATGGAGGATATCCTCTGATGAGTATGTCGTGTCCCTGAACTCTTCCGGTTTCTCTTTGCTTCCTGGCTGTCATGAAGTGATTAGCTTTTCTTCACCAGGTCCTTCTACCTAGAGCTTCTTTCTTGCCCCAGGTCCAGAAGTGATGGAACCAGTTTTGGAACCAAAATCTATCTTTCTTCTTTTAAATCTTTTCACTCAGGTGTTTGTCAAGGCATGAAAAGTCTAACAAACACACTATCTCTTATCCACTGTATGAAGTTGAGTGCCTTCTACCTGCTTTGTGTTTATCTCCGGACTTCTTCGATGTGGCTTTCAATTGACAAAATTTATTACCTCTAATATTAGTGAACAATTGTTCCAGTATCATTTCTTTCTCATTTTCTGAGTATTAACAATTTTACAAATGTGTGTGGTACATTGTGATATTTTGGGATGCGTATATACTGTATATGGATGAAATGAGAATTTGCATATCGATTATTTCAAATATTTATCAGTTCTCAAAGTGAAAACTATAGTCTCCTGCTAATCACTATAGTCACCCTACTGTGCAGGAGAATACCTATTGGTACCATTTTTTGAAATGGTCATGATATCACACTGCCTTCTAAATATTTATGTCTAGATCCATAGATTTTTTTTTCCCTGCCCCTAGCCTTAGTGAAGGTCCTTATTGTGGTGAGTCACGGTTAGGACAGAGGTGCATTACTGTTCAGGTGCTGAGAATAAGTGTACATGACATATCAACATCCTGTCCTCCAAGGCTCCAGGAACTCACTGAAGAGAGGCAGGAAAGAGTGTTAAGTGCCAGAGCATGTGGAAGGGAACTGAGAAATGGTCTCATCTGGATATGACAGCACTGTCCTATGCTAATTTCTTAATATGAAGATACTAAAACAATTTCCAAAGAGCATCCTTTCTTGATATCCATGGCCTGCCCATTATGCATGACTGCCACGCTTCTTTTTATTTTAAGATTTATTTATTTATTTTATGTGAGTACACTGTTGCTGTCTTCAGACACACCAAAAGAAGGCATCAGATCCCATGACAGATGGCTGTGAGCCACCATGTGATTTCTGGGATTTGAACTCAGAACCTATGGAAGAGCAGTCAGTGCTCTTAACCACTGAGCCGTCTCTCCAGCCATTTCTACCATGCTTCTTGTCCCACTCACTGCTCATGCTCACTAAGTTGACTTCATACCTTAGCTGTGATGCTACAATGAATGGTGAGCAGACATAGGTCACTGCTGTACTAGATCCACTTCCTGTGGGGACATAACCATTGCAGCCAATGGGACATGCAGAGATTCTGCTGTTGGTTTCTCCAGAACGAAACCAAAACTTCTCTCCTTTTTGTTTGCTTTTGTTTCTTTTTTCATTTAATTTAATAATTTTACAATGATCCAACTGAGGAAAAAAAATCCCAAAGTTCAGTCATAGACTGAATGAAAGTCCTACAATATGTAAGAGACAGAATTTGGGTTGTTGAAGAGATGAGATCTAGTCCAAATGAGAAAGATCAAGTTCTGATGAGAAAAAAGAGCCGATCTCAGAGGGTGCCGGACTAAGACATCAAACGGAACAAGAAAACAAAAAAGGACTGTCAGATTACCTTAAAGTTTAACTGGATTTTAAAAATTACACTGACACTTATACAAGAAACTTAAGTAGACTACTAATATATTAAAACATTAATACACCAAGCAATAAGACTTGCTTCAGGACCAAATGGGATTTACTAATTTCTTTTTTAATGTAACATTTTCTTACATTTACATGAGATTTAGTTCACTCCCCTCTCCCACCAAAGCCCTCTTATCCAGCAGGCTCTCTCCTGTTTTCCCATCACCCCTTGTGTGTGATCCACTCTTTTTAGAATTTCAAGTGTAGGTGGGATGTTATTTACTGGTGGCTGTTTCACTGAAGAATATGATAGTACTTTCTCCAACCGTTACTAATTCTCAGTTGTCCCTTAGAGAAGGGTGAGTTCCCATGGGCCTGCCCATTCATGATGAAATGTTGATGTGTAGCACAGGGCTGGTGCAACTAGCTAAACATGCAGTCGTTCATGAGGCCAACAGCTATGCAAAAGCCAGAGAACATCAAACCCTCTGGCTTTGACATTCCTTCAGTCTCTTCTCCCATAATGTTCTTTGAGTCTTGAAGGGGGTGAGATAGCAGTCCTACCAAATGGAGTTTATTCTTGAAATATGTGTGTTACTTAATATTAGGATTATTGTACTTCAATCGAAAGAGGAAACACTATGTCTTAGGGTTTTAGTACTGTGAAACGACAGCATGACCAAGGCTACTTGTAGACAACATTTAATCGGGGCTGGTACAGGTTCAGAGGTTCAGTCCATTATCAACAAGGCAGGAGCATGGCAGAGTCCAGACAGGCAGGGTGCAGGCAGAACTGAGAGGTCTACATCTTCATGTGAAGGCCCTTAGGAGAAAACTGGCTTCCAGGCATCTAAGACAAGAGTCCTAAAGCCCATGCCCAGTGGCACACTTCCTCTAACAAGGTCATACCTCCAAATAGCGCCATTCCCTGGGCCAAGCATATTCAAACTGCCATACACACTATATAAAGAAAATTATATTGACTTGGCATAGATTAAAATTAACCTTTAAAGATTAAAAATAATCCTTAGCTGCAAGATAGCTAGGCAGGGGTTGGTTCTTAACATTTCAGCCTGACACCCTGAGTTGGATACCCAGGACTCGCACAGTAGAAGGGGAAAAATGGCTCCTACAAGTCGTGTGCATTTACACATAATTAAATGACTGAATTTAATAACACATTTTTTTTTGCAGTGACATTAAACAAAGTCTAACGCCATTGACATTTACTTTTCGTGATACTATTTTCTTCAGGGAGTATCATCCAATGCGATTAAATCAGAACAGTTCATTAGATACGTTTGTACAAGTAATCAAGTTATGTCTATTATTTTTCCATTATACAACTGAAAATATTGAGATTCAGCAAAAATATAGTACAGGTAATGATACAGGCAGTGATAATGCCTCAATAAATCATGGCATAAAATTAGTGTGCAGACATGAGGTTCATTCAGAAATGTAAATGCCAAATAAATGAAATAGTGAAAGAATGAAAGAATGTATTACCTGAAAGATACAAAACAGAATAACTTGAATGAATAGATGTATGTAACTCTTAATAACACTCCCAAAGAATGTATGGTCATGCACATGTGCATGTACACATACCATACACACAAATACACACACAGAGACAAATATACATACCCAAACACATGTGGACACACAAACACACACACACACACACACACATGCACACACAGATTACATACTCCATACACATGATTTTTAGGATATTATGTTCTTGGAGAGCAAGATTAGAAATTGTAAATATTTAATTTCTTTAAGTAGTTTATAAATTTTGTGTGCCCTCATTAAAATATTGATCAAATGAGAGAGAGAGAGAGAGAGAGAGAGAGAGAGAGAGAGAGAGAGAATAAAATCCCTGAGTAGACTCCAATGAAGACAGAAATTTAGCCTGGGTAAAAATGCCTCAATCCGTGAGAAAAGGATTAGCTTTTAAACAAATGTCTTCAAAATTTTGAGACTGGCTACATTTGGATAAAACTGGAAGTCCCTAGGCTATTTCTTAAAGTGGGCATCTCCTGACATTTAATTTCCTAATCATCCTATAATAAAAAGCAGTTACATAGTGAAGCATAATTTACGAGGTTTCATTTGAACTGTACACTGAATAGAAATCTTTCAGGAAGTTTATAAGAAACTATCTTCCCAAATTTTCCAGGTATTTCTCAAAGACAGATTTGGGAACTACTACATTAAAGGGTTAGATCCTGCTGAGGGCCATGCAACACAGACTCTGCTGCTTGCTATCTTTAATTAAAGACTTTTCCCTCTTGGTTCAATATCTTTCAACTCTGTTTCTGGCAGTTTCGGGCAACGGTCAAGGCCATTCATGGCTCTACCCATTCTGTACCAGGCATGACTAAATAAAACTCCGTTTTAAATTCTTGGTTTAGGTTAGGATTTCTTTAAACAGGTATTCTGGGGAAAATATGATAAATGGAATGTTTATAAATAAATTGATTGGTTAGTGGTTCCTTATGTTCAGGACTGGTCATATGCAGGCGTTGGTAAAGGCCTGCACTCTGGTTCTCCTAGGAATTCTAAGTTCTTCCTATGGATCATGAATTTGAATGCTCATCCTAGGTAGCAGGTGATTATGATTTGCCCCGTGCACTAGTATGTCATGATTTTTGCCCGGCTGCAGATAGTTTACATTTGGAGACACACGGCTACTTGATCTATTCACGTGGATCACCCAAAAAATTCTCCTCAAGCTCATTGTTTTCAGATATGAAGCCACTGCCTTTTTTTTTTTTGCTCTCCCAGTTTACCTCCCACACTCCCCTTCACTAGAGGCTGCTACTTCAACACTCTCTGTGTTGGGTAAGAGTGCCAGTGCTCAGTGGTTAAGAGCCTGCATGCGATCATAGGCACTCTTGGCCTAACTACTCCCTTCAGTTTCTTCTCCCTCACCTGTAGTGAGAATTTTGGCTTCTTAAAAAAGCCAGTTGTATTATATGAATGGTTTGGTTTTAATCCCAGGTGTGGGATAAGAGACTGCCTCACTGAGGGTGATTATGATTTGCCTTGTGCATTAGATTAGCATGATTTTTTTTTTGCCCAGCTGCAGATAGTTTACATTTGGAAATTTGGGAACTTTTGAGAGGGCATAAATGTGAAGAACCTGGAGAGGACCTGGTGGGGGTGGGATGGAGGCGGGGGGGGGGCAGGGGGGCGGGGGCGGGGGCGGGGGCGGGGGCGGGAGGATGTTGCTGCTGGTTCTTGCTGTTCCTGGCTTGCTAGATATCCTGACCATGAAGATTGGATTTGCCTTGAGGAACCCAACACTCCTACTCAACAGGAAATGGCCTAAAAAGATCTATACCTCTTTCCCCCTCTAACCTTCTTTCTCTCGTTCCTAATGTTGGGAGTTTAGATGGGATTAGGGTGGAATAAGGGTTGGAAGGGAGATAGAGATATAAGAACCCAATAAAATAACTAAAAACCAAATATGCTGATGCTCATCCACTTTAGCCACACTGATGTGCTCTCGGGGCCTCCTCTTAACTTAGGTCATGTCCACGTGTCAGCAGATTCTGCTGAGATGTTCTTCATGACCTAATTACCCTTATTTATCCTTCCACATCCTTGTTAAACAGCACTTCCTTGGGGGAGCCTTCGCAGATTTCCCCAATCAGGTTGAACTCTCATTGTTTCACTTGTTCTCTTCCCTATCATTTATCACATAATTTATTTTTGTTCTATCTTTGCCTTGCATCCAAGAGGGTCCTTCACTCATGGGGCAGGTGCTCTACCACTGAACTGCATCCCAGCCCATTATTTTGAATTAATAGCTCTTTTCCCTCATGGATAGGGGATCTGAGTTCTTTGGTTGCTGTGAGATCCCAGCACCTGGTGACCAACTGCTGTTTGGAGAATATACTTAGTGAAATATTAATGAGTAGGCAATAAAACTACTCCAATTTCCATGAACAAGAGAGAGACTATGACGACAGAGCTGTAGTCCAATAGCTTGCCCTCGTGGGCACCCATTTCTGAAGATTATTTTGGATGCAACATTGCTTTGAACTGAAATGGCTTCCTAGAATGTCACCTCTCAATATCCTACAAACTGTGAAGGGCATTGATAAAACGCTGGTCTGGATGGACGGGTTATTTTCCATCATTGGGCTCATTTGCACACTAGCACAAAAACTGATATTTCTATTAATATACTGTCAATGTGCAGCAGATGTTTTAAGTAAGATAGGTGACATCAAATATCAGAGTGATTGGTGAGAATGCTGTGTACTCTTTGGAGGATTAAATTGATCATCTTGAGACTATAATCTATGGCATTCTGTTGAGAGTGTGTGTGAGTGTGTGTGTGTGTGTGTGTGTGTGGTGTATATATGTGTGTATGTATGTGTACGTATGTGTGTGTATGTATATGTGTATTGTGTGTATGTATATGTATGTGTGTGTGCATGTTTGTGTATGTGCATGCGTGTGTGTGTGTGTGTTTATGCTTCTATGTTCATGTAACCTTACATGTCAGTTTTCACTTCCCACCTTGTTTAAGACAGCATCCTTGTTCATCAGTGTGTACATCAGGCTAGCTGACCTTTCTGCTTCCAAGAGTCCTGTCCCCACCTTCCATCTCAGCCTAGGAACATTAGAATTATAGACCTATGCTTCTGCATCAAGCTTTACATGGGTTCTGGGGATCTGTACTCAGGTCCCCATGCCCGTTTGGCCAACACACACACACACACACACACACACACACACACACGGGTTCACATGAGAGCGAGACAGAGACAGAGACAGAGAGAGACAGAGACAGAGAGAGACAGAGACAGACAGAGACGGAGACAGACACAGACAGACAGACAGACAGACAGACAGAGAGAGACAGACAGACAGAGAGAGACAGACAGACAGACAGAGACAGACAGACAGACAGAGAGAGACAGAGAGAGAGACAGAGAGACAGACAGAGACAGAGAGACAGAGAGAGAGAGACAGAGACAGAGAGAGACACAGAGAGAGACACAGAGAGAGAGCGAGACAGAGAGAGAGAGACAGAGAGAGAGACAGAGAAAGAGAGAGAGATCTTCCTAGCTCCTGAAAGTTATTTTTACAAGCACAGGTTTCAAAGCCCTGTGTGAGTTTATTGAGAAAGCACTTTATTGTTATTATTTTGCTAGGCATATTGCCAAATGCATTATGTTTTTGGAAAGGAACTATAGTTTGACTATATCTCATTCAGTTGCCAATAGGGGATGAGATGAGTTTGTGGAAACTCTCATAGGGAAAAGATGACACCTGACTGATTTAATCATCTTGACAATGTGCATGATTTTGCTAGGATTGAGAGTCTTTACCTGTAAGATGTTCTTGTTAAGATGTCCAGATGGATTATAACAGCCCCGAATCTACTTCTACTTTGGCCAAAACATTACATGTTTTGCATGGGAAGAACTCAGGAAACCACGGTCTACCTCCTATCTGTTTTCTCCTGGCTTCTGTAATGGTACTCTTGAAACGGTGGCAAGGGTTGATAGTAAATAACCCACAGATTCATGGAACTAGATTGCACAAGTGAGTACATTTGGAACTCAGTTTCTGCTTTATTCGTTTTGAGTGGGATTGTTGAGACAGTCCTTCCATGTAGCCTTGAGCTAGTGATCTTCCTGGTGCTACTTCCTAAGTTCTGTGATTACAAACACATACTGCCATTCCACACATTCTATTTTGTCCTTACACCAATGAAATGAGTACTTATTAATTGTTCATTACATTTTAAAAAGAAAAAAAAATCCTGAAACAGAGAGAAGTTAAGACATCTCCTCTACTCCAATTGGACATCTCTCCAAAGTCACATAAAGTTTCTAGTACCAGGATTAGCTTATATCCAATCAAGCCATTAGCCAAAAGGAGCCTCATGGGAGCTCCAAACAATCCATATTATTGCCAAGGCTATCAGTTGCTCCCCACAAACTGATAGTAAGGCCCTATTGATGGAGGCAATACCTTCATAACTCACTGAATAGAGAGAAGTCAAGCTGGTACCTACCTAAAGCCTTCGTGTTTACAAACTAATGTTCATGGTACTTGAAGGTACTCTTCGTGCTGCCAAAGGAGAAACACAAACATCAACCCAGTTACAAACTCCCTGATATACCATGATGCCCCCCTCAAGGTTCACTAGTGCAATAGCGTCTCAAAGCTTGTGAGAGTAGCCAGGACAGATTTAATGAGTCGGAATCCATCCCTGACACTGCAGGGTGGACACAAATATGGGAATGCAATTTCCTATCCATCTGATGCCAAAATCCTCATTCTTTCCATGACATGGTTTTAAACATCTAAATAATGTATTTATTACTTGGGAATTTTGAACTTCATCATGTGTAGAAACAAGCTAAATGATTTAGCACTGAAGGTAACAGGTCCTTTATATCAGTTGCAACTTGTTCATCCCACAATCTGAAATCCACCAAAATGGTACAAAGCTCGCGGTTATCAGTTTTACAGACTGAAGTTTGTTGTATATGATGTACACACAGCAGCATCTCAGGGGGCCTGACACAGAAGATGTAAGAACAGTGTGGGGCAGCATCAGAAAACAGATGGTCTGCATTTTCGCCTAAGCCTGGAATTGCTTAATAACTCTCACCTCTCATGCCCCATTACTGTGCATCACAGAAGACATAGAAGAGTTTAAAAATCACTGGAAGCAAAGACATAGTCTGGACAGGAAAACTACTGCAGAGAAAAATAGGTAGCGTGTATCTTGGAGAGCAATTCTATCATTTGCCCAATCTTATACTAAACTAGGAAATGCAAAAACAAAAACAAAAAAAAAACAAATTAAAAACAGCTACATAGTAAATACAGGCACAATCTTGGAGCAGTTCCTAGTGAGCAGGACCAGGGATCATAAGATGGAGATCAAGTCTGAGTGCAAGGGCACTACCTGCAAGTTCAAATGGGGTCAGGGTAAAATGAAAAGGCAGCTCTGAGGAAAGCCACCTGCCAGTGTGAGAGAAACAGGGACTAACAATTCTCAAAAGAAGAAATGAAAATGGGTAATCGAATATGAAAGTACCATTTTTCTAATAATAAGTTTTGCTGAATTATCAAGAGGTTTAAAAGGTACCAACAATAGTCTGGCTAAAGATTGGGTAAAATTCACAGTGGGACTCTAACTCCTAATAGGAGTTTAAATGGGTAGTGTATTTCTGGAAAGTAGTCCAGTAATATGTATTCAGGGCCTTAAGTATGTTTGTATTGTTGAGTAAATTTGTCGCAAACGTAGATGAAAAGAAAAATTACATATCAAAGTATGAATTCATATTGATTCGTAAGCAATAAAAAAGTCCAATCATAGACTAATCACAGAGCACAAGATGTTATCTATTTTGTAGGTAACAAAAATTATGTTTTCCTTCATTGGATGTGAAAATATAGCCAATGTTTTATTTTTATAATAAAACAGTATTGTACATAAATTCTGGGGGGTCAAAATGATCAGATATGGTTGGTAGATGTCCATTGTGTAAAATATATGAATAAAAGAACTGTTCCTGGGGGCAGAGGAGAGGAGGGAAGAGTGTGTTTTCTTAATTCTTTGCAGGCAACAAATTTCCCAAGACTGCAATGCTGTTAGGTGCCATGGAAGTGGAACTAAGATTGAAGAGTCAATGTGGAACTAAGATTTTTGTTGCAAAGGAGACAAATTGCTTCTTTGGGTATATGTGATTAAGAAAATAGGTACTCACTGGAGAGATGGCTCAGTGCTTAAGAGCAATGGCTCTGCTCTTGTGAAGGATCTGGGTTTCAATTCCCAGCACCCACATGTCAGCTCACAACTGTCTGTAACTCCAGTTCCAGGGGCTTCACATAGACACACGATCTGGCAAAATACCAATGACATAAAATAAAAAAAATTTAAAGGAGAAGAGACATGGAGAGATGGTTCTGTAGTTAAGAACCTTGGCCACTCTTGAAGAGGTTGAGTTCAATTCCCAGAAACCAGATGTTGGCTCACAACCATCCGTAATAGGACCAGTGCTCTCTTCTGTCCTGCAGGCATCCATGCAGACAGTACACTCACACCCAAAACACATTAATTTTAAAAAGTGAAAGACTATATAAATAAAAGAAATTGAGCATTCAAACTAGGAAGCATAAAGGTAAGACATAATCCATAGATATGCTCCCAAGAATCTGCTTCCTTTAGCCAGGTCCACTCAGCTATGAACTCAGGAGTAAACTGACTCATTGGTAGGGTTAACATCCTTCTGATCCAAACCCTTGTCAGTACCATCACCGGAGAGGGACCAAACCTTCCACCCACTGGCATTCGTTTCCAAACCACGATATCCTGCTTCTGATTACCAATGGCTCATGTCCAATTCACAATACAGTGTTAGTCCCCCAAATTTCAACAGTCCTGCATTCCATAAAAGTCCAAGTTCAAAATCTTGTCTCAAATTCATATAAACACTAAACTGTGAATCTCTGCAAAACCTTGATGCCAGGGAAGCTAGAACAAACATGACTTCTTCACAGGCATCCTTTAAGTCTCCCGTGGGTTCCTTCAGTCTCATGTGTCAGTGGGCGTCTCTCTTCTTTGAAGGGTGAAATGAAAGCCTGGCACTTCAGAAGTCGTGAGAGAAGTCGAATTCTCAGACCTTCTTTCTGCTAATAAACATATCGATCCGAGAATCAACTGTGAGAAACACAGAAACGCATTAGCATCACCAAAACCAAGAGGGATATTTGGGGGACATCCTCTGCCATGAGCCCCAATTTGTAACAACAGAACCCTACAATAATACCCTGTACTGGCTGGTCTTGTGTCAACTTGACACAAGCTCGAGTCATCGGAGAAGGCACCTCGCTTAAGGACATGCCTCCGTGAGATCAGGCTGTAGGGATTTTCTCAATTAGTGATGGGGGAGGGCCCAGCCCATTGTGGGCGGTACTATCCCTGGGCTGAATATTTTCTATAAGAAAGCAGTCTGAGGAAGCCATGCGAAGCAAGCCAGTAAGCAGCACCCCTCCATGGCCATGGCCTCTGCATCAGCTCCTACCTCCAGGTTCCAGCCCTGTTTGAGTTCCTGTTCTGACTTCATTCAGCGATGAGTAGCAATGTGGAAGTGTAAGTCGAATAAACCCTTTCCTCCCCAACTTGCTTTTTGGTCATGGTATTTAATTACAGCAATAGAAGCCCTAACTAAGATATACCTCATAACAGGAGGGTATTTCTTTCCTTTTCCCAGATAAATACAGGGATTACTACCTTTGTCTACTGCCTAACTTTTCTGAGGGCAGTCCCAAATGACTCCTGTCTGTCAAATGGTGGAATTCTGATAGGACCAGCAGAACTGGATTGCTTGAAGAGTGACTATGGAGGTACACTTGGCCAGCAGATGGCGTCAATCTGCCTTCTGCGTGACTGCAGAAAAAAATGAATGAAAAATTCCAGATTCCATCCCCTTCCTAAGGCAGGAAAAAGTTGATCTATATAACCTGTGTCTAAGGACTTGGTTTCTCTGAGGCTGTCCCCATAGGCATTGACTTTCCAGACTTGAAACTCTTAACAGATCTAGCACAGTGTGGCGCGTAGAGAAAGTCCTGAGAGCTGAAGACTGGGAGATAACAGAGTTTGCAGGAGAGGGATACATAGAAGCCCTTGGACTCTCTCTGGGTCCTTTGTACAGACATTATTCTGCTCTACAAAGTTGGTTGTTGAAGATTGGGAAGAAAATGCTTTATCTAGTCCATGAGTACCAACAAGTAAAGCCAGGAGTCTAGCCTATTTGATCTAAATACTTTGTCTTAAATAAATAAATTAATTAAATATACTTTGTCTATTTAATTTTTTCTAATTTAATAAATCTCAATTTTTGAACTTGAAAAAAAATAAATTGAGCTGGTATGCTGGAATAGATCTGTGTTATACCTCCGATAACACAAATATAAAAGTTTTGATGTCCTTTTTATTCTGCCTGTATTCTCTGCAAGCCGGATACTTAAAACTTTAACTAGTACAGTCCTATGCTGCAAGAGTAGATTCATATGTAGTTGATTATTTGTAGATTTTTTTTTCACCATTAGTTTTTTAAGTTGGCCATACAAGTTTGTACATAGCAACTGACCAGAAATTTGGGTAATGTTTGAAATCAGATTGGGATCTAGCAATTCCACAGATGTGTTGCTTGTAAGTTTGGTTTTTTTTAATTCCCAGATTCTTGTTCTTACTGCTTTTCTGCACCACCCATATCACTAGAAAAATAATCACTATAATTTCTTTGCTGTCAAAGTTTGGGTAGGGAAAGCAGGAAATGTCCTTCAAAAAATTCACAGATTCACAGATCTTGCCGGAGGATGCACTGATTTCTCAGGAGCAAATTCTTCTCTGTTTGTTTCTACATGCCTTCATTCTTTCCCAGAGCTTTTAGTTCTTTTAAACAATTCACCTGATTCTTATCATTGTTATAAGTGAGAGGAATTTTCCAAGTTTCTCACATTCCCAGTATCCAAAGTTCTCGGTTGGGTTTCTGCCATCTCGAATTGTCTGCGCTGTAACCTGAATCGTCAGTGGATTCAGCCAGGGTGAAAAGGGCAGCCACCCTAGCAGAGTTTAAAAAGCACGACCCGAAGTGAGGACTTGTGAGCATCAGGCAGATCCAGTTTTCCACATCTCTCTAAATTAGGCTTCTGGTGACATCAAAGGGCTGCTCAGAGAGCAGGAGGAGCCAGAGAAAATGCAGCAACTCTAAAAGAAAAATCTGAATCCAGTGAATTTATATCTTAACTGGGATCGTTGAGTAGGTATGAAAAAGGGAGCTCTAAGCTGGATAACCAGAAGAGAAAAAAACTATGTGATTTTGTTACTTCAATTTTTACTGTCTTTACTTGTCTTATGTGGCTAGGGATGCAACTGAATATAGAGCCCTTAGCTAATACGTACCAGCAAGGCCTAGGATTCGTGTTTTTTTTTTTAATGCTTTATTCTTCTGAGATTAGCTATATTCAATGGAATAAATTCATACTTTCCTTACTGGGGACATTTCCCACACTGATTGCATCCCGTCTGTCAAGATAGGGCAGAGACTAGCAGCATATGGCCTAAGGATTTCCTCTTCAACAATGGAATTATTTTTTATTTCATACTATACATTCTCATTATGGCTTCCCCTCACCTAACTTCTCTCAGATCCTTCCTACCTCCCAACTATGTAACTCCACACCTTTTCTTTCTCTGTTTAGAAAACAATTAGGCAAACAGGAAAATCCAAACCAACCAGGATTAAAACAAAAACATATAATAAAATACAAGAAACACACAGACACCCCTGTTACACACACACACACACACCATTACACATGCACACACACAGATACCCCCATTGCACAAACACACACACTCATACACACAAATACACACACATTCATACACACACATACACAGACACCCCATTACACATACACAGACACCCCATTACACATACACAGACACCCCATTACACATAAACACCACATACACATACACACACACACACACACACACACAAATAAAACTGACAAACCCCACAAAGACACAAAATCAGAAATCATAATATGCAAACAAAAGACAGGCTTGCTCCCACTGATAAGTTCATGGAGGTTGTTAAATGAAGAACAGAAGTATGTTGCATGGGACTTAACTGTACTCAAAAGGAGACATCTTTGCCTTTGGTCATTAGGAGGCCATTTCTGAGCTTCTTGGAGCATCACTCTTGATAAAAATATCATTGTGTTCATGGGGGCTTTGAGGCACACAGTATAATCTAATAATGTGATTTACGGTAGAGACTTTGGGTTAAACCAATACCTTAAAATAGTGTGAATTTTTGATGACATTGTATCAGTTCATCTGGAGACTGAGACCAATGACTGAATAGTCTAGTGGATAGTCTGCCTGTCTATGTATGTATGTATGTATGTATGTATGTATGTATGTATCTATCTATCTATCTATCTATCTATCTATCTATCTATCTATCTATCTATGTATCTATCTATCTATCTATCTATCTATCTATCTATCTATCTATCTATCTAATCTAATCTATCTCTATCTGCCTTTCTTCTTTCTTTATCTCTCTCTCTTTTCTTTCTCTTTCTTATCTCTTATCTATCTCTATCTAATCTATCATCTATCAATCTATCATCATGATCATCATCTATCTAATCTATCTTCCTATTAATCATCTATCTGTCATTTCTATCATCTGTCTGTCTGTCTGTCATTTTCTTATCATGCTTTCCTGATAAAGTCCTAATGAGTGGTCTGGTTGCTAAAGTTACTAAGAATTTGCCTGTCAGTCCGTGCCTCACATCAACGTCAGGAATGCTCTGACTACATGCAGGACACCAGAAACTCCATGTTTAGTACTTTTCTGGAGTCTAAGTACCTCTTCCTTGGCTTGTTTTAATCCTTATCTTTGTCCTCTAAGTGAAGCCTGTGACTACTCTTTTTACTCATTGATCAAATTCAGAAGTGATCTGGGGATCCCTCTGACCTTTCAGACTGTGTTAAAAGTGATGGACATCATTCGATGGCACTGTCTTGCCCACTTTACCTTCTCAGTGTCACCTACTTCAGGGGAAGGGTATTAGATTGGGGACATTTATGGGATGATGCACTCGGTGTTAGCTTTTTGTCTCTACAAAGAAATCCCTGATACAAGCTACTTATGAAGTGAAAAGAGGTTCATT
Source organism: Tokudaia tokunoshimensis (assembly GCA_036184795.1). Classification (NCBI taxonomy): domain Eukaryota; kingdom Metazoa; phylum Chordata; class Mammalia; order Rodentia; family Muridae; genus Tokudaia; species Tokudaia tokunoshimensis. The sequence continues at coordinate 44,798,851 of BTHU01000007.1, forward strand.
TAGTTGGTAGTTTTAGAAGGTCAAACGTTCAGGATTTGGTGGCTCTGCTGGGTTTGTAGGGCAGTATGACAGGAGTGTGCAGAAGCACATGATCTCTATCAGCAGGGTGCTGTGAGAGGCTTGGGATACTAACAATCAACTTCTAGCATACTCCTGCTGGTATGCTAGACCTCTTAGTAAGGCTTGATATTTTAAAGGTCCACAGAACCTCACAGTGTTGCCACTAAGAGAACAAACCTTTAGCACATAGAACCTATGTAGTTCTCAACCTTCCTAATACTGCAACTCTTTAATACAGTTCCTCATGTTGTGGTGACCCCCCAACCATAAAACTATTTTCATTGGTACTTCATAACTAATTTTGCTGCTGTTATGAATCATAATGTAAATATCTGTGTTTTCTGATAGTCTTAGGAAAACACTAAGACTAGTGTTTTCACAAGGGTCCTTGTGAGAGAATTATTTAACCCTAAAAGGGGTCACAATCCACAGGTTTACCACTGCTGACATAGACAGATCCTTGAAGGGTATAATTTAAAAAGCTAGGTGCAGTGCACATCTATAATCTGAGAGGAAGAGACAGGAGGATCAGGAGTTCAAGGTCATCCTTGGCTGCATAGTGAGTTCAAGGCCAGCCTGAACTACAGAGATCCTGTTGAAGGAGGAGGAAGAGCAGGAGGAAGATAAAATAAAATAAAAACATATAATAAATCACAGCACAGTTTTCATGAGTAAACCATGTATGAAACATATGGACACATTTGTGTAATATTATAGTGTCAGAATTTATGGAGAAAATTAGTTATTTTTCTGTTGCTGTGATAAAATATCCTAACAAGAAGCAAATTAGAGAAGACAGGGTTTATTTGGTCTTAGGATTCTAGGGGAGATACAGTCTATCATGGTCTGGAAGGCAGGAGAGTAGGATCATGAGGCCATCCTGATAGCCAGGAAGCAGTAAGGCTACATTACCACAATTCACACACACACACACACACACACACACACACGAGAGAGAGAGAGACAGAGAGACAGAGAAATAGAGACACAGAATGACAGAGAGACAGAGACAGAGACAGAGAAATAGAGACACAGAATGACAGAGAGAGAGAGAGAGAGAGAGAGAGAGAGAGAGAGAGAGAGAGAGAGAGAGAGAAGTAAGTGGGTCAGGCTTTAAAAGCCCAAAGCCTGTCCCCAGTGACTGACAGATAGCCTTTTCCAGCAAGATTCCATCTGTTAAAACTTCCATAACCTTCCCAAACAGTGCCTGAAATGTTTTCAGACATGAACCTATTGAGGGGAAGGCATTTCAGATTCAAACGACTATATAAATAATAATAAATTCTGCTACTGTGACATTGTTTGTCTTTGTCAAGTACTTTTGATTTCACTTGCTACTTTGGGCCATCATCACATAGATTTAGTCCAATCCTAATTACCAATGTTAATATTCATATCATACATTATGCCTCACACAGTGATTTTTAAGTTGTAATAGTCAAAAAAGGTTTAGAGCAGCAGCAGGAGCCTTTCCTCTGACAGGCAGCAGACAGCTGAGAGAGATGCAGAGTCACTGCTGGTATCGGATAAGATATTAGTGAATGCCATCAACTCAGTCCAAAAGCTCTTCACGAGTGTCATCTGGAGTCCTTTCAGGGCGCAGATCTGACTTAAGACTGACTGAATCCAGATGAATGGCAAGTCAAGTAGACCAAGGGGATCTGCAGGAATGAACGTAGAAGGAGCACAAGGGATAGAGGCATGATTTCATTCCCATTCGATCATATGATGCTACAGTAATTGTCCTGATAAAGGGGTGGTGAGTGCCCCGGCAGCCATGTTTTGGGAACCCCTCCTTTGACATGATCCACTCAAAGGGGTTGGCCATTCGTTAATCAGGTATGTTTAATAAGCTCACAGGTCATCATCTTTTATGACATCATCTTGATACACACACGTGCTCTGCATTCTTGACTTGATAAGTTCATTTGTTGTAATATTTTATTTAGGAGGGTAAGTTCTTCATATATCTACACTTTGTGGTTCATGCTAGACAGTTGGTTGTCATAATCTTGTACAAAGAGGATGCGGAGTCCTCTGCCTCAGCATTCATGCTCAGTATACTACAAACTGCTGCTTTAGAAAATGGAGTCACTTACGGCAAGGAAGTCATAGCCTGAGAGCTACTGTTCTATAGGATAGGAGCAGGGAACAAAATGTTCTCTACATTTCCTCAAAATGTTGTCTTGCTATTTTTCCCTGGTGGTTAACTGCAAATTTAGTATTTGTCATTTTTGCTATTGTAAAACATTTTATCTTCCTGGTCCCTCAATAAAAGATAAAAATAAATACAGAAGCTTTTCTGTTTACATAGTTGTTTCAAGTGTTTAGTCCGAGTAGGCCATTTGGATGTATTGGCTAAGGGAGACCAAGGTCAGATTCTTTCTACTGCATTTCACATTTCACCAATGAAGGGATTGGAGACTCACAGAGACCTTGAGGTAGAGCATGCCACAGAGGGTCAGTAGTGGTAAAGGTGGAACCCATATTTTGGAAATGAGACAAAATGTCATCCCTTGCCACTAGCACTCATATAATATCTGGATTTATTCCTGTTTGTGATAATTAATAATAATAATAATAATAATATCTCAAAGATTCTGATTTTCTGTTTATTCCACATTGCAGAGTGATTCTAAACTGTGTTTTCTAAGCCTTCTAGGGAAGCATTTCATGTATTTATCTGTTCTTTTTATGATGGTAATATTTATATATTTTATTCTTTCTAAAATAATGGCCTCGTGGTTTCCCGTCGCTCCATCACCATGTTTCAGTAAGTTAAATAGATTTCTCTTAGTCTTGATAAGAGAGTAAGGGTCTCATTCAGACATTGTGTACCCATAACAAACACCCAAGGGAGAAAAAAAAAAAACAAGAGAGAAAAGATTTAGGAGGATACGTGGGGGTGTTCCTCCTCATGGCAGAAAAGATATGAGGGGCAGAACAACTCATTATGGTGGTCAGGAGGGAGATAGAGAAAAGAAAGAGAGAGACAGAGAGACAGAGAGAGACAGACAGAGAGAGACAGAGAGACAGAGACAGAGACACAGAGAGAGAGACAGAGACAGAGAGAGACACAGAGAGAGAGAGACAGAGAGACACAGAGAGACACAGAAAGAGAGACAGAGAGAGACAGAGACAGAGAGACAGACAGACAGAGAGACAGAGACAGAGAGACAGAGACAGAGACAGGACAGAGAAAAGCCAGAGAGAGAGAAAGAGAGGGAGCGAGCATTATTGGTGGGTTTTTCCTTTTCCTTGCTCTCCTCTATGCTCACACCCTATGGGGTTCTGTTGCACATGACACAGCTCCTCTCCTCTGGAAACACCTCATAAACACACACCCAGAATCATGCTTTACCAATCATCCAGGTGCTTTTGAGTCTAACAAACTTGATAACCAAGATTAAGCCTTATAAGTCTACCCCCTTTCAACTGGACACCCATACATCTCCTAAACCCCCCAATACTATACCCATGTCTTCATGCAAAATTTGCTACATTCATCTCCAAGACTGTTCAAAAGTCCAAGTTCCAAGAGTCCTAGCTGGGATTTCTATTGGTGTGATGAAACACCATGACCAAAGTAACTTGGGGAGAGAAGGCTTTATTTCATTCATACTTTCCTATAATAGTTCATCACCAAAAGCAGTGAGGGCAGGAACCCAAGCAGGGCAGGAACCTGGAGGCAGGAACTGCTGGAGAGGCCATAAAGGGGTATTGCTTTCTGGCTTGCTCAGCCTGCTTTCTTAAAGAACCCAGGACCACCAGCCCAGGGATGGCCCCACCCACAATGGTTAATTTAAATCTCTAATTAAAAAAAATGTCCTACAGGTTTTCCTATAGCTCCATCTCATGGAGGCATTTTCTCAATTTAGGTTCCCTCCTTTCAGATGACACTAGCTTGTGTCAAGTTGACATAAAACTAGTCATACACACTGAGTATCCACTGAGAATCCAAGCAAACCCTCAGCTGAATGTTCCAATACAATCAAATGAAGGGTTTTTGTTTGTGTTTTGTCTTGTTTGTTTGCATTTCAAATATACAACGGCACACTCAAACACTTTCAATCCAGAATTGAGGCAGGGCTTAGGCTACCTGCTTCTATGGCCTTGCTTTGCAGGTCACACAATCTCTCAGCCTGGCTCTGATGGTTGCCCATGGCTTTCTTTGGCAGACTGTGTAATTTTCTGTCATCTCCAAACTCCTGACAATTCCACTGCATCTTTCAGCCTCACTCAATTCCCTTTCAACATTTCCCTCCAGGGATTACAGCCCTGATAACATTTCCTGTCCATCAAGCTTCCCTTTGGAATCTGGGTGGGTGCCTTAGGGAGAATTCTTAGATTCTACATGACTATCTTGGAACCCCATGGATGATGCTAAGTTCTGTCACCAGCTTCAGAAGTAGCCTGGCCTCTCAGACCCAGCTACAGTAGTTTCTGGGTATTTGGGAAGTTAAATGGAGGGAAATACTTGCCTGGGGAGGTAGCATTGTATCTGTAGGGAACCCAGGAGTTTCCTTTCCCTCTCCTCCCCCCCGCCCGCCCCCACAGAGTCTTTAAAATGAGTTTACACCTTTCTATCTTTGAATCTGCAATGAGTAGGGCCCAAGGAACTCTTTTTTTAAAAAATTAGATATATTCTTTATCCCCCTCCCCCCCCCGAAAGTCCCATAAGCCCTCTTCCCTCCCCCTGTTCCCCAATCAACCCCTTCCCACTTCTGCTTCCCTGTCCTGGTATTCCCCTACACTGCTGCATCGAGTCTTTCCAGGACCAGGGGTCTCTCCTTCCTTCTTCTTGGGAGTCATTTGATCTGTGAATTGTGTTTGGGATATTATGAGCTTCTGGGCTAATATCCACTTATCAGTGAGTGCATACTGTGTGTGTTCTTTTGTGATTGGGTTACTTCACACAGGATGACATTCTCCAGTTCTACCCACTTGCCTAAGAATTTCATGAATTCATTGTTTTTAATAGCTGAGTAGTATTCCATAGTGTAAATATACCACATTTTCTGTATCCATTCCTCCATTGAGGGACATCTGGGTTCTTTCCAGCTTCTGGCTATTATAAATAGGGCTGCTATGAACATAGTGGAGCATGTGTCCTTATTACATGCTGGAGAATCCTCTGGGTATATGCCCAGGAGTGGTATAGCATGGTCCTCCAGTAATACTATGCCCAGTTTTCTGAGGAACTGCCAGACTGCTTTCCAGAGTGGTTGTACCAGCTTGCTATCCCACCAGCAGTGGAGAAGTGTTCCTCTTTCTCCACATTCTCGGCAGCACCTTCTGTCTCCTGAGTTTTTGATCTTAGCCATTCTGACTGGTATCAGGTGAAATCTCAGGGTTGTTTTGATTTGCATTTCCCTGATGACCAAGGAACTCCTAAGATGCTTTCAAGGCTTCTTTCTTATTGCCTGGTGCCAAGTCCTTGGTTTCATTCTAGTCAGCCTAATAGCTTTACTGTCCATGACTTACTTGACATATGCTGCTTTTCTGGATAAACGGTCAGCTATATAGACCATTCTTCTATGTCCTTTACTTCCATTTCTTGTTGTATGCCTGGCTAAAATCAGCCAGCAAGAATTCACCAACACAGCTAGCATTCTGGGATGCCTATAAATTTCCTTGCCCAAATTAATTAGATAAACTTTGTGGTGAGGATTAGTGTTAATTTTGAATTTAAGAGGTTATAGAATCACCTCAGAGATGTGCCTCTGTCCCTGGCTGTGGGGATTTATCTGTACTGCATTAATTAGGCAGAAACCTGTCTTAATTTTGGGTGAAACCATTCCCTTGGCAGGGAATTCAGTAGAAATGGATCTGAACAGAAACCTGAACTCAGCATTTTTGTTCCTGATCACGGATGCTCTAGGGCCAGTTGATTCCAGTTCCTGCTGCCTCAACTTCCCCATTCTGATATACCTTGAACCATAATCCAGAATTAACTGTACTTTCTTAAGAACTTTGTCAGAATAATTTACCACAACAGTAGGAAAAGAAACCAAGACATCATTTTACCATGAGCTTTCACAGAATGGATAGAATGTAGGTGAGTTCTCTATCACGAAGTAACATGAATGCTATGCGGTCCTTATTTCATCTGAATACTGCACAAGCACACTCTCACTCTCTGCATGCTGCCAGAATGTGCATCTTCTGAGCTTCTATCAGCATCACCCATTAAGTTCTGCATACAGTTTCTAAGGATTTCTCTAGATCATGTGTCTAATCTTTTCCAATCTCCTCCCTGCAATCCAACTTCAGACACTTCTGAACTCTTTCTTTAGGAATAGCCAAGGCAACAAATCTACTTCCCTGGTACCAATTTACTATGTCACAAAGACTTTTCCATTGCTGTGACAAAATACTTGACAAGCCAACTAAAGGAGCAGTGACTTGTTTTGGGTTAAGAATTTCATCTGTCATAGTATGGAGGGCATGGGGCACAGCAGCTCACAACAGACTATGATGACTAGAAGATGAAAAGAGTGGATATATAAGTGTGCTTGGGATTTCTCCTTTTATTCTGTGTAGGACAGGGGCTCTCAACTTTCCTAATGCTGTAACGTTACTAGAGTTCCTCATGTTGTGGTAACCCCAACAACAAAATTATTTTTGTTGCTACTTCATAGCTAAAATTTTGCTACTGTTATGAATCATAATGTAAATATCTGTGTTTTCTGATGGTCTTAGGTAAGGTCTGAGAAAGGGCTGTTGGTAGAACCACTGGTCTAGGTCCACACCTATGTTCAAAGTAGATCACCCCCAACTTTAATCAATTAATACAGGAATGACCTTTTCATGGAGATATGAGACATAGCACTGCCCTCAAAAAGTATATAATGGAATTAAATAATCTAAATGAGAAGAAATTCAATTATCAGAGCAAAAAAAAAAGGTAAGCCAAAATTCTTCAGAGTAATGGATCTCTGGTATTCAAGAAGCTGCAGATGTTGGTTTGAAAGAGGGACCAGGTCTTGGACAAGTTCTCTCAACTTCCAATAGCAGAGCTAGACAGAAATTAGGAAAATGTCCCTGGGATGAAAGTATTCTTCATCATGAAAAACTGGGGAAGCAAAGAGTCATTGACTCCACAGTGGATACAGATAAAGAGGGAGGGATCACTCGAAGCCAAGAAAGCTTTGGGGACAGGAGAAGTGATTTCTGCTTCTTGTTGGTTGAGGGTATAAGAATGATTTGGAGAATGGAGCAAAGTCTTTAGCACGCATTCGAAGATAGGGAATGGTCTTTAGTTTGGGGCCAGTAGCTTTTTAACTGATTGGACTCCTCCACATCTCCTCCTCTCTCTCCAGTTACCCTTATAATTGAATTTATGACATAAAAATTTTATCTTATCAGAATAAAAAACAAACATGATATGTTTACAGTGATTCTTCCAGGATTGTGTTGCTAACATAGAACATCTTGCTGTGTTTTTGTTGGTTGCTGAATATTTATGAAGTCATTGAACAAATTCTTATTAAGGATCACTGTGATCCAGGGACTATTTTAGGCACTGGTTCTACAGAAATAAGTAAGAGAAAGTATCTCTCAACACAGACTTCAGATTCTAGTAGAAAGGTGATATTAAAATATCAATGAGGGGAAATATATATAGACAGCAGCAAGCACTATACAGAAAAATTAAGAAAAAGCACCACGGGGGTGTGAGGGAGAGGGAGAGTTTTAAACGGTGTGGTCAGGGGAAGATTTGTTGAAAAGTGAGAAAGTAAAGTAGCCGAAAGGAGAGCATATGAGTCATGCAGGTTACCCAGCGGAAGAGAAATAGTGCCAGGAGCCAGAGGAAGTGGTCTTGTAGGTATTCAGTGTAACAGGTCCATGGTGGTGGAACACAGAAAGTGTAGTTGGTGGAGCACAGTCAGGGTGGCAGAGCACAGTAAACCTGTGAGGGTGGTGGAGCACGGTTAGGGTGGTGGAGCACGGTCAGGGTGGTGGAGCACTGTCAGGGTGGTGGAGAACAGTCAGGGTGGTGGAGCACGGTCAGGGTGGTGGAGCACGGTCAGGGTGGTGGAGCACGGTCAGGGTGGCAGAGCACGGTCAGGGTGGTGGAGCACGGTCAGGGTGGCAGAGCACAGTAAACCTGTGAGGGTGGTGGAGAACAGTCAGCGTGGTGGAGCACGGTTAGGGTGGTGGAGCACGGTCAGGGTGGTGGAGCACAGTCAGGGTGGTGGAGCACGGTCAGGGTGGTGGAGCACGGTCAGGGTGGTGGAGCACGGTCAGGGTGGCGGAGCACGGTCAGGGTGGTTGGTGAAGCACAGTAAATCTGTGAGGGTGGCGAGGCACAGTCAAGATGGTGGACCACAGTAATCTTGGGAGCAAAGTCAAGCCCCACAGAAGCCACAGTCAGAGCAGAGGTGCTCCTTGCAGATCTTCACGAAGATGGTTCAGGGCAAAACAAGTCAGGGAGGGAAAGAGAGTATGAGACAGGTTTAGGCAAGGGAATAGACGGGATGGGGAACATTTGGAAATTATCTCCTGATGCTTTGTTTCTCTCCATGAATTTGTGTCAACACCATCATTTGGGTATGGAGATGAAGAGGGAGATACTATAAATTTGACAAAAGGATTGGTATGAAGTAGTTGTCTAGCAGAGGGAGCAAGAGAACAGGGCAGAGGTGGATAGAGTGATGGGGTTTGATTCATGCATTTACAGTGAGATCAGTAAACATGGTTGTAGCCTTTTGTCCAGCCACATTGGGCTGAGAGATCACTGACATAGAGTACTGGGGATTTAAAATTAACCAGGACTAAAGGTTCGGAAAACAAGCGGTATTATAATAACATAGGAAGAAGTCAATAGTGTGAACCTGTGTGATAGATAATTATGAAACTGCCCATGCATTTCAACCAAAGAAAGGGCAAAAGGGAAGACCTAAAGGAATCAGATCAAGAGACTAAAAGCCTTAAGCTATGTCAAATTATTTGGAAATTGGATTTGAAGATGTTGTCTAGAGATCCATATGTTTGGTGCTATGAAGGGATTTGTAACTATTAATAATGTCACATTCAAAGTCACCATTGGAGTGTGAGTTTGTGGTGGATGTAAGCAAGAACTCACTGGAGCCACATGTGGTCCAGGGACTATCGAGTCAAAGTGATAGAGGAACCATTTTTCTGTGTATTAAAGCCATGGAGATTTAAAGTAGGTGTGGTAGAGCTAAAGAAATGACGGTTCAAAGAAATGCTGAGAGGAAGTGATGGAAGGAATGGCAGACTGTTGATTCCATCAAGGAGAAGTAGATACACCCAATGACACAATGTTTAGAGCTGGATTTTTATGCAGGTTGGTAACAGAATGATCTAGAGTAGGCACTTGAAAGAAAAGCAGACAGCTCTCTGCCTGTTGCACCTGAGAACGTGAAGTGTGTGGGCAAGCAAATAGCCATCTCTTGGATTTTTTTCTTTTAGATTTACTTACGTTATGTGTATAAGGGTTTTGCCTGCATACACGTATGTGAACTAAGCACTTGCCTGTGCCCATGAAAGTAAACAAGTGCTTTTAACTACTGTGTCATCTCTTGAGTCCCCTGAACAGCCATCTCTTGAGAGGTCTGCCTGAGACACATATAGAAAAGGAAAGAAATGTTGCACACTTGGTCATTTATTTGTCCCTGTTTAATAAATTAATGATTCAGGGATTTATAGAGATGTAGATAACAAACCAGTTGTCTTGCCTCTGAATGACTCAGTCACTATTCCATACAAAAGCACTCACAACACAACTCTTTGAAGATAATCTTGGGCAGGAGCCACCATGAGAATAAATTTTGTAAACTGTGGATAACTCTCTGGGACAGATTGAGCTTGCTTGCAAGCCCAATGCGTTTTCCTTGGTTCAGACTATGCTTATCAAATCAGATAAAAGGGAAGATCATAGAAATAACAGTAGCAGCAGGTGTGTGCCCTGTAGTGTCTGGAAGCTGCTAACCCTGAAGAACAGAAGAGGCGTGGTTTGAGCGTCCTTCAAAGAGACCAGTTTTTAAATTATTCATTTATATTCAATAGTTGTTTCCAGAAGTCTTCATGTTCTGTTGGAATTACACTTTTGGACTCTGTGAACATTTCTAGAACAATATGCTTCAGCGGTGTTTCTTGGCATGCTGAGTGTTTTTATAGACAGGGCTTGTGGACAAAGTGAAGTATTCCAGAGACGTTAGAAAAGGCGGACAAGTGAAATCAGCCATTGAAATCAACTAATGATGGGAGGAAGCTAAATATCTCCCAGTCTGAGAATAACTTCTTGTTCTACCACAGTGATGTGATGTGGCTCAGTCTGAAGTTTTTATGTCTAAGTGTGAGAATGTCCACTGCAGCTGGGAACAGCAATTGAGGATCAGCAAAGAAAAGGAAACCAAATCTGAATTTAGAGAACTGAAGTTCCTAGACCTTGCTCTTCCTCTGAAGTTATTTACCTTGCTCTTTCTCTGAAGTTATTTACGTCAGTCAAGTTTTCCAGAGGAACGCCCAAATCCTTTCCCATAATTCTTCAAGGCGACAACCTCCTTCCAGTCACTGTTTGGGGAAGCAAGTACTTTGATGCTTCCAAATCATTCCGATCGCTGGAAAGGCATGAGAAGCTTCACTGCGAAGGACGAATTTTGTTCTAATTTATGTATGTCTGGAGAAGCAGCTGTTCTGTTAGCTATAGATTGATCTTGGGGTACATCAGGTTGGGGACCAGGTACTGGAATCTGAGTGCATTCTGTGATTGACTCTTACGCCATGGGGCCACTTCTGCAGGCAGCCCTCTACTGGGGACTCACCTTCAACTCTCTGGTAGCTCCCCTCCCACATTTAACATCTATGCACACATTTGTAACCACTGAGTTAATTATTAAAACATAGGGTATTCTGAGAGAAGTGGGCCACGGTTATTAGTAAACACTTAATACAGGAGTGTGGGTCAGTACGTTAATAATTAATTTCTTCTTGGGGAATGAGATTGAACCATTTTCCTTTGGTCACATAGAAAACCAGTCTCAATGGCACAAGTCCATGACTTTATAGTCACAGCCTTTCCAAAGGGCTTCCCCATTCTCCTCCACAGAATGAAAGATCAAAGACAGTTTTAAACACCAACAGGATGGTCTCCAACATTAATTCATTCATAGAAGATTCTTCAATATACTGTTGAACCAGTTAGAAATTCTGAGTCATTTCTCCTTTAAATCCTGTGTGTGTGTGTGTGTGTGTGTGTGTGTGTGTGTGTGTGTGTGTGTGTATTAGGCAAGGATAAGGTTTAAACCCAGGGCTTTACACACGTTAGGCAAGTATTCTACAATCCAGCAACAGTGTTAGTCTGGCCTAGTTACTTTAACTAGAACATTCTAAGAATGTACTAAGGATTCCTTTCAAAAAACTGTAGCTATACTAGTCATCTTAATTTTTGTTTTGGTACCAAGGATTGAATCCAGAGGTCACATATGTAAAGTACTACACTATCATTGAACTATATCCTTAGCCCCTGGGTTCTGTTTTAATGTTCTTGCTAAATATGACAGAGGAAAACAATCTGTGTTATTTCTGAAATTGATTCTGAAATTTATTCATGCAAATATGGCAAAAGAGTGTGCATAAACCAAGAAGCCCATAATTACTATGTCATTAATCTTCTCCTTTATATATAAAAAAAAATCAAATTTAAAACTTCCTTTCTGCTGAGGATTTAGGGAAGTCAGGACACATTTATTACCACGCCCCGTAACTGAAGCGTTTCTTCCTATTGTGGTGATGTATACTGATCCACGGGCCCGATGGAACACTCATTTACAGGTAAGGCATGGTCAGCACTGAATTTAGTAAAATTGTTTGATGGCAGCCAGAGATAGTACAGTGTTTATTGTAATGTGGCAGTTTACCCAAAGAAGAAGGCTGAATTATGACTTACACTGTTCAGAAGTGCAATTGGTTTGCTGTATGTCATGATTAATCTTGCTTGTCGGCTTGACTCAATTGAAAAACGTTTAAGAGACTAAAGGAGTACAGACGGTTCTGGGAGAGTCCATGTGGGCCTTTCCAGAGGACATAATGAATAAAGGGCCGGCCTGAAGGCAGGGGGCGCCATCCAGTCATCTGGGAGACTTGACAGGATAAAGGAGCTCCAAAGCCTTCTAACATAAGTATGCCCTCTTTCCTTCCTGGTCACCATACAGTGGTGGCTTTGACCCTTCACACTCTCCCCCCAGGAGGTTTTACCTCACCAGGACCCAGAAACAGTGAGACGACCAACCACGGGCTGAAATCTCAGAAAATTAGAGACGAAAACCCCAAAGCCGTTTTCCTCCTTGTAAACGATTTCTCCCAAGTCCATGACAAGAACAAGGAACAGATACAAAGATACAATACAGAATCTCAGCTCATTGATCAGATACCTACAATGTGCTCTAGCTGTTTGAAAAGCCTATAGAAGACCCAAGGAGACAGTCAAACTTCAAATAGATATATTTTAAGTGGCATTCTTGTCAAAGAAAAGATGAAAATAGTATTTATTACAAAGTATGTTGCTTTATATGCTCCAGTAAGTATATTACTTCATGTGGTTAAATGGAAATGCATGTTAAGCTATGTCCTGCTTCAATTTGGTCTCTGTGTTTTGGGTGAGTACTGAATTTTTTTTTTTATTAGACAGCATCTCAGTTTTCAAGGACATCATACGTTTTAATTAAATTTATTATTTCCTGGGTATTGAAAAGAACTGAAATTAAGTAAGAAAACTTAATCTCTGAAAGGGACCTCTGGATTAATTTCAATCTCCAAAATAAGAAATGGGGAAAGTAAATCCCATAAGAGTTTGGCGAATCATTCTATGTAGCACATTAACTGAAATTAATGTTTCACGGTTAGCTCTGTTCCCGCGGACTGCGCTGGAGAGACCGGTACCCAGGCTCTCCCCCCGATATAACATCACTTGGGACACGGCCTGTTGGGGCTTCCGTCTGTGCCCGAGGGCGGGTTGGCGCTGTGGTCGTCTGGGTGCCAGATCGGCGGGCCATCGTGACCACAGGGTGAGCGGCGCCACGGAGACTGCCCTCCGCCATCTTTGCTCCAGTGACCAGGTAGTTGGGACCGCCAGGCTCAGAGACAGACAGGCATAATATCGCTTCGGTCTCAGGCAGCTTGTGTGTAACCTGCTCCCAGGTGCTGGGCTGATCTGCAGTAACCAGCGCGCCAGTTCCGCGGTGGGACCTTCTGCCTGGTGGAGGGACCCCGCGCAGGGAGGGAGCCTGCCAGCTTCCCTCCCGCGACCTCTGTTCCCGCGGACTGCGCTGGAGAGACCGGTACCCAGGCTCTCCCCCCAATATAACATCACTTGGGACACGGCCTGTTGGGGCTTCCTTCTGTGCCCGAGGGCGGGTTGGCGCTGTGGTCGTCTGGGTGCCAGATCGGCGGGCCATCGTGACCACAGGGTGAGCAGCGCCACGGAGAGTGCCCTCCGCCATCTTTGCTCCAGTGACCAGGTAGTTGGGACCACCAGGCTCAGAGACAGACAGGCATAATATCGCTTCGGGTTCAGGCAGCTTGTGTGTAACCTGCTCCCAGGTGCTGGGCTGATCTGCAGTGACCAGCGCGCCAGATCTGCTGTGGGACTTCTGCCTGGCAGAGGGACGCCCCCTCCCCCCCCAGGAGAGATCACACACCCCTGCACAGGGCAGGAGCCTGCCAGCCTCCCTTTGGCGACCTCTGCTCCAGGAATCCACTAGGCTGAGCCTTTAGATGTGCAAGGCCTCCCCAATATAAGATCACTTGGGGCAAAGCACATTAGGGCTCCAAAGTCACTCAGGAGCAGGCAGGCCCCAGAAATCGGTGCCAGGGGAATCCTGGTAATCCAGGGGGGGCAGAAATAGCTTTGCAGGCTCACAGGAGGTCCAACCAACAGCCAGTGGCAGCAGGACCAACTAACACCAGAGGTATCCAGATGGCAAAAGGCAAACGCAGGAATGTTACTAACAGTAATCAAAGTAATGTGGGACCATCCGAACCCAACTCTCCAACAGCAGCAAGTCCTGGATACCCCACCACACCCGAAAGACAAGATCTGGATTTAAAATCACTTCTCATGATGCTATTAGAGGATCACAAGAAGGACACAAATAAATCTCATAAAGAGTTACAGGAGACCATGAATCAACGGTTAGAAGCCCTTACAAAGGAAACACAAAAATCGCTTAGAGAAATGCGGGAGAACATGGATCAAAAGATGGAGGCGCACAAGGAGACAACACAAAAATCGCTTAACGAGATGAATCAACGGGTAGATGCACTCACAAAGGAATCACAAAATTTGCATAAAGAAATGCAGAAGAATATGGGTCAACAGATGGATGCCCATAAGGAGGCAACACAAAAATTGCTTAAAGAAATGAATCAACGGTTAGATGCCCTTACAAAGGAAACACGAGAGCTGCTTAAAGAAATGCAGGAGACGATGGATCAACAGATGGAATCCCATGAGGAGGAAACACAAAAATCACTCAGAGAAATGCAGGAGAACGTGGGTCATCAGGAAGAAATCCTGAAAGAGGTAATGCAAAAATACCTTAAAGAAATACAGGAAAATACAAACAAACAAGTGAAGGATCTCAGCAAATCCATCCAGGAACTAAAAAAGGAAGTAGAAACAACTAAGAAATCACAAAGGGAGACAACTTTGGAGATAGAAAACCTTGGGAAGAAATCAGGAGTCATAGATGCAAACATCAACAATAGAATACAAGAGATGGAAGAAAGAATCTCAGGTGCTAAAGATTCCATAGAAAGCATCGACTCAACAGTCAAAGAAAATGCAAAATGCAAAAAACGCGTAACCCAAAACATCCAGGAAATCCAGGACACAATGAGAAGACCAAACCTAAGGATTATAGGTATAGATGAGAGTGAAGATTTGCAACTTAAAGGGCCAGTAAACATCTTCAACAAAATTATGGAGGAAAACTTCCCTAACTTAAAGAGAGAGATGCCGATGAACATACAAGAAGCCTACAGAACTCCAAACAGACTGGACCAGAACAGAAATACCTCCCGTCACATAATAATCAAAACACCGAATGTTCTAAACAAAGAAAGAATACTAAATGCAGTAAGAGAAAAGGGCCAAGTAACATACAAAGGAAGACCTATCCGAATCACATCAGACTTCTCACCAGAGACTATGAAAGCCAGAAGATCCTGGGCAGATCTCATGCAGACACTAAGACAGCACAAATGCCAGCCTAGACTACTATACCCAGCAAAACTCTCAATCACCATAGATGGAGAGACCAAGATATTCCATGATAAAACCAAATTTTCACAATATCTTTCCACAAATCCAGCCCTGCAACGGATAATAGGTGGAAACCTCCAATACAGGGAGAGAAACAACACCCTGGAAAAAATGAGATAATAACCTTCTTGAATCAAACCCAAAAGTAGATAACCACTCAAACATAAAGATAGCGTCAAGAATGGCAGATGGCAATAATCACTATGCCTTAATCTCTCTTAATATCAATGGTCTCAATTCCCCAATTAAAAGACATAGACTAGCAGACTGGATACGTAAACAGGACCCAGCATTTTGCTGCATGCAGGAAACGCACCTCAGTGTCAAAGACAAACACTACCTCAGAGTAAAAGGCTGGAAAACAATTTTACAAGCAAATGGCCCCAAGAAACGAGGTGGAGTAGCCATCCTAATATCGGATAAAATTGATTTTCAACCCAAAGTCATCAAAAAAGACACAGAAGGACACTACATACTGATCAAGGGAAAAATCCACCATCAAGAACTCTCAATCCTGAATATCTATGCTCCAAATGCAAGGGCACCCTCATTCGTAAAAGAAACTTTACTAAAACTCAAAGCACACATCGCACCGCACACAATAATAGTGGGTGACTTCAACACCCCGCTCTCTGAAATGGATCGTTCAGGAAAGCAGAAACTAAACAGGGACACAGTGAATCTAATTGAAGCCTTGGACCAAATGGAACTAACTGATATATATAGAACATTTCATCCTAGAGCTAAAGAATACACCTTCTTCTCAGCTCCTCATGGTACCTTCTCCAAAATTGACCATATAATTGGTCACAAATCAGACCTCAACAGATACAAGAAGATAGAAATAATCCCATGCCTCCTATCAGATCACTATGGAATAAGGGTGGTCTTCAATGGCAACAAAAACAAAAGAAAACCCACGTACACATGGAGGCTGAACAATGCTCTACTCAATGATAACTTGGTCAAGGTGGAAATAAAGAAAGAAATCAAAGACTTTTTGAAAGTTAATGAAAATGAAGGCACAACATACCCTAACTTATGGGACACAATGAAAGCAGTGCTAAGAGGAAAATTCATAGCCCTGAGTGCCGCCAAAAAGAAACGGGAGACAGCATACACTAACAGCTTAATGGCACACCTGAAAGCCCTGGAACAAAAAGAAGCAAATACACCAAAGAGGAGTAGAAGGCAGGAAATCATCAAACTCAGGGCTGAAATCAATCAAGTAGAAACAAATAAAACCATACAAAGAATCAACAAAACGAGGAGTTGGTTCTTTGAGAAAATCAACAAGATAGATAAGCCCTTAGCCAGACTAACCAGAGGGCACAGAGATAGTATCCAAATTAATAAAATCAGAAACGAAAAGGGAGAGATAACAACAGAAACTGAGGAAATTCAAAAAATCATCAGATCCTACTACAAAAACCTGTATTCAACACAACTAGAAAATCTTGAGGAAATGGACAATTTCCTTGACAGATACCAAGTACCAAAATTAAATCAGGATCAAATAGACCATCTAAACCGTCCTATAACCCCTGAAGAAATAGAAGTTGTCATTGGAAGTCTTCCAACCAATAAAAGCACAGGTCCAGATGGTTTTAGTGCAGAATTCTATCAGACCTTCAAAGAAGACCTAACACCAATACTCTTCAAACTGTTCCACAAAATAGAAACAGAAGGAACACTACCCAACTCGTTCTATGAAGCCACAATTACACTAATACCAAAAGCACACAAAGATCCGACAAAGAAAGAGAATCTCAGGCCAATCTCTCTTATGAATATCGATGCAAAAATACTCAATAAAATTCTTGCCAACCGAATCCAAGAACACATCAAAACGATCATTCACCATGATCAAGTAGGCTTCATCCCAGGGATGCAGGGATGGTTCAATATAAGGAAATCCATCAATGTAATCCACTACATAAACAATCTCAAAGAAAAAAACCACATGGTCATCTCATTAGATGCTGAGAAAGCATTTGACAAAATTCAGCATCCTTTCATGCTAAAGGTCTTGGAAAGATCAGGAATTCAAGGCCCATATCTAAACATAGTAAAAGCAATTTACAGCAAACCAGTAGCCAGCATCAATCTAAACGGAGAGAAACTTGAAGCAATCCCACTAAAATCAGGGACTAGACAAGGCTGCCCTCTCTCTCCATATCTTTTCAATATAGTACTTGAAGTTCTAGCTAGAGCAATTAGACAACAAAAAGAGGTCAAAGGGATACAAATTGGAAAGGAAGAAGTCAAACTATCACTATTTGCAGACGATATGATAGTATACATAAGCGACCCAAAGAACTCCACCAGAGAACTCCTACAGCTGATAAACGACTTCAGCAAAGTGGCCGGATATAAAATCAACTCAAGCAAGTCAGAAGCCTTCCTATACTCAAAGGATAAGCAGGCTGAGAAAGAAGTAAGAGAAATAATACCCTTTATGATAGCCACAAACCATATTAAGTATCTTGGCGTGACGCTAACCAAACAAGTGAAAGATCTGTATGACAAGAACTTCAAGTCTCTGAAGAAAGAAATTGAAGAAGACCTCGGAAGATGGAAAAATCTGCCATGCTCATGGATTGGCAGGATTAATGTAGTAAAAATGAGCATCTTACCAAAAGTAATACACAGATTCAATGCAATCCCCATCAAAATCCCAACTCAATTCTTCATAGAGTTAGAAAGAGCAATTCAAAAATTCATCTGGAATAACAGAAAACCCAGAATAGCTAAAACTATTCTCAAGAGTAAAAGAACCTCTGGGGGAATCAGTATCCCGGACCTCAAGCTGTACTACAGAGCAATAGTGTTAAAAACTGCATGGTATTGGTACAGTAACAGACATGTAGATCAATGGAACAGAATTGAAGACCCAGAAATGAATCCACACTCCTATGGTCACTTGATCTTTGACAAAGGAGCTAAAACCATCCAGTGGAAAAAAGATAGCCTTTTCAACAAATGGTGCTGGCTCAGCTGGAGGTCAACATGCAGAAGAATGCAAATTGACCCATCCTTATCTCCTTGCACTAAGCTCAATTCTAAGTGGATCAAAGATCTCCACATAAAACCAGACACACTGAAACTAATAGAAGGGAAACTAGGGAAGAACCTTGAACATATGGGCACAGGGGAGAATTTCCTGAACAGAACTCCAATAGCTTATACTCTAAGATCAAGAATAGACAAATGGGACCTCATTAAATTACAAAGTTTTTGCAAGGCAAAAGACACCGTCAAAAAGACAAAGCGGCAACCAACTAACTGGGAAATGATCTTTACCAACCTTACATCCGACAGAGGGCTAATATCCAAGATATACAAAGAACTCAAGAAGTTAAACTCCAGAGAGGCAAGTAACCCTATTAAAAAATGGGGTACAGAGCTACACAAAGAGTTCTCACCTGAAGAATATCTAATGGCTGAGAAGCACCTAAAGAGATGTTCATCATCCTTAGTCATTAGGGAAATGCAAATCAAAACAACCCTGAGATTCCATCTCACACCAGTCAGGATGGCTAAGATCAAAAACACAGGAGACAGCAGTTGTTGGCGAGGATGTGGAGAAAGAGGAACACTCCTCCACTGCTGGTGGAATTGCAGGCTGGTACAACCACTCTGGAAAGCAGTCTGGCGGCTCCTCAGAAAACTGGGCATGACACTTCCGGAGGATCCGGCTATACCACTCCTGGGCATATACCCAGAGACTTTACCTGCATGCAATAAGGACACATGCTCCACTATATTCATAGCAGCCTTATTTATAATAGCCAGAAGCTGGAAAGAACCCAGATGTCCCTCAACGGAGGAATGGATTCAGAAGATGTGGTATATTTACACAATGGAATACTACTCTGCAATTAAAAACAATGAATTCACGAAATTCCTAGGCAAATGGTCAGAACTTGAAAATATCATCCTTAGTGAGGTAACCCAATCACAAAAGATCACACATGGTATGAAGTCACTGATAAGGGGATATTGACCCAGAATCTCAGAATACCCTAGACACAATCAGCATATCAATAGATTTCTAAAAAGATGGAAGGAGAGACCCCTGGTCCTGGAAAGACTGGATGTAGGGGAACGCCAGGACAGAGTAATGAGAGGGGGTTGAACGGAGAAAAGAGGGAGGGAAGGGGGCTTATGGGACTTTCGGGGAGGGAGGAAACGGGAAAGGGGAAGTGATTTGGAATGTAAATTAAAAAAATAAAATTAAATTAAATTAAAAAAAAAAAAAGTTTCACGGTTAACCTTGGTGCTTGACACCAAGGTCCGTGACAAATTTATCATAGCCTCTGCCGTATTTGGGGGATACGAAATGACCCCGTAGGCTGATGAGTTTGAATATTTGTTTCCCTGCTGGTGGCTTTGTACGGTGGGGTTGGGGAGAGGAACACTTCTAGAACATCTAGGAGATGGACTAGGGTTTAGAGCCTGGCCTACTTCCTGTTCTTTCTCTGTTTCTCGTCTGCTGTTGCGGTGTGACCAGCTGCTAGCCTTTCCCAACATGGTAGAAGGCGTCCCCTTTAGTTGCAAACCACAATAAACCCTTTCCTTAACTTTTCCTTAAACCGCCCCTCCTTGGGTATTTTGTCACAGCAACAAGAAAAGTGACAAGTATGTCAGCCTTGTAAAATACACTCCGGAATTCCTAAAGATAGTCTATGAGATATTTGATTCATTGTTAAATGTTAACCTCATGGAAGTTTCTCCTCCATTCTTCGCATCAAAAATTAGTTGTAAAGGTCTAGTGCTTGAGGGCGGGGAGAGGATATATCCCAAGCTAGCCTGGAACTGGCTGTGTAATTCAAGTCAGCCTTGAGCTCACTGTTTTGCCTGCTCCAGCATCCTGAGGGCTGGTATGGAATTCTAGCCGTGCACCACCTTGCCTCCTAGAAGGATCTCCGTATCTACGTGCAAGGCCATGAGGGGGTTGGAGTCCAGGCTAGACATCACTGTTCCAAGCAGCTCTTGTACATGAGAACTCCTATGGCAGAGTAGAATTTACTCACATTCCCTAACCAAGGCTCAAGTAAATAAGGATTAGCATGTTAAACCTAATACCATAGGCTGTCAGTGGAAACGTCCTGAGCCTCTCCTCACTGAGAGGAATGGTGTGTTCTATCTAACCCTAGCTCTGAGACTCGAGCAGGTACAGAGCCATTTTACCACAGCTTTTTCATCTTTGAGATGGAGTTAATGAAAGTAGCTGATTAGCAGTTGTTAAGCAAAAGAACCAGAAAACACGTGCAAATGTCTTAGCCTAATCTGTGTTGGCTCTAGTAGAAGTGATCAGCAAATTTTAGGTATATCAATATGATGTCAATATGGTTTGAATATGCTTGGCCCAGGGAGTGGCAAAATTTGGAGGTGTGGCTTTGTTGGAGGAAGTGTGTCACTGTGGGCGTGGGTTTTAAGACCTTGTTCTAGCTGCCTGGAAGTCAGTATTCGCTACCAGCCTTCAGATGAAGATGTAGGACTCTCAGTTCTACCTGCCTGGATGCTGCCATGCTCCTGCCTTGAGGATAATGGACTGAATCTATAAACCTGTAAGTCAGCCCCAGTTAAATGTTGTCCTTATTAGAGTTGCCTTGGCCATGGTGTCTATTCACAGCAGTAAAACCATAACTAAAACAACTATTATCTAAATTTTATTGCAAAAATCCATCAACTTTTAGTAGAAAGTGCATCACATGTTGAATATAGAAAAAGCCATGTCTTATATATAAATAGTTATATC
This sequence comes from Tokudaia tokunoshimensis, assembly GCA_036184795.1. Classification (NCBI taxonomy): domain Eukaryota; kingdom Metazoa; phylum Chordata; class Mammalia; order Rodentia; family Muridae; genus Tokudaia; species Tokudaia tokunoshimensis. Next base: position 44,819,967 of record BTHU01000007.1, read on the forward strand.
AAATCAGAGTTCGTAGCTACTTATCTTAAGGAAAATTATAAAGCCATTCCAGTTCAAATGTATAAAGATAGGCTGTAAAAATAGGTACCGAATTTTTTGTACCATGAAATGGATTACACAGAATGAAAAAAAAATGTATTTATTGCCTTATTTCAAGTAATCTTTGTTTTGTCCCACTAGGTTCTATTACAGTCCCAAGTAACTTTTTATTATAATACTTAGTTTCCAATATGTATTAATAGGAAAATCATCACAGAGAAATATTTATTGGCCTAACCTAGGGTGATGGCACTATCTATCTGTCTGTCTGTCTGTCTGTCTGTCTATCTATCTATCTATCATCTATCTATCTATCTATCTATCTATCTATCATCTATCTATCTATCTATTTATCTATCTATCTACTTATCTATCTATCTACCCATTATCTATCTATCTATCTATCCATTATCTATCTATCTATCTATCTATCTATCTATCTATCTATAATTTCATTATTTGTCCACTCAAAATTAACTTAGTAATCTCCATCTGAATGATGAGGTCATTTCCCTTGAAAGTCAACACATGCATCAAAGACGCAGACTAAAGTGTTTGCTTGTCACCAAACAATCATGAGTCTGATGCTTCTAGATTTTTTTCTGGTGAAATGAGAGGAGCTGGGTGACAGAAATGTTTTCACTTTGGATTCAGATGTAGAAATGTCAAGTGAGTGCTTTCCATAAGACAGTGAGTAGTTACCAAATGAGAAAGCTGGGCACTATGTGATGGAATGTCTGTTAATGGACCAAGTTATCCAGATACCCAAATGATGGCAGATTTGAATTGGAGACACATTGGCACTGTGCTGTGTCTGAGCACTCACGTTCTGGAGATGCAGCTGGCTTAAGGAATACTTGCTGGAACTGATATGAAAAACCCAAGAAAAAGTAAACAAAAGAATGTCTCCCCTTTCTTGAGTCTGATGATGACCTCCTCCTGGAAATGACTTTTCATTCCATTTCAAGACAGGCAATTAAAATAAATCTATCTTAAAAGCCTGATATATTATTCTCATTAAGAAATTTGAAATCTTCACAAAGGAAAAAGGATGGTGATTTAAAAATATATTCAGATTATTATTAACAATCAACGGAATCCAACTTACTATCTGATGTCCTGATGAAAAATTCATGAGTGCCCCTTTACTGCTTCAGATTGATTGAGGAGGATGTCGCCAAAATGTTCCCAAAGAAAATGAGACTTGTTTGCAAATTATCCCTGCTTGGGAAAGAGTTTTCATTAAAGCTCATGAGTTTCTTCAAGGGCTTTGTACTTCAAATATTTTCTAATTGTAAGAAAAAATGATGTAAGTCCTGAAAAGCAGAAGGACAAATATGTAAAGGTGTTGTGCTGAGTGGTAGAAGGTAAAACAGTTCTTACTTAGCTTAGAAATTCAAATTTATTGAGGTATGATTTGAACAGCATAGGGTGGGAAATAGTTGGATGACATTTATCCATTTTGAGTAACAGAGATAGAAACAAGATTGAAAATAAAGAAAAAAGGGTCTTCAAGAGGCTGTGAGATAGCTTGAAGTGTGTGAAGCAGGAACCTTGAGGACAAACAAACCGAAATATCCTGAAATTTGATGAAAACCACAATTGTGCTCATCTGAGGATGTCAAGAGGACACAGAAGAGACAGGAAAGGTACAAACCTAACCATGTTGTAATCCAGTCAGCAAGACAAAGAGAGTCCTGAACGTCACCCCTAAAGAAGAGATTTCACATAGAAATGGCAGTAGAAACAGACCAACAGCTTCCTGTGCAGGCAGCCGCTGACACATTCAAATTGCTACAAGATCAAACTGTCTGGATGGAATTCTATGTCCAGCAAAACCATCCTTCAGAAACAAAAGGGGAATTACAAAATCCTTAAGTTTTAAAGAAAGGAAAATCTTTCACAGTTGACCTATCCTATGGGAATACCATCAGACCCCTTCAATTTGAGATTAAAGGACATTACATAGTACTTTGATTGTTTACATATATATATATATATATATATATCATATACATATGTTTACATATATATTTGTAAAAGTGTTCTTATCAAGTTACCTCCATAGGTAAATATATGCTTACCTAAGTGCATTTTGGTTAAAATCATAACTGTTTTAAAAGCTAATATGATTTGCTTCTGCTAGACCCGGGGAATGGCACTATTAGGAGGTGTGGCCTTGTTGGAGGAAGTGTGTCACTGTGGGGGTGGACTTGGAGATCTTCATCCTAGCTGCCTGAGGATGCCCTATCTGTTCCTGGCTTTCTTTGGATGAAGATGTAGAACCCTCAGTTCCTCCTGCACCATGCCTGCCTAGATGCTTCCCTGCTTCTGCCTTGATGACAATGGACTGAACCTTTGAACCTGTAAGCCAGCCCCAATTAAATGCTGTGTTTATAAGACTTGTCTTAGTCATGGTGTCTGTTCACAGCAATAAAACCCTATCTAAGACAGATAACTACAAGACAGGTATGATGGTACATTCCTGTAGTCCTAGCTACTCGGGAGACTGAGGAAGGGGCCGGGGCGGGGGGGGGGGCATTGTACATTCAAGACACAGCCTGGGCAATGCAGTGACATTCTGTCTAAAATCAAACCATGACAGAAACCCTGAATATATTAGTAATTATAAAAATATGATTCAGCCTGCCTGATGATAGACAGTTCAACTTGCCTGGAGATGAGGACTATGCAGCCTTGGAATGACAGGGTGTGTGGTGTGCTGTTAGACTCCACTCTTCTCTAACACCCATACTTATAACAAATATTCACTGAGTTTATCAGATTTAAATCACATGTCAAGTTCTAGGGTCCAGCAGTTTAGGCTGACACAATGCTTCTTCTGAAGGGATAATCATGACAAATCATGGAATTTCAAGTATACAGCAAATACCTTAACAGATGGCAGATGGTGGGTGTATCGCCCAGAACAGGAGATGCAGGAGATCTGCTAATGGAACTGGTGGGGGCAAAGAACGTTATATCTGAGGGTTAAAAATAAATGTCAGAGTAGGAGAGACAAAGGCTGAGGCCAGGAAGAAGAGGACAGAATACATGAATGGCATCTTGAGTCATCTAAGGAGACATTTCTACATTTTTTTTCTAAATTTTTTATTAGATCAATTTTTTTTTATTTTATGTGGTTTTGCCTTTGTTTATTTCTGTGTCCTATGTATAAGTCTGTTTCCCAAAGAGTTTGGATTTAGGCATTAGAGTCCCTGGAACTGGAATTACAAATGGTTGTAAGCCAGCAGGTGCGTGCTGAGAACTGAACTTGGGGCATCTATAGGAGGGGCCTCTCTTAATCACTGAGCCATCTCTCCAGCTCCAAGGACATTAATTTTGGTCCTGCAGAGAGATGTGGATGAGAAGAGATGGCTATGACACTTTGGAGGATGAATCAATAGTCCGTGGGAGAGGGGATGGCTTTGTGACTTAACACAGTGCTAGTGGGAAGAAAGAACTTCATAAAATGCTTGGAATTAAGAAGTTACAGGGAGTCACTGAAGTCTTTGAAGTAGAAAGTGGGAAACACCTCAGTTCTCTCTCCTTCCTGGCTTATGATATAAATGATTTTGCTCCACAAGACCCTGTCATGTCGAGCCCCCTTGACAAAGTCCCAAAACAATAAGACTACCTGATTTTGGACTCCAACTTTCAGTGTATATGCCAAAATAAGCCTTTTATCTTTAGAAGTCAGTTGTCTCTGTTAATTCCTTATAGTGATGTGAAGTTGACTGACACACATGTCTATCATTTTTCATAACTGCATGAGAACACGTGGTTGGTTTCACTGCACTATGCCACTTAGTAATGCAAACACCATTTTATAACAAAACCGATAAACATAGGCAATCCAGAAGAAGAAGATTTGCAGTGTGAGTATGTTGGCAGCTATAACATAGTAACAGTAATAGAGGTCAGAGAATGGGTGTGATTGTTCTAAAACAGAATAACAAGGAGATGTAGGGAAGAGCTAGGACCCACTTAGAGGAACACAAACATTAATACCAAGGGCTGAGAAAAAAACAGCATATCAAGAAAACCATATACAGCAGCCAGAGATGGCAAACAATGTGATGTCATAGAAGTCATGTGGTCACAAGGTGCCTTTCAGGAGTCTTGGAGATGCAAAGTAAGAGAACTTCACTGTATAAATATGCCACCATCGCCCAATCATTATTGATTGGCTAGCAAGGTATTTAAAATCATGCTATGGTTTGAAACATAATCAAAGGACCAGGACAGATTTTTCTCTCACAATGGACAGCTACAGGAGGGAGTAAAGAGAATGGAGAGATGTGAGGGGTAAAGGGTGGTGGCAGGGATCAGCACCATATATGGAAGTCAGCGGACACTAAACCATGGGGTCTGCGGAGACAGGGGGATTGCCCAAGGTACTGAGATTTAAAAGGAAGAGATATTTTTTTAATCTTAATTTTTAAAATTTTTGATTTAGTTTCAGTTTTATTTAGACATGACCTCACAACATCAAATTCACCTATTTGAAATTCAGCTTTATGATTTTTTTTTGACAAATGATACAAATAACATCAGTACACCAGGCAACCCACTTGCCTACTTGTAGCCACTGTATTTAGAACTCTGAAATTGTTTAAGGTAAGTAGAGGAAGTCAGTCTCTGTCATTTTCGTTTTGTATTTCCTACACATATTTCCATCCATTTATCCCCAGGAATTGCAAGGTTTGGGGTTTTTACTCTAAACAGCTTATTGCCGGCACATGAGAATAGTGACTTAAATCTTTTCTACACTTTAGCTAGTGGAATTTCAATGGTTCCTCTATGGCGATAACCTGAGAAACCGGTAGCCTGCTACGTCTCAGTATTAATTTGTTTTACTGGTAGCACTCAAGAACACACTAACCAATGACTCCAGGCGTTCCCTGTGCAGATTCCAAGAACTACTTATCTGCATTTTCCTCTTTTCTTGGCTACTTCAACCACAAATTTCAGCCACCTTGGCAATACCATCCTGAGACTGCAGGTGCCAACACGGCAGGCAGATGACAGTGTGGGGAAGCCCTAGAGTATGCATGACCCATTCATACATTCATAGTTATAACTCTATTTATCGTTTATAGAAGCAGCAAAATCAAAGGAAAACAATGTTATTTAAACTTAAAAACTACAAGTCAATGACTAGACTCAGTGGGAGAGGATGTGCCTAATCCTACAGAGACTTGATATACTTAAGGTAGGGGAATACTCGTGGGGGAGAGGGACCCTCTCAGAGGAGAAGGAAAAGGATGATGAAGGGAGGGACTCTGTGAGGGTGGGTCCAGGAGAGGGCAATGTTGGGGATGTAAATAAACAAATTAACTTTAAAAAAAATTGGAAAGTCACTAAACAAAGGAATTTCAGATCCCCAATTCTATCAAAAACTAACATGGAAAACATTCTCTGATACATTGCAGAAAGATACAAAAGAAGAGTTTCATGCTGAACAGAAATCTCCTACATCCTTGCTCCAAAGTTCTTCTCATGTAGACACAGTGCTGTTGACTATGACAGCAAGAGGGATCACTGAGTAGATATTGATCATATTTTACATGTTGAATGGTTGACAAGCATTGAACCCAGCTGCTCCCCGATCCCTGCTCCAGACTACACTCTAAGAGCTGTGTGTCAGAAGATCACAGATGCTCAGCCTTGTCCTATCAAAAAGGGAATCCTACTCAAGATATTAACCTCAATTAATTTGTTTTTCAAAAAGTAAAGTGTGTGATGTACATGCTCATTAAAACAACAGTAACAAACAATGTGGGGACAGAGAACAAGGTTTTAAGGCCAACAGCATGTGTTCTAAGTAGATCAAGTATTTGATGCAAGTTACATGACAGTGAACAAGTCCATAGGAGGGTGGTGGAGAGTGAACTCTGAAGTTGTCTTAGAAAAATAACTGTATCAACACCAGTCTTTCTCAGTAGCTAACCCTGCAGCTTTCCCCATAGGTTCTCCTCTGTCTCATTACAATCTGGGCCATTCAGTACACATTTACAAGTCCATGAGTTGCCCTCTCTGTTCAGGACTTCCTCAGTTTCTCCGACCTCCATCCCCTCTTTGAAGCCTTCAATGAGGCAGCAGAATTGGTTTTGCCATTGTTCACTGCGTGTGATGGTTTGTTTTACTCCACAAACGGAGACTACTATATTCATTAAAGGTATTTCATTTAATGTAATAATGCAATGTCATTGAACTCTTGATAAATATTAGAGCACACGATTTCTAGTCCTTTCCAGGCCAAGAATCTGTTGTCCATGAAATACCTCTTGGAAAAATAAAAGGTCAGTAACTTCTATCACTTGCCTACTCTACAAAAATATTGAGAATATCAATGAAGGGCTCTTGAGAGGTTTTGAGATTCGCAAAGGGAAGATCAGCGTAAGCAGTTTGAGACCCATCCATAGAGCAACTTTATCCTTTCTAGCCTTTTGACGGTATTCTAGCTGATAGACACATCATAACTTGCTTACCTGTTCACCCATTGAGGGAATATTGTTAATTTTTAGCTATTATTTTAAAGACCCACTATAAAACATTTATGTGCACAGAACTGCGTGGCACTGTGTTTCACAACTTTAAGGTAAACAAAAGTGCATGGCTGGGTAATGTAGTGCTTTCTAGTTCACTTTCTAGGTCTCCCCTCCGCCTGCCTCTGAGGGTGCTCCCCAACCTACCCACCCACTCCCATCTTCCTGCCCTGGCATTCCCCTATACAGGGACATCAAATACCCTCAGACCCAAGGGCCTATCCTTCCACTGATGTCCAACAAGGCCACCCCCTGCCACATATGCAGCTAGCTCCATGGGTCCCTCCATGTGTACTCTTTGGTTGGTGGTCCCGTCCCCGGGAGCTCTGCAGGGTCTGGCCTGTTGACACTGTTGCTTCCTCCATGGGGCTGCAAATCCCTTCAGCTCTGGTGCTTGCATTTTTAACCCAAGAAACTGTCAGAATCATCTGAAGTGATTGTAGCTTTTCACATCCCTGTTGTTTGTGAATGAGCGTTGCAGGTGGTTTCTCACACTCATGCCCTAATTCAATATGGTCAGTCTTTCTAAACTCTGCCTATTCAGTCAGTGCCTTGGGATGCTTCCGGATGGTTGTAAATCATAACTTTCCTACAGGCCTGTGCATCGCTCTATGCATTTCTTTGATCTGTGTTCATCTTTGATTAAATGTCTATTCAAATACTCTGATCGCTTTACTCATAAATTGTATTTTTTAAAAAATTTAGAATGCAATGTATATCCAAGATGCAAATTATCAAAGTGTCTGTCTATCCATCTGTTTGTCTCTCCATCCATTCATACTTCCATCCATTTTTCCTTCGATCCATCCATCCATCCATCCATCCACCCACCCACCCACCCATCCACCCACCTACCTTTCTATCTGTTTTGAAGTTTCACATCCTAGGCTGCTGTTCATCATTTCTTTTCTTTTAATATTGGTTCATATGTTTATACGTCTCAGACCTCTTTCCTGTCTTTTGTCGAATGTTTTGGCAAGTGTTATATAATTTTATTTTTCACTCACTTGCACTGACACATTCACAGAATCAGCAGCCACAGATGTCTAAAAGCTGCCCTATTGGGCTATCTAGATATCAGCTATTTTTATCCCTATAGGAAGTAATCCTGGGAAACGCTGCCCTAGAGTGTGCCTGTGTAATTGATACTCTCTTCTGTGTCTCTCCCTTTACACACACCACTTAGAAAAAACTTCCAAGACTATTTTAATATTATTTAACTCAATTTTGTAAGGGATATTAAAAAAAATTAGCTCATTTTAAATATTAAAAATAAAAAAAAACCCCACAAACCCAAAGTTTGGCTAGGTTAGTTTTTTATTTCAGACCATGGAGTTATGTTTTGATGGCTGTAACTATGCTTATTGGCAGTAAAACTAATTATTTTAAAACTATCAAGAGATTATATAGAGAATATCCAAAGGAAACATCTCTGCATATGTTTGTACTGTCATTATACCAAATTTATAACAACGCAAGGTAAGCATGATGAAAAAATGGTAACTTAGTAAAATTTTTGAGATATTGAAAATACCAACCCAATTTTTAATTCAATGCTATAAGAATAATTAAATATTAAAAAATAATGTATCTTTTTGATGGCAAAAGACATAGTTCATATATAATGTCTTCTACCAATGCCTACCACCTCCTTTCTAGTAAGAACTGAGACATGTCTCGGATTTTCCATCTTCAGAAACCCTTACTCAGGGAATATTGCTTCGTAAATCCCTAGGCACCTGCATTTATAACTTATACTTATTGTTCTTGGTTGAATTTTAACAGGTTACAGCTAATAAGCAACAAAGTCGCACCATCAAAATTTCCATGAACCGAGAGCTACTTCTTATGCAAAATTATCCATCACTCATTAAAGAAGAGATACATTTAATAAGTTACAATAAATGGCCAGCTTTGTGGTACTGTTGCCCTTTCAGTTAAAGAAATCCGTCTGAAATTACCTTTTCTATTAAACTTCTTATGCGGGTGGAACACTGGCTGGCATACCTTAGTCACTCACATAACTAAGTGTCTGAGTGAATGTTGAACAAGGAGACCACCAAGAACCGTGTGAAGCCAAAGCTTCGTTTCCATCACACGGTTCTCAAACTCTGTCTACCAGAGACCTCTAACTCATCTCCTTTCACAAGAAGTTCCTTTGGCTTTGCACACTCTACCTGCTACAGATAATATTTATGTGGCCCAGAAATATTCCCCCTATAGTCCCCCTATAATTTCCAACTATAAGTTAGGTCTGGTTAATTTCTGTAGGATGACAACAGACAAATCCAACACTGCCTGCCTAGACTCCATTCAGACACGAGAATCAACATCCATGAAGCATTCTACCCTCTTTTTCTCAGCAATGCGTGTAAACTCACAGTCAAGTCTTCTCTTTCTTTTGTGAACACTCTTTACTCTCAGGATTTCTCCTTGTTGGAGACTCCAGATCTCTCAGAATGTGTGGGACACAGGTTTATCCTGTCCTTAAAGCATGCTTACAGAGGCAAAACACAATTCTGCAAATGGCTGGGGGTCAGAGAAGGTTTAGGCGGGACCAATATTCCCTATGCTGTACTGGCCTTGTTCAGGGCCACACAAGCTTTTGTTGTTCTGGGCAATATGTTCTCCTGACCAATCAAGGTCATTAATTACCCAGATCTTGTCAAAGGCAGAAAACACACTAATTGACTCGCTATGTTCCCTGTGAATTAAATTTGTCTCATTTTTCATCTTATAAGCTGTGATGAAACCATCACTTGTTCTTATGTACTCTTAGAATTAGAGAGCTTTATTATTATTTGACTTAAAAAAATATGATATTCTGAGACGGGAGTGACTGGCCTGCAACAACATAGTTAAATATGGGCAGATCTGGGGCCAGGACAGCACAGAACCCCACACCCCTGGGATTTTGTCTTCTCCATGACCATCTGCTTTGCTTAGATCTAGTGGGAGGTCAATGTTAGCTTTTATTACATTTTTCCATGTAGAATTTATCACTATTAGAGTTAATTGAGTTTGGTTATGTCATTAGATTTATTTGAGTATGTTTGTTTGTTTTTTAATTGCAACAATAGTCAAAATTACTCAATATTAAAATATACCCCAAAGCACCAACTTATTAGTCTCACATTGAGCAGTTTCTGGTTTACTTAGTGGTAACTTTTGTGAGAATCACAGTTGTGTTCTTATCCAGATGATCACTGAAACTATTTGACTTCATGGAACCAAGAAGGAACCCAAGATTGTAGAAGATATCTTATCATAGAGACACTAAGTAAAAAACCATTTACCTTTGACCACTTAACCAGCTGTAATTCCTCCCCAGCATGTTCTCCCCTGGTTTGCCTGATTCATCATACCACCCCCATTGTCACTAAAAGAACCTCAAGAGATTTGCAAGTTTCATGATTACATCAAAATAAGTATCTTCTGATGTTGTATCCATTGTAATATGAAGAGATTTTACACACAGCTTTGTTATTCTAAGTGTGAACTAAAGACCAGTGCAGTCAGATGACCTGGGAGAGGGTAACAATCACACATCTGGATCCTCGACCCAGCAGTGCTGAACCATAGCCCACACTTGGATAAAATCCTCAGCTTGTGTTTTTCCCAAAGACAGTTTGCTAAATGGAGTAACTTCATGATGTAACTAGCATGCTTTATTTCTTTACAGTTACTTTAGTGGTATACAAAAAAAGAAACAAACTATCAAAAAGTAATTGCAAAAAAGAAAAAAATCTACAAACAGTAATTGGAAAAGAAAGGACATAAACTATAAAGATTACAGATAAATGATAGAGATAAGTAGTTGATGGATGATAGAAAGATAGATGATAGATCGAGAGATAAATCAATAAATTGATGATAGATCGATAGATGATAGAAAGATGGATAGATGATAGATAGATAAATGGATGATTGATTGATAGATGACAGATAGATGATAGATCAATCGATGATAGATCGATAGATGACAGATATATGGATAGATCATAGATTGATAGATGATAGGTAGGTAAGTAGGTAGATAGATGATATAGATCAATAGATGATAGATATATGGATAGATGATAGGTAGAGAGATATAGATGAATAGAAATATATAGTGCAACATGATGTATAATAAATGAAAACTTCAAAGATAGGAAAGAAATGGGAATGTGTTAAAATACATTGCAGGTTAAGGATGGGGATGTAGGTGGTTGAGCAGTTGACTAATGTGCAAGGTCTTCTGTTCCATTTCTAGCATCACAAGGAAATGAACAAAGCAAACACCTCCCCTTTCCTGTGGTTTAAAAATCTGCAGCTCTTAAAAATGCATAAATCATGTGATCCTAATATAGCTCAATTAAGTGGGGTCCCCGAGGTTCTAAATCATGAAATGAGGAAATCATACAGTCACATGAGTGTTTGGAGGGCTGGGTGTCAGCTGCTATTCTCATTGCTATGACCCGACAAAAGCAACTTAAGTGAAAAAGTGTCTGACTCCCAGCTTGAAGGTCTTGATGGCATTGGATGGCTTGCTCACAGCTCTGCAGATCAGAGAGCAGGGGAAGTGGGGGTGCATATACCAGCAGGTCAGGAAGCAGGGAAAGTGGGGGTGCCTGTACTCTTGTAGCTCTCTCTTTTCCTTTTCTACTCCGTCCTGGACCCTGATACGTGGGATGGGACCACCCACATTCAGGATGAATCCTTTCTCCTCAGTTACACTTCCCTGAGCACATTCTCCCAGATACACCTAGAGATGTGTCTCCTAGATAATTCTGTAGTCACAGGGAGGGTGAAGTTTTCACATTATTTGCTTAATGGAAATCTATTTTCAAGGAACACATCCTTTCAGAACTATTTGCAATTGTGAGGAAATAGCTGGCCCCATCCTACATATTACTTCCTTAGGGCAAAGGACAAGAAGTGTTTGAGACAGAGCACATGGTGGTCAAAACATGCAGCTGGGCCTGTACTCTGTAGAACTGTCGTGTCTCCGCATAACCACACGAATCTTCTCAAAGCATATTACAGAGACTCGAGGTTCCATTAGCAACAGTCCAAGGCACTACTTACAAAGTAGACTCAGGTTGGATTCCATACAGAGGCTAACAGTAGGTATATTGCCACAATGGAGTGACTCACCCCAGTTGAGGGCAGCAGGGGACACACATACACACACATACATACACACACACACACACACACACACACACAGAAATAAAAAATTAAAACTTCAATAAGAATTTAAGCTCCATGACTAGGCTTTTTTCATCACACACACACTAATAAAATCTTTGATCTGTCTTTTATATTTCATAGCATGCATTTATGTTCAAGTTTATGTTCCATTATCATCCAAAGACTACATTGCATAATTCTCCAGGAATCTTCTCTAATGTCTTCTAAATCCCTACGTCAAATAATCTATAAGCAAATTGGGATAGAAATGTGGCTTCAGTTGTATGTACTTAGCTGGGTACGTCATTCTCATGGGTCTGAATAACCAACACCACACACTCAGTGTCTGATAGGAAAATTTAACTATTAGCAGATTGTTAGCCTTATAGACACAGGAGTGATGTCCTAGCTTCCTCTCCTCTTTCCTCCTGAATGTTCCATATCTTCTCATATGAATTCATGTTGGTTTATTTAGATACACCAGTGGGATTTTGAACATTAGTTCTGCCATACAGAAATCTACACATTAAAACATACTTAGGAGATGTAGTAACTAACTCTAAAAACGGATCTTATTAGAATGATTGAACTGTAGTCAATATTGTTTCTGAAATAGTGAACATGTTAATATTGTCCGAGTCTTTCATGCTGTTAAGATCATTGCTTGTATTGATGTAATCATGACTTCATGTTTAGGTTTTCATCTCTACAATTAAAGATATACGTACTGAAAAAAGATGAAGGTCTAAACTCTCTCCAGAATTAATATGAGAAAGAGAGCAGGTGGGCACAGACCGAAAGAATGCTGACTTCTTTAGAATGTTGAATGTTCAATGAATGCTGAACCTGGGGACAGATCTGTGGCATGATTCTATTATTCTAGGTAGGAATATATTTAATATTTTCCACTAAATTATTAAAAGATGGTCCTGAAAGAATGTTTTATATCAATTGAATTACTTTTAATTGTCTTTTAAAAACATGCTTTTACAATAATAATAATCAGACTCACTCTTGTAACAACTTATATCCTACCTCAATGCACCAAAGAATTAATTCATTTGGCTAACCATATAAGCTATCCTAAAAAGTCCTTAGCCATTTTTTCCCTGATGCATTTCACAATTCAAGACACCTATCCTTTCTTTCTGGTTGTTTTTCACTGCAAATATTTTACTGTCAATTCATGAATAACATCTAAGAAACACCTAAAGTGATACCTAACATACCTGCTCTTGTTAGAGTTGGCAATCAGAATCGAAAGAAATATGTGTCCTTAAAATATGAAGGAATGGTGATTTGTCCTGAAAATTACTTGTTGCTTTTGGTCTAAGCTACAATTTGCAGATCCCCTTGATCACCTTGAGTGTAATCCTTTTACCTGATGACTGTTGGAACAATGATAAACTGCAGCATACTGAGAGGTAGAACCCATTCGTAGGCAGGGGTCTGGGGGCAATCACTCTTCCAAATTTCAAATATTTTTCCTAATGCTAACAGAAAAATTTCAGCCCAAGTCAAACAACTTTGTATCCCTTACATAAAAATTTAGCTGCCAGGTAGGCTATGATCTATATTATATACTATAATAGATAGTATATTCTCTAATGTATAGTATATAATTATTATATATAATATTATATGTTATGTATTTATATATTATGTAACTATATATAGTATATACTATAACATATAGTATATAATAAGTATAGAATATTACATATAGTATATAGTATATTCTAAGTACTTGGGAGTTGGAAGTATCATCCTCAGCTTCCCAAGTTTGAAGCCAGAGTGATATACGTCAGGCAAAAAGAGAAGAAAAGATAGCTGACTGTCATTCTTCAAAATAGTCACTTCAACTATATGTTGGATTAAAGATTGGGGTCATCAGACCAATGGAGACAGGAAAAGACACTACTGTGGTATAAATGTCTATTATTATTAAGCTACTATATTAAGATTTAAAGTTATCTTCCAAGACTGCACACAATACACTTTGTTTTAGATTATACTCTTTCATTGAAAGATTTTTTTTTTTTTTGGTTTTTCGAGACAGGGTTTCTCTGTGTAGCCCTGGCTGTCCTGGAACTCACTTTGTAGAACAGGCTGGCCTCGAACTCAGAAATCCGCCTGCCTCTGCCTCCCAAGTGCTGGGATTAAAGGCATGCGCCACCACCGCCCGGAAAGATGTTTATAAACTTAATAAATTTCCTAAAAATCCAGACATCTTTTTTCCAAAAACATTTTGACCCAAGAATCACCTGGAAGTGGAAGTTTATCGAGGTGGGACAGCAGTAAGATGGTGAAATAGAAAGCTCTAGAAACACCTTTCTGAATAGTATCCATGCACAGAAATACTTTCACAATGACAGCAGAATCAGGGTGGAAAATTTTAGCCCCCAAGTGTTGTACAAAACTAAGGTGAGGCCCATGGCAAGGAAAGGCAATTTCATATGATCTGTGTCATGCCTTTCTTAAGCCCATCCCACAGAGAGATACCATTACAAGGAGGCTTTTGAGCAGCTGTTCTCAACCTATATATCACTGTCCCCTCACAGAACGCATATCAGATACCCTGCACATCAGATATTCACATTACGTCTCAGAACAATAGCAAAGTTACCATTATGGAGTAGCAACAAGGTAATTTTATGGTTGGGTGTCACCACAACGTGAGGAACTGTATTAAAGGGAGGCAGCATCGAGAAGGTGAAAAACTACAGCTCCTGAGTAAAGCAGGTACTATCATAGCCTTGGTCTCCGCACCAAGACTGGCCTCATGTGCCCCAGTATGAGGCCGCTTCTATAGCCACAGTGAGAGGTTCATCACAGGATCCAGACCCCGCAGACCCAGATTTAACCCCCAAATGAAAAATATTTGAGTCATGCATCTGATATGAACTAATATCAAAGTATATAAGGAGTGCATATTTAAAATATCTAAGGAACAATGCAATGCTATGGCAAGAAAATAATATAATTAGAAAACTAGATGAATAATAGAATTCAGAAAAGACATTTCTGAAAAGATGATGTATGGATAGCAATGGATTTATAGAAAAATATTCAAAATTGGTCAACAGAAAAGTACAAACCAAAGCCACAGTTTGGTAGCACTTCGCACGGGTTGCGGTGAGTATGACAAAAAAAATATGCAGGTAGCGAGAAATGATGGAGAAAATGTAAATTGGTACAGACATCCTGAAAATTTTTTGAGTGCCTTCTCAAGGCATGCACAATATAGAACCACCGCCTGACCCAGAAATTCCATTTGTGGGTCTAAGGTCTGAAGTCAGTATGTCAAAGAGGCGCTTGGATATTGATGTTCACATCGGCAGCTCCGTTCACAGTAGTCAAGTTATAGACTCAACCTCTTTCCATTAGCAAGTAAGGAAGATGTACATACACAAAATGGGGTATCATCTAGCTTTGAAAGTCAAAATGCCTGACAATGGGGAGAGGGAAACCTGAAGAGACCACCTTCAGTAGACTGACGGTCCCAAGGGGAGGCAATGTGTTACTAACCCAGAGTCAAAATTTCTGACCACAGTCAGAATTGTTCTTATCTAAAAGAAATGCAGGGACAAAAATGGTGCAGAGACTGAAGGAAAGGTGGTCCAATGACTGGCCCAACTTGGGATCTAGCTCATGAGGGTGGGGGGGCAGCAAGGCCTGACACTATTATTGATGCTATGATGTACTTACAGACAGGAGCCTAGCATGGCTGTCCTCTGAGAGGCCCCACCAGCGCCTGACTGAGACAGATGTAGATACTTACAGCCAACCATTATACTGAAATTGGGGACTCCTATGAAAGAGTTAAGGGAAGGATTGAAGGAGCTGAAGGGGATTGCAACCCCATAGGGAGACCAACAGTCTCAACTAACCCGGACCCCTGGGAACTCCCAGAGACTAAACCACCAACCAAGGAGCATATACAGGCTTTATATGAGGCCCAGCACATATATAACAGAAGACTACCTTGTCTGGCCTCAGTAGGAAAGGATGCGCCTAATCCTGTAGAGACTTGAAGCCCCAGGGAAGGGGGATGCCTGTGGAGGGAGATCACCCTCTTAGAGGCAAAAGGGAGGGGGGAATAGGATGAAGAACTGCAAGAGGGGGGACTGGGAGAGGGAGCAACATCTGAAATGTTAATAAATAAAGTAAAATTTTAAAAAAGTTTCAATAAGATTCTAGACACAAATGTATCATCCACATTAAACACTAGATACTCTTTGTCCTTTCCCATATAGTTCTGGAAAACGTAGGCTAAGTCCTCCAATGGCTCTTTGAAAGAAGAAAACAAACAAACAAAAAGCCCAGTTCTCAACTAGTTCTTAATGTAACTCTGAAACTCATTTTGCCAGCAAATTCTGTCTGTCTGTCTGTCTGTCTGTCTGCCTGCCTGTCTGTCTAACATGTACGTGGGTGTTTTCCTGCTGGTGTCTGTAAACTACTTGCTTACCTAGCGTCTGTAGAAGCCAGAGGAGGTGTCAGGATCTCCTGAGGCTGGATTACAGGCTGTTGTGAGCCACCAGGACTGTGCTAGGAATCAAACCTGGGTCCTCAGGAAGAGCAGTAAGTGGCCTTCAGGCCAAGCATGCAGGAGTCACTACAGCCTCCACAGACAGCAGTGATGAGCTCTGCAAGATAAGAAGGCAGTCAAAGGCTGGAGAGATGGCTCAGCGGTTACACACACTGACTGTTCTTCTGGGGGTCCTCAGTTCAAATCCTAGCAACCACATGGTGATTCCCAGCCATCTGCAATGAGATCTGACGCCCTTTTATGGTGTGTCTGAAGACAGCTACAGTATCTATATATCTAGATGTCTATATGTATAGCTTACATATAATAAATAAATAATTCTTTAAAAAAAAAAGAAGGCAGTCAAATCAGTTCAAGACAACTCAACAGCCATTGTTGGTTCAAAGTTCTCTAGTTTGGCCCTGAGTGCTTTAATTTTTGTATGCAGAGTACAGTTTGGTAAAACCGATTCTGGTGAAAATTAACTCAATCCCATGTGCACAACAGATCTTTTATAAATCTCCTTGTTGAACAGAGTAAGTTAAATACAGATCAGACGTGACTACATGAAAACTCTTTGTAAAGTCCATAAAGTCAGGTTCTATCAGTCTACAGGGAAAAACAGGCTAAAGGTAAGGATCTGGGGGAGGGTCCAGTGCCAGAAGAGTCTCTAGTCGTGCAGAGGTTACCAGGCTAGAAGGTATATCCTCCAACCTTCTGAGTGGATAATAGGTATTGTTTTCCTTCCCTTGAATGAACAACCCTGTGTGTTTAACATTCCAGCTTCCCTCAGTGTTTATCTGTGAGCACAAACCTCTCCTCTCCCTCTCCCTCCCCCCTCTCTGTGTGTGCAAACATGTGTGTTGCTTTAATTTTAGTTTTTTGAGACATGTTCTCAGTGCATCATTTTGACCGGCTTATATCTCACTATGCTAACCATGCTGGTCTCAAACTCATGACCCTTTTCCTGCCTCTGCTTCCCAAAGGGCTAGGGGATCAGGCAGAACGTGTCACCATGTCCTTCTCTTTTTCTCAATGAAACAAAACCAAAATCCAAAAAAACCTATTAAACAGGGTATGATGGTGTGTGCTTTTAATATTAGTACTAGAAGGCAGTGTCAGGCCAATCTGTTTGCACTGGAGGCCAGCCTGGTCTACTAGCTTGTTCCAGTATCAGAGGGACCTTGTAACAGATACAAAGTTTTGTAAAGCCTAAATACAACAATAAATTTAATCATGAGTATCAAGAATATGAATGCCGTGGTTTTAAAAATATATATAAAAAATGTATCTGATAATTACTATCTAAACAGCAAAGTCTAGAGACTGCTGGAGAGGGACAGGCACTGATCTCCCGTCCCTCCCCTCTCCCTACACTCCACCCACTTCTCAGAATACAGAGCATTTGCCTAATTATTAACTTAACCTATTTTTGGTCTGAACTGGTCTTTTGAAATACCCACTTTGTTTGATGTGGACTCCAAGATATGTTTGGGCAACAAATGTGATAAATGTTTACCCTAACACCACTCTCTCCTGCCATGATGTGGGTTTTAATAACCTCAGTGACCTCATTTGCTCAAAGTTATATTTCTGGTTGGTAGTGCTAATTATTCCACAGCCTTTGTATTTTCCATCTCTCCAACTTAACTCCATGTGACCTTCACATTAAGTATGATTTAAAAATTGGACACGAAGATTTTCCCCTCAAATCTTGCTCCATGTCATGTTGTGGTGTGTGGGGACATTTTTATAAAATGGCTGACCTACTTTGTCTTATGGGTTCTGTGTTCTTGCGAAAGTTTGTACTCCCAAGAGTTGACTTGTGTTGTGCATGCCACTTGTTTGAAATTACAACATGGGAGTTTTATTGACTTGGGTTCTGCTTGGCAATCTATTTGTTGTTGGAAACAGAGACACAAAAAATGTGTTCTTTTCTCCTGGGTCTGTTGCACATTCCTTCCGGCTTTGACATGTATAGATTCTGCACATCAGAGACATAAGCAGTGACGATGCACCAAAAACTTTCTGTGGTTAGTATGAAATTTGAGGCCTGAAGAAGTGGATTGAGAAACCTCTACAATAAATTTTTCTAATAGAATGGGCACAGTACAGTAACAGCAATCCACTGTGATAGTGGACCCAGGCTCTCGGTCTGTAAGTGCTCACCCAGGATCCTAGACACACATGCGTCATAAACTCTAAGTACTCTGTGTCCACACCCCCAACTACATATGTAACAGAGGACTGCCTCAATGGGAGGGGGTGTACTTGGTCCTATGGGGGGCTTGATGCCCCAGAGAAGGAGGATGCTAGAGGGGTGAGGTGGGAGTGGATGAGTGGGTGGGGGAGTACGATCTTAGAGATGAAGGGGAGGGAAGGTAGAGTAGGGGCGCACATGGAGGGGGAATCTGAAAGGGGGACAACATTTGAAATGTAAATAAATAATTAATAATTAGAATAAAAATAAATTATTGGAAGAAAAATTAAAAATACAAAATTAAGCAAAGGAACGCATTTCACTTGCAAGGCCACTTGATCACCGATAATTATTCAACCCCAGAAGCAGCATCAGCAGCCAGATGCTGAGAATCTCTGGGGGATTTAGATGTGGTGTAAGCCTTTACCTCAGCTAGATCAGAAAGGTCTCCAGCATTCTACCTTAGTTCTGTGAAAAGCATCCATTCTGGAACCTCTCGGGTAAATGTTTGAACCCCCAACCATGTCTCTTGCTGTCTGAAGCTTGGCAACTTTCAGGAGCCACTGGGATAACAAATGGGTAAATGCATAAATAAATTAAGCTTGGAGTGCATAATCATCAGCTACAATCTCAAACACAGATAATTAGATGATATAAGAGTAAATAATTTGGGGAGATGTTATATGACTTAATTATTGCAGTTGTAGGCTATGTTGACCAGTTTTTTAGTCATTTTGGGGTAGAAAGAAAAACTCACTTGAGAAAATGTCCCCACCAGACTGGTGGTGCGCAAGCCTGTGGTTGATATTTTGGATTGATGATTTATGCGGGTGGGCTCAGTTCATGGTGGTTGTGATACCCTTAGGCAAACAGCCTTGAATGGCATAAGAAGGCAGGTTGATCGAGCAGTGGATACCAAACCAGTAAACACTATTTTTCCATGACTTCTGCCCCCATCCTGTCTTCAGGCTCCTGCCTTCACTGCCCTCAGTGATGGACATACAGCTGGAGAAAATTAACCCATTCCTCCCCAAGTTGCTTTTGATCATGATGCTTTAGCAACAGAAACCACCCAAGAGAAATTGCTACTCAAATGTTGTCGGACTATTACCGCAGCAGTGACCTTGGGTAATAAGACTGCAGAGACAGGACAGATGATGGGGGCTTGTACTGTTTTAGAAGGAAAGAATATGAAAAGTTCTGACTTTCAAAAGTCTCGGTCTTTGAAAAACATCCAAAAGCTTTTAAAAGCTCAGTCTCGTTAAGATATCTGAAGTCTCTCTAAAGTATCAAGGTACCCGTGAATCTCCAAAGTGTGTCTCATCTGTGATCTCCTGAAAAAAAAAATAGTTAAATACGTCTTTATTCCAAGAGGAAAGAACCAGAGCATAGTCACAACCAGATCAAAACAGATCAAAGTCCAACAGTGCAATGTGCACAACTTCTAGACCCCAAATGACTTGGCGGCATCTCTTATCTACCTCTCCCATCCACAGCACAGGCCACTTGTCCCAGAGGCTCAGACCCACTCCATTCCACAGCTGCTGCTGTCCTTGATGGGCACCCTATCTATGTATGGTACTAATCTAATGGTGCTGGGGTTTTCACTGGGCATGCCTCCAGCATGGCCTCTTCTGGGCTCTCTTTGAGGACATCTGGCACAAAGCTTAGCCTTTCTCCTTAACACCCTCAAACCTGGGGTCTCCCTGCTACGGGGGCTGCTCCTTTTACAATGGACTCTCTTGCCTCCATGGCAATAGGAGCCCTATCTGTGACATCGGCAAATGCGATTTTGCTATTAAATGTGATTAAGGATGAAGAGAATGATTCAAAGTATGTAATTATTATCTATGTAACAAGAGCTTAGAAAAGTGGGTTACAAGAGGACAAGGAGGGGTATGTGGATGGTTTCAGGATGTGGATGCTTGTGGGAGGGAAGTGGAGGTTAACTGTGATCAGATTACATTGTATACATGTATGAAATTCTCAAACAATGAAAATTTAAAAAGGAAAGCGAATGGAAGAAGGGTTAAGGTAGAAATCCAAATTCTCCTATCAAAATGATTTTAATTAAAAGGATTCTGGGAATTGCTGTGAATTCCTTCCAAGGGCTGAGGCAGGAAAGGAGGGTGTAGCTCGGCTTGGCAGAAGATCCTGTTCTCTTCAAGGAGAACAATTCAAGCATCAATCAACACAATTGATAGGCTTTGCCGAGAGTTCAGAAATACATGACAGTGGAAGCCAGGCTGACTTGAGCAAACATATGGCAATGAGGACCTCTTCAAAGAGAGGTCTAGTGACAACCTCCACATCAACATGGAGATGATAAAATTCTGCTGGCCTTCATTCCAGTGTCTCATGGAGTCTCATTCCTAGTTAACAATACCATTGCCACAAGAATCTAACAGAAAATTTGGAAAGTGCCTTAGGGGATTGTGTCATGGAATTAAAACATACAATAAATCTTTGCATTTGAGACCAAAGCTTTTGGTATTTATCTAACCTATCTTTTAAAAATTCACCATATATATGTTTAAAGTGTATTTATTTTCATTAGGTTTTATTTTTTTCCACATAGAACAGGTTTAATGAGAGAGAGAGAGAGAGAGAGAGAGAGAGAGAGAGAGAGAGAGAGAGAGCACCAAAGGTGATCTCTAGTTCAGAGAGCTTACTTTAAGCGCTGCTTACTGGTTAGGGTTAGCACACAACTAGGCACTAGTGGCAATCGACCATGTGGCGCCAAATTTGATTAGATAATCATTTATTTTCTTTCATTCTCTTGGAGAAAAATAGCAGTTTTAGCTATTGGGTTGACTTCACAGAATTAGATCCAAATACAGTTTTCTTCTTCTAACAAGCAAGTTTCCACTTCTTCAGAGGTAGTTGGGTAGTTGTATTTTGGGCTCCTTTTAACCACGCCGCTTGCTGTGTTCTACAAGGTTGTCCTCATTCACCTGCATTTTAGAAAGCATATCTGGCCAGAAGGGATGGCTCCGTGGTGAGGAGCACTGGCTGCTCTTCCTGGGGTCCCAGTTCAATTCCCAGCACTCATGTGGCAGCTCACAACCAGCTGGATCTCCAATTTCAGGGGGATCTGACGTCTTTCTGCCTTCCCTGAGCACAGACATATACTCAAATAAAAACAATCCATAAATGTAAAATAAAATACTATCACTCTTGTCCAGAATTGTCCTTATAGAGACAGGACTTATTTCCTTTTCTTCTCTCTCAACAGCCTCAAGGTTCACCTGAAAAAAAAAATCACTTACAAAATATACTGTGGTGGTTTGAATAGGAATTGTCCTGCAAAGGCTTAAATGATCAATGTTATTAAGGAGTGGCACTACTTGAGAAAGATTAGGAGGTGTGGCCTTGTTGGAGGAAATGTGCCATTGGGGGCTGGGTTTTGAGGTTTTCAAAAGCTCATGCCAGGCTCAGTTTCTCTCTCTCTCTCTCTCTCTCTCTCATACACACACAGACACTCTCACACACATATACTCACACACACACACACACACAACTTACTTATCAGGATGTAGCTCTCAGCTACTGCTCCAGCATCAAGCATTCTGCCATGCTCCCTGCCAGGATAATAAGAGACTGAACCTCTGAGACTGTAAACCAGCCTCACTTAAATGTTGTCCTTTTATAAGAGTTGCCATGATTATGGTGTCTGTTCACAGCATTAGAATGCTGATTAAAAATATACAGTTTCAACAAAATAAGATAATTTTTCTCAGACATTCAGATCTTCCCCTGGCCTGAAATCCATCAATCTAATGAAAAGCCATGGTGTGCTATATCCGGACAACACTTCTTAGTGTTCTGGACAATGCTTCTTAGTTGTACTAAATCTACACCATCAGGTCCAAGTTTATTTTGAATTTACTTCTATCACAGGCACATCATTTTTTAATTCACTATATCTCTAATGATGAGTTGTTTCTAACAAACTCATACATTATTTATGATTCTATAATAATTATGATGTTCAAAAATATACATAGTATATTAATTATTTTACAGGCATAATAGAATGATTCTTTTGTCTGTTGTCAGCCTAGACTAAGAGGTGCACAAGTCTAATTGGAAGAATGGACTGGAGTCATAAATCCATTGATTAAGACGTAAAGTGGATTTTGAATTGTGTATTTAAAAGAACAACTAAGAAGAAGTTCTTTTTTTTCTAAAAATGATATTGGCATCTATAATTTTTTATTAACCTGCAGACACTAGTCTATATTCCTTACATGTTTTATCATGTTACACTTCTGAATATAGTTACTAATTAAATGCCATTCTCATGATCCTTGTTATAAGAATAATGAAATCAAGTCACAGTTTGGTTTGAGTTAAGCAATTTGCTCATAGCCATAATTTTCTTGTGAAAGTAGGATATTAACCCAGGTGTCTTGATGCAGGAGAACAGAACTGGCCAGAGTTCACAACCCTGTCTCCCACAGGTGTGTCATCATGAGACGAACGCAGAGAAAGCAGGTCTGCCAGGCCAGCATCTAGTATCTATTCCTAAGACCAGGGGAAAAGGAAGGAAGAACTCCAGTCCTGTCTTCTTCCCCAAGGCAAGGCTGGCAGCCCCACCAACAGAGGCAATGAGGAGAGTGTGTTGAAATACCCTTGAATCCCTGAGACAACTGAATCCTGGTGCATTAGATCATAAAATCAGTACGTGGTACAGAATCTGCTATATGCTTACATTTCTCCCTTACTGAACTGGTCAGGAGGCTACAGGAGGAAGGAGCTGAATTGTAAAGGTGTTGATTGGGCATGTTTTTAAATCTTAGTAAGATCTGAGGAGCCTTCACCCAGGCATATCCATCTCTGTGAAACACTAGACTGCATCACTCAGGCCTTGATGTTTAAAGCACAGCCCATGAAGATAAAGTTTAATTATCTTGTTTTTACTAAGGTAAATAAACCTGACTCATTGTTAAAGTCCATGAGCATCAAATAATTTGGGATGTATATCCAATATATACAAAGAACTTAAGAAGTTAAACTCCAGAGAGGCAAGTAACCCTATTAAAAAATGGGGTACAGAGCTAAACAAAGAGTTCTCACCTGAAGAATATCTAATGGCTGAGAAGCACCTAAAGAGATGTTCATCATCCTTAGTCATTAGGGAAATGCAAATCAAAACAACCCTGAGATTCCATCTCACACCAGTCAGAATGGCTAAGATCAAAAACACAGGAGACAGCAGTTGTTGGCGAGGATGTGGAGAAAGAGCAACACTCCTCCACTGCTGGTGGAATTGCAAGCTGGTACAACCACTCTGGAAAGCAGTCTGGCGGTTCCTCAGAAAACTGGGCATGACACTCCCGGAGGATCCGGCTATACCACTCCTGGGCATATACCCAGAGGCTTTCCCTGCATGCAATAAGGACACATGCTCCACTATGTTCATAGCAGCCTTATTTATAATAGCCAGAAGCTGGAAAGAACCCAGATGTCCCTCAACGGAGGAATGGATTCAGAAGATGTGGTATATCTACACAATGGAATACTACTCTGCAATTAAAAACAATGAATTCACGAAATTCCTAGGCAAATGGTCAGATCTTGAAAATATCATCCTTAGTGAGGTAACCCAATCACAAAAGAACACACACGGTATGCAGTCACTGATAAGGGGATATTGACCCAGAATCTCGGAATACCCTAGACACAATCCGCATATCAATAGATTTCTAAGAAGATGGAAGGAGAAACCCCTGGTCCTGGAAAGACTGGATGTAGGGGAATGCCAGGACAGAGTAACGAGAGGGGGTTGAATGGAGAAAAGAGGGAGGGAAGGGGGCTTATGAGACTTTCGGGGAGGGAGGAAACGGGAAAGGGGAAATGATTTGGAATGTAAATTAAAAAAATAAAATAAAATAAATAATAAAAAAAAAATTTGGGATGCAATATCAAGGGAGAAAGTTCCCATTGAAAAGAGGGAACTGTGAGAGAAACCATGCTCTATAAAGAAACTGTTCCCTTGTAACCTTCTACAATATATGTTTTTCAAGAGATGGAGAGAGGGAGAAGGAGAGGGAAAGGGAGAGGGAGAGAGCTCAGATGTCAGACAAATATAGAGAGAAAAGAAAGTAAATATGGTAAATTACCCAAAACAAAATACTCTCAGAAACAAAAGAATAACTATTTTTGTATGAGTTCTAAGCTGATTTCTTGCTCATTCATCAACAATGATTAGTGGTTTCCATCCTAATTACTTAGCTTTTAAGAGCTTTTAGAGGAAGCATGAGAGATACAGGGTCTGTCGCTTGTATTATTTACAACTCGTAATAGAGAAAATAACATGGAAAATTTTAGTAAATTATAGTCATACATACAAGGAAATAGTCTATGGTAATATAAACCATATTATGGGAATATCTAGTTACAATATAAGTGTTTTCATATATTATTCCTATGAAAATAAGCAAACAGCATGACCTACATTTTGTAAAAGTGTATATATATATATATTCATAAAAATGTAAAGAAAATGTACCAGAAGACAATACTTGATTTTTTAGACAACTTTTTATGTTCTTTAAATATTTCTGAGTTAGTCAATTCTTATGCAATGAAAAGATATGACTTTTTTATGTTAGAAAATGTCTAGCTCACCAGGCTGCTGGTGCTACTCTGACAAAGTAGCTCTTGTTGACTTCCCTTACACTGGGTCAGACACAGGACATTAAGTCTGTGTGGGGTGTTTCTGAAAGGTGAGGAGACTGGGCATTCTGTCCTTTACAGATACATCGTGGGAGACTCAAAGACTGAATGTGGCCACTCACTGTGGATCAGAAGTGAGTTTAGGTCATGGCCCCATCCTTCCTACAACATGAAAATCAGCACTGATTTTTTTCCTAGAATGACTATTAAGTCTTCCACCAGAGACAGAGCTTTTATTAGTGGATGTGCTGGCTTCTTATAACATCTGTAGGCACTTACTCATATGCACATACCTATATGTATACCCATACACATGTCCAATATAAAAAAAATGAAATTGAACCATTAAAAACCATAGCTTTTCACTTTAGCATTGATTTTTAAGCATTTATTCCTCAGAACAAGGCTAGATTACTTTGATCATGGTTTTGTTTTTGTTATTTGTTTTCTCATAGTGGGAGAACTGGCTCGGCGTAACTCTGAGTAGTATCAGTGGCTTAAAGTTTTAAAGACTTATTGAGGCTTTCGTGCCGTAAATGGGAGCTGTCAGCCGATAGGCACAAGCAAGCTTCCAGAAACAGCAGCTGGGCTCTGCTGGGCCTTACAGCTTTGGTAAGGGCCAGGGGGAGAATGGACACGGAAGGAGAGTGACCAGATGCTTTGCAACCAGATGGAATAAGTGTCCTTGCTGGGTTATAATTAATAAAGAGTGCAGAAACACTGCACTTTGGGAACTCCTCCAAATTTTTTCAAGGCTTAACATAGACACTCGCTTACTCAGTCTTCATCACAACAGCTTACAAATACCATAGTTTCTTTTGTTTTATTAATCATTTTATTCATTTACATTTCAAATGATATCCCCCTTCCTGGTTACCCCTCCACCAACTGCCCCCCATTCTCTTAAGAAAGCCTTGAATCTGTGAATAGAAGTTGTCATGTGTGTACTAAGAACAAATTGATTAAGTAGGGTTACAGATTGTATTGGCTGACTTTGTGTGTCAACTTGACATGGACTGGAGTTATCACAGAGAAAGGAGCTTCAGTTGGGAAAGTGCCTCCATGAGATCCAGCTGTGGGGCATTTTCTCAATTAGTGATCAAGCAGGAGGGCCCCTTGTGGGTGGTGACATCCCTGGGCTGGTAGTCTTGGGTTCTATTAAGAAAGCAAACTGAACAAGCCAGGGAAAGCAAGCCAGTAAGTAACATCCCTCCATGACCTCTGCATCAGCTCCTGCTTCCTGACCTGCTTGAGTTCCAGTCCTGACTTCCTTTGGTGATGAACAGCAGTGTGGAAGTGTAAACTGAATAAACCCTGTCCTCCCCAACTTGCTTCTTGGTCATGATGTTTGTGCAGAAATAGAAACGCTGACTAAGACATAGCTGTATCTCAGCTTTACTTCTTTAATTAGCATACAAAGTGATACAATTTACGATTACATTTTCATATTTTGTTTGTTCCTGTTGTCTCTGTCTCAGCTCCACTCCTCCGCTGGTTTCCCTGCCTTCTTCTCCCTTGCACCCCCTTTCTATGCCCACCTTCCATGTATTCTTTCCCCTCTTTACCCCTCTTCACTTCATCTAGAACTCCCCCCTTCTCGTGTTTCCATTTAGAGTTTCAAAACCTATACCTCCCCATATAGACATATATAAAACATAAAACTCAGGATCTACATACAAGAGAGAGCATAGAGTGTATTTCTAAGTCTGCAATAATGAATGTCAGAATTTCAATGACCACTCATTTTCCTGCAAATTTCACAGTCTCACGCCTCTTTCCAGCTGAATACAATTCTGTTTCTCTCCCCGTTCACTTTTGCTTCCTTTGTTGGCGGATGCTACTTTGAGTAGTGCATCCATAAATATGGCTGCATAAGGGGAGTGGCAGTAGGACTTAGAGCCCTTGGAGTATTGGGCCATAGTCTCATCACTGGCCCATCCAGGACTTCCACTATTTTTAATAATTATTAAATTATAATTATTTAGTTTTTTACACTCCATATTTTATTCTCTCCCACCACGGTCCACCCTCTGACTGTTCCAAATCCCATATCTCCTCCCCACCCCTGTCTCCATGTGTATGTTCCCACCCCCCACCCACCTGACCTCTAAACTCCCTGGGACCTCCAGTCTCTTGAGGGTTAGGTGTATCATCTCTGAATGAATGCACACTCGGCAGTCCTCTACTGTATGTGTGTTGGGGGCCTCATATCAGTTGGTGTATGCTGCCTGTTTGGTGGTCCAGTGTTTGAGAGATCCCAGGGTTCCAGGTTAGTTAAGGCTGCTGGTTCTCCTACAGGGTCACCCTTCTCCTCAGCTTCTTTCAGCCTTCCCTAATTCGACAGCAGGAGGCAGCTGCTTCTGTCCATTGCTTGGGTGCAAACATCTGCGTCTGACTCTTTCATTTGCATGATGGGTCTTCCAGAGTGTGGTCATGCTAGGCCCCTTCTTGTGAGTGCTCCATACCCTCAGTAATAGTGTCAGGCCTTGGGGCCTCCCCTGGAACTGGATCCCACTTTGGACCTGTCACTGGAGCTTCTTTTTCTCAGGCTCCTCTCCATTTCCATCCCTTTTGACAAACATCTTTACTCACTTCCACGGTGTTTGGATGACTTTACATGGTCACCAGCAGTGAGTACAGGCTTCTTTCTCCCTAATTCTCACCAGGATTGGTTCCTGATCATCACCACTTTGTCTGGGATGAGATGAGTCTCAAAGCAGTTTTACTTTCCATTGTTCACATGGCTAAGGATGTTGAATGAAATATTTTTAAGTACTTCTTGTTCACTTGCATTTGCTCAATTGGGAACAGTCTATTTCATTTCTCGATTGGTTATTCTGGATTATTTTTTATGTTTAATTTTTTTAGGGTTTTGGTATCTTGGATATTAATCTCCTCTCTGGGTAGTTGATAGTTTATTTCCTCATTCTGTAGCTTGTCTGGATTGTTTTCTATGCTGTGCAGAAGGTATTTAATTGGTCAATTCTTGGGATTATTTTTTTGTGCTGATAAAATCATTTTCAGAAAATTGTGATGTATTTTACCAATGTTTTTCTCTACCAGTTTCAGTGTTTCCAATCTTAAGCTATTCTCTTTGATGGTTATGGACTAACTTCAGTGAAAGGTGGAGGATACAGGTCTGATGTCCATCATCTGCCTGTGGATATCTGGTTTTCCTAGATAGGTTATTTTACTAGTGTATATTTGTGATGCTTTATCCAAAAATGAGGTAGCTACATGGGTTTATGTCTAGAACTGTTCTGTTAGATCCTATATTTTTGTATGATGATATGCTGTTTATCACTTTCACCTTTGTAGTGTGATTTAAGGTCAAATAATTCAGATTCTTCTAGAAAGATTCTCACTGCCTTGGATTACTTGAGTAAACATGGTCTTTCACATTCCATGTGAGTTTTAGTCTTACTTTTTCTGTGAAAATAAATCAATGGAATTTTAGTGGGATTACATTGAATTTGTAGATCATTTTGATAGTAAATCCACAGGAGTTCTTTCTAGTGTCATTTTCAATTACTTTTTTTAAAGTATCTTAAAGAATTCATTGTAAATATATTTAAACATCTCTGGTTAGATTCCTAGTTTAATAACTGGATAGTGTGAGGTATTTTTCTTAATTTCTTTCTCCGAAAGTTCACTACTGGCAAAGAGGAAAGCTATTAAAATTTTAGATGTTGACTCATCTATCCTGTAGCTATATAATGTAAAATTTATCTCATATAAAGTTTATCTGATAGAGTCCATAGGGCCTTATGTGTACAGAGGATATTTGATATATTTCTTTGCCACTCATATTTTTTGTTTTCTTTATCTTGTCTTATTATTCTAGCTACATCTTCAAGCACTATAGTAAATAAGAGCAGAGAGAGTGGTCAGCCTTGTTTCATTTATAAACTTAGAAAAAGGACTGGGAAGATGGTTCAGTGGGAAAGGACATTGTTCTGTGAAAGCAAGAGGACCTGAGTTCAAACCTCCAGCCCACGCATAATCAAATTATTATAGATCAAATTATTTGGGCATGATCAAATAATTATAGAAATGCAGCATAATTATATAAGTATTATGGTTTCTTCCTTTGAGATGATTTTTAAAAACTTATCATTTGGAGAAAAATGAGTGTCTCAACTTAGTGGTCTTGAACTTCAGGCATTTATTATTTGGCACCATTTAAATTAATTCAGTATATGTAGTTAAAACAGATATAACCATAAGCAATGGCTTCTTTAGAAACTTGGATTTGGGAATGCATGATAATAGTAGACTTCAAGGATACAGTATACATGTATGTTTGGCAGCTGATAATAAAGGTATAGAATTTTTATTCTGGACTGACACAGAAAAGTCTAAGGAAATAGTTTCCAAAAGCAAACAAACAAAGGATTGATTTAACTTGTTGCTATTGGGAAAGACAGTGTTGTTTGTCCTTCTTATCCACAGCAGATTATCTCAGTGACATTCTCTTCTAAATCTAAAATCTGAAAATATTCAAGTCTTTTGTATAAAAAGGACTGAGTAGTCAGGCAGTGGTGGCTCACACCTTTAATCCCAGCACTTGGGGGGCAGAGGCAGGCAGATTTCTGAGCCAGCCTGGTCTACAGAGTGAGTTCCAGGACAGTCAGGGCTACACAGAGAAACCCTGTCTCGGAAAATCAAAAAAGAAAAAAAAATAGGACTGAGTATTCACATAAAATGTAAACAAAAAGTATTCTCCCATATACTTCAAGACATCTCAAGACAACATGATGAAAATAACTCTCATATGTATATGAGAATAATGACAAGAATAATGACAACTCATATATATATATATATATATATATATATATATGGAATAATGACAAGAGGAATTGTCATTGGGATTGGATACAAGTCCAGTTGCATTGACACCAGAAGGAGGTGGCCAACAGCATGTCACCAAGCAGCATTACAGGACCCAGGACACCTACATTCATACACTGCATCACATCTCCACAGAACTGAACTGGATGGCCGGCTGATTCTCGGTGAAACTGGTGACCAAGTAACTATGTTGAAGCAAATGGAGCAAAAGTATCAGCTGCTTCTCTTGTAAACACTTTCTCTCTGTGTTTTCTTTCCACTCCAACATACAAAGGGCATGGTAGTGGCATCAGTGGGTCACCAGAACAGAGCTTTCATGAGGGATAAAGAGAAGAGGGCATTGCTTAAAAACAGTGGGAGATAATGTAATTAAAAATCCCATTGGATGTTTCTAATACACTGCTATTGTTATCTTAGAAACTGGCTCAATGGTAAAGGGATTTTTAAGCAATGAAGTTCCTATATTCAGTGAACAATTCCATAAATATGCAATATAAATAATAATTGTAGCTATCGTTGCTTCTAATAAGGCGTATTCCAATCTCTGGATGGCTTTTAATAATCCCATAGTCATTCTGAAGATTTGTTCTCCTGTTCCATTTTGAAGGATGTTCTGTTTATATAAAACCACTGAGTTGATTTTTCATTTTGCATCTTCTGGATACCTAGAGACACAATTACTACTTGTCATTTATTCTATATGCATTTTGAAAGAAAACATTTTTTTTTTATTCTTGGACTGTTGTAAATAAAATGCTGTAATTACATAGCTTATAAACAACGGGCAACTGTTACATTCCAATCTAGAGGTTGAGAAGACCAAGCTCAGAGCCAGCAGAGGGAGGTTCTAGTACTAGCACATGCTTCCTGCCTCACAGACAGGAGTCTTGCTATGCCTTCCTGTCAGAAGGGAAAGGGATGTTCTTGGAGGCCCCTTTTATGAGCACAATAATCCAAACCTGAGAGTCAGAGCCCTCAATGTGAGCACTTCACACAGGCTCCGCCTCCACATACCTCCATCTTGTGATTAAATCTCAAGATAATAAACTGGGAGAGGGGATGGCTCAAGGATTCTGACGGCCATGCATGGGTACATGTCATTCAAGAATAGCGATGATGACTTGTTCTGCCTAGAAAGTACTCTGAATAGAGAGGCACCTTGTTGCAATTTCGTTACCATTTCTGGTCTTATTGTGATATCACTTTCCTTTATTATCCAGAGAACATAAGTGGAGAAAGAGCTACTGGACATGGATACACAGAAGACAAAGTGGGAACACTGTGATAAACTCTGTTTTTGGTTTGAACTGAGTGTTGGAGATCGAAGCAGAGTTCTGCTCTATGGACTGGCTGCCTCTTGTGTGAAGTTTTGACGGATTCATGTAAGTCACTAAAATCTGCTTCAGATAGACTAACATATCTTACAGACTTTTAATTCATTGAGATTCTCTTCCCCTTGTCTTTTTCTCCCTCTTTCTTTTCATTTTAATTTCCTTATTTTTTTTCTTGCTTTGCTTTTTGTTTTTAAGTCATTTTTTTTCTTTGTTGGACAGAATCTCACATCAAAACCCCAAATGACCTGCTACTCACCATGTGGTCCAGTTGCCTTCAAACTCACCAGCCTCCTGCCTCAGCTTTCTAAATGCTTGGATTGCAGGCATGACCCACCATAACTGGCTTTGTTTTACTTTTAGAGAAGATGAAACTGATGTGCCTCACTAAGGTAAATGTCACATTAACCATCCTATGTTAAATAATACTATTCTATGATTCAATCTGTGTAAGCTTCATAGATAAATTAACTAGCACATTTTTATTGTTTTTTGTACAGTATGTTTGATCAAATTCTTTCCCCTCCCCAAACTCCTTCTAGATCCTCCCCATCTCCCTACCTACCAAATTTCTTGTTCTATTTCTCTCCCAAAATAAAGAACAAAACTATATGACAACAAACAAAACAAAAAGTTAAAATGTGTATGTGTGTGCATACACAAGCACACATGCATGCACACCATGAAGTTCATTTTGTGTTGGCCAATCATTTCTATGCATGAAGCCTGCTACATGAAGCTACTAAAATGTGGTTGATATACTCTTTCCCTGCACTATTCTTATATAGTTTTTCTTTCCAGTGCTGTTCTCATGAGAGTTGGGCATCTCCTGCCTCTGACTCATTCTGTCAAATCTTCCTCTGATTCATCACTTTGTCTGCCCCTCAGTTAGACATCACTTTCAAACATGGCTGCTTCCTTCTACAAATTAATTTTACCTTAAAGATGTAGACTAAGGGCATGTGTGTATTCCAGACAGAGGGATTAAAAATGTGTGGCATGTTTGCATTCCAGCTGGATCACAAAGACCTAGGGTTTCGGGTGTGATCCCTTGCCAGAGCAGCCATGTTACTGAATTTAAAATTTCTCTACAGCTTTTGCGTGAGCATAAGCCTATGTGAAGCAGAGAAGAGTATCATGTGGATATTTATAGTGAGTACATTTAGTAAAACATATCTGAGAAAATACAATGGTAAGAAATGAAATCAGAAGGGCAATCTTCAATGTGGCCTCACTAATACCTCTGACAGTCACATGCTGTGCATGGACCTATGTACCCAATAGAATATTATAGAAATAATGGAGTAAGGTTTTCCGTGGGAGATACCAAGGAGGCTTTTGTCTTGTTCACTGTTGAATCACCAGCTCTGGAGAAAGTCAACTGACTGGTGGGTATGATAGAGCAGCCCAAAGCACCAGTCCATGTGATAAAAACTGAGGTCCCTTATCAGGAGTCAAAGGCCCTGCAATGTCAGGCAACCTCAAATGATCAAGGACTTACAGTCAGTAGAAAGGCTTGAGGTTTCTTCTAAGAAGACAATGAAAGAACTTGGTATGATGAATTACTAAAGGTAGCATTTGGTCTATTATATGAACAGTAGACTTTAGGGAGACAGGGAGGGTGGAGAGGGACCAATTAAAACACTTCTACAATGGCCCAAGTCAAAGTTGATTATGACATAGACAAAGACAAGAAATAAATAGAAGTTATCAAAGAGGCTTGGTTTGGAAGAAATCCTGGAGATAGGAATGAAAAGGAGGTCCTTGATCCACTTGGAATTGAGCTTAGTACAAGGTGATAAGAATGGATCCATTTGCATTCTTCTGCATGCTGACCTCCAGTTGAACCAGCACCATTTGTTGAAAAGGCTATCTTTTTTCCACTGGATGGTTTTAGCTCCTTTGTCAAAGATCAAGTGACCATAGGAGTGTGGATTCATTTCTGGGACTTCAATTCTGTTCCATTGATGCCTCTCACTGTACCAATACCATGTAGTTTTTAACACTATTGCTCTGTAGTACAGCTTGAAGTCTGGGATACTGATTCCTCCAGAAGTTCTTTTACTGTTGAAAATAGTTTTAGCTATCCTGGGTTTTCTGTTATTCCAGATGAATTTTTGAATTGCTCTTTCTAACTCTATGAAGAATTGAGTTGGGAATTTGATGGGGATTGCATTGAATCTGTATATTGCTTTTGGCAAGATGGTCATTTTTACTATATTAATCCTGCCAATCCATGAGCATGGAAGATTTTTCCATCTTCTGAGTTCTTCAATTTCAGAGACTTGAAATTCTTATCATACAGATCTTTCACTTGACCTCCACATAAAACCAGACACACTGAAACTAATAGAAAGGAAACTAGGGAAGAACCTTGAACATATGGGCACAGGGGAAAATTTTCTGAACAGAACACCAATAGTTTATGCTCTAAGATCAAGAATTGACAAATGGGACCTCATAAAATTGTTAAGTTTCTGTAAGGCAAAGGACACTGTCAAAAGGACAAAGCGGCAACCAACAAACTGGGAAAAGATCTTTACCAACCCTACTTCCAACAGAGGGCTAATATCCAAGATATACAAAGAACTCAAGAAGTTAGACTCCAGAGAGCCAAATAACCCTATTAAATAATGGGGTACAGAGCTAAACAAAGAGTTCTCACCTGAAGAATATCTAATGGCTGAGAAGTACTTAAAGAGATGTTCATCATCCTTAGTCATTAGGGAAATGCAAATCAAAACAACCCTGAGATTCCATCTCACACCAGTCAGAATGGCTAAGATCAAAAACACAGGAGACAGCAGTTGTTGGCGAGGATGTGGAGAAAGAGGAACACTCCTCCACTGCTGGTGGGATTGTAAGCTGGTACAACCACTCTGGAAAGCAGTCTGGCAGTTTCTCAGAAAACTGGGCATGACACTCCCAGAGGATCCTGTTATACCACTCCTGGGCATATACCCAGAGGCCTCCCCTGCATACAATAAGGACACATGGTCCACTATGTTCATAGCAGTCTTATTTATAATAGCCAGAAGCTAGAAAGAACCCAGATGTCCCTCAACGGAGGAATGGATTCAGAAGATGTGGTATATTTACACAATGGAATTAATTACTACTCTGCAATTAAAAACAATGAATTCACGAAATTCCTAGGCAAATGGTCAGAACTTGAAAATATCATCCTTAGTGAGGTAACCCAATCACAAAAGAACACACATGGTATGCAGTCACTGATAAGGGGATATTAACCCAGAAACTCAGAATACTCAAGACACAATTCACATATCAATAGATTTCCAAGAGGAGGGAAGGAGAGACCCCTGGTCCTGGAAAGACTGGATGCAGGGGAATACCAGGACAGAGAAGCGAGAGGGGGTTGAATGGGGAACAGGGGGAGGGAAGAGGGCTTATGGGACTTTTGGGGAGGGAGGAAAGGGGAAATCATTCAGAATGTCAATTAAAAATATATAGAAAATTTTTAAAAAAAGGAATGAAAAGGAGGTGGGGAAAGAATCACAGAAATATCCCAGATTTACTACTCCATATATACTAAAAAATTCTCCAAAGCTCAGAATAGAGAATTTGCCAAAAGGCACGTCATTCATGATTCATTTGGCATAAACCTTTACTCATTACCATGAAATCATTCAGATCATTCAGTCATAATTGCTGCCTTCCTGAAGTATGTGGCTGACACAGTGACAAGTTTCTGCTTTCACAGAACTTTATACTCCTGAATAACGGCTTCGTCTACGCCATGGGAGGGAAGTCCTATTCAACTTGTATCAATAAACCTCTCTTAACAGTGTAAAATGAATGAAAGTAATATGAGTTCTTTATATTAGTGTAGTACAAGCATACTTAATGACAATAAATTTGTTATGTGAATATAAAATTATTGTAAATTATTTAAAAACAATAAGACCTAGCCTAGAAGTAACTTATATTTTGCCTCCCTAGGCACTGTTTTCAAGAGAAAAGGAAGGAAACATTCAAGGAAAATAAGGTATAACAGCATAAATAAACAGAAAGAATATAAATCTCTTTCACTTTTCTTTTTTTAAATTGGCAATAAAACTGTTGATATTACCTTAACATCTGGCTTTCTCTTTTTCCTTTATCAGTAAACTACCCACATTTTAACTGGGCACATTCCTGTCAATCTGATGAGAATCTATTTCATACCCTCCTTATCTGGTAGTTGGTCAGGGGAATGAACTGAACATGTCTGTGTACAGCTTCTGTGCCATCCCTGGGTGAGCGAGCTGTCTGCCTCTTTATGTTCCCCACAAAATGGAATCTAAGTGTAGACAGGAGCCAAGGTCAGTCACAGGGGCAAGAACACTATCTGTAAACATGACAAGGCAGTGCGATTGAAGACATGTGGATTCTCAGACATAGTAAAAGTCTGTTTAGCATAGCACTCACCTTGGAACACCCATTCCTTCTTTGACCTATTAGGAGAAGGGAAACAATTTTCTATGATATTGAAGCCAGGGTTACTAGCTGTCTTTGTTACAGCTTCCTTTATCATCTGATTCTCAGAGCATAGAATTAAATTTTTTTCCAACTTGCTGTTTTAAACTGTTTACTGTTCTAATGAAAAACACTTAAGGCTTGGTATCTAATAAAAATTTTAAATTTTATAGTTATAGAGGCTGAAAAGTCCTAGACTATGATGTCACTATTTGGTAAGAACCTTCCTGTGTCATTGTAGAGTGAAAGGCACCACATGGCAAGCCATAGTACCCGAGTTCCTCTCCTTCATAAAACCATTAATGTCATCAAAGAGGCCCCACCCCCATGATGCCATCTGCTCCTAATCAAAGACCCCCCACTTCCAAATACTTTTTTTTTCAACGTAACATTTTTTTTTATCGATTATTTGGGTATTTCATATCGTGCACCCTAATCACACTCATTTCCTAGCCCTTCCATCAGCTCCCACCCTTGTTCCTTGCCCCCCCCAAAGAGAAAAATTAAAAATAAGAATTAAAAGATAACAAAAATTAAAATACGCAAGTCCAGTTTATGTTACCTATATACTCACTGAAGCATGGCCGAATTCTCAGTAGCCTGGCCCTGAAAGAGAACTGAATCTTGCCCCTCACGCATCCAAAGCCATTAATTGCATAGAGCTACACTTCAACATCTACATCACACCTTTGTGTGTGATGTACATCTACATCCACTACTTTGGAGACAGAGATAGGGGCTGTCACCAAAAGCCTTCCATGTCCCTTCATCTCAGTTGTGCATCTGCAGTCATCAATATCCCAGTGTAACTTGCCCCCTTGTTCATAGTGGAAACACGGATCATGAACCTCCTCAAGGTTTCTGGTAACAACACAGACCATGAACATGGCCCCCAGGTGCAAGAGGACCACAGATCCAGACAGGGACCAGACCACAGTTAGCAACATGGCCTCAGGGGGCAGCATAGGCCACTCAGATCAGTATGGCCTCTGGCGACAACTGTCCATAGACATCAATATGGCTTCAGGCAGCAGCATCGACCATAAACATCTCATGGTCTTCAGTGGTAACACAAGTCATGAACATCTACCTGCAGCAGGACCATATGTAGATTTGGTAAGTTTCTACACATGAACCCAGGACACATTTAAATCACAGCGGTCTATAGCCTGATCCACTCCTTGTCTCCCTTCCCATCTCTCTCTTTTACTTTGTCCTTTACTTTTTGTTTTTAATGTTTTTCATGTCTTTCTTTTCTTTTCTTCTTTTCTTTGTTTCTTTCTTTCTTTCTTTCTTTCTTTCTTTCTTTCTTTTCTCCTCCTCCTCTTCCTCCTTCTTCCTTTGGTGTTTAGACATAGGGTCTTACTCTGTAGCCCAGGCTAATGCAGAATTCCCTATGTAGGCCAGCAGGCTATGTAGGCTAGTCTCAAACTCACAGCAATTTGCCTGTCTCTGCTTTCTGAGTGCTGTAGTTACAAGTACGAGCCACCACACCTGTTGTGGTATTTTTTTTCTTATATATGTTCTATGTAGGTTACGTCATGAAATTTACTTCTAAGTGGTGGAGAAAGACATCAAGTCAGTAAACATATCAATAAATGTATAAACAACTAGTTGCACCCTTTGGGGAACTTGGGGACAAGTCTGAAATGACGGCACTCGAAACCTCTGAGATTGAGTATCCTTACAGCTCCTTAAGTAAAATCAGCTATGTCCAAAATTCTTCTCATGACACGACTTGAAGCTTTTTTACAACAATGAGTCACTCCAATATGCTTACAGGCTTGGCGTACAAATGACCCAGTGGAATTTGTTCATCGGACATGGTCCAACTGGAATGGAGTTTCAGTCTGTATTAATTTCCTATGACTGTGATAACAAACAGCCACAAACTTCTTGACTTAACACAACACCAGAGTACGTCCCTAGAAGTCCAAAGTGATTTTGATAGGGCTAATTCCTGGAAGCCACCTGTGTGGCTTGTGAGCCCGAGATATATCCCATGACCTTTCCTGTCCCCCTTCTATTTTTAGGATATTTTGCCTTTCTTTTGTAGCTAAATTCTCTTAATTTTCATTATAAGAAAAATTCTCATAAAATTGTATAATTAAAGCCCCCCTGGGAATAACCCAGTAGAATGTTTCTCTCCTGAGATCCTTTCTTTTCTTTCCTTTGTATATTTGTATCTGGCATATGTATGTATGTATGTGTGTGTGTGTGTGTGTGTATAGATGTATGTATGTATGTATGTGTATTCATGTGTGCACAAGCATACATGCCCATTTGTATGTTCATGTACTGTGGAGGCCAGAGATTAGTGTAGCTCCTTGATCTCTCTCCATATTATTTTATGAGACTGGAATCTTTCTTTGAACTTGAAGCTCATTAATTCTGCTACTATGGCTGCTAATGAGCTCCAGGGTTCTAGAGTTATACACTTTCACAATCCTAGATTTTCATAAGATAGGGATCTACACTCAAGCCATCTTGCTTGTGTGGCAAATGCATTACTCAGTGAACCATTTTTCCAGCCTAAGATCCTTGACCTAACATCTACAAAGTGTCTATCACTATATCAAATAAAGGCCAAGGTTATCTGGGTGGTCCTGGATATTTGGGGGTGAAGAGGTTATTCAGTTTACTTGAGTAGTCATGTATTCATTCTAGTTCAGACTAAAATTCAACTCATCATCAGATAAAAGTTTAACTTTTTCATGCATATTATTATCTTCTTTACTCTGTATTTGTGTACTTGGATATTTGGTATTTGCATGCAAAAAACTGATATTCAATACTCTTATTAAAATCCTTCTTATTAGATGTAATCCCTTGAGCTGCCCATGAAGAACACTCTGAGTAATTCTTCATCACATTTAATAACGTATCTGCTTAATTTCTAAAGCGTGGCACCAGAGGGTTCCAACTCAGTGTTGTTTATCACAGCCGTGACAATTCTGTTGAGTTTCAGTGGACGTGGAGCAGATTATCACAGTTGAATTGTCCTGAGACCAGAGCTGAAATGACTAACTAAGCTCACAGGAAAACTACCAAAGGGTGTTACTGATGGTCCAGTTTACAGTCTCCAAAAGGGAACTGCCTCAGCTGGTGGTGGTGTATGGAACATGACTTTGGTGTGTGAACCTCAGAAATGGATACCAGAGTGTCCTGGACTTGTAGTCTGTGTATCAGAAGTGGGTCTGAAGTCAAAGATTTCTGAGGCTCAAGACATGAGTAATAGATTGCTAGTCTTTCCATGGAAGAGAACCAGCAAAATCTAAGTGAGAAATCACCTTAACTATAATTCTGACCAGAGTTCCTGTTCTGATGAGAAAGAATACTCATCAGAAAGTCAAGGCATGCAACCAACCAATCTATACGGAGTGTTTTTGTATGTTTCCATATGCTCAGCTATGTTTTGGATGTTTTGCAGCATGTTAGACTGTAAACATAACAGCAATCTATGATGTATTAAATACAGACAAGTCAAAGGAGATTAAATCTATTTCAAGATGAAGATTTGAACATGGCACTATGCTCCAGAAATGCATGTGGTCTCCACCATATGCTGCCTTTACTGCACAACTGTCTTTTTGTATTCTTGTAGTGTTGATAGCTTGCACACCATCAAAAACAAACAAATGTCTGTTGGACTGACAGATAACTAGGAGTCGATGTCTGAGTGGAGGATAAATGTGAGAAACTCCACTAGGAGGAGACGACCTTTCCTCCATCAAAAAGACAGCATCAAGAATCTTTACCATTGTAATCTGGTTCATAGAGCAGCATCCTCTCCCTAATGACCACCATTCACCCATTTCCTATTAACAAATGAATCCCGTGACACTTCCCCAGCTAAAATAGGACCCAAAATGGTTGAGTACCATAAAAAAAAATATGTGCAACTCTGTTTTTAAAAACCACTAGAACTGAAAGGGTACATTCAAATAAATGGAACACAAATGTTCTGAGTCAAGCATGGAAGATTGCCTCTTCATTTCCATCCCTTTGTTTTGGTGTCAAAGCAGCTCTGTAAACACTGGTTGTTAAACATTTCCAGTAAAAGGGAGAGTGGTTGTCAAATTTCAATGAATGAAGCCCATGGGAGGGAAAACAAACTTTGTCACCAATATCTTTCATTCAGCTATAATTTTCCTTCATTATAGTATAAAAAGAAGCCCAGGATTATGTGATTTTTCTGGCTTTTGCAGTACTGGGTAATGAACAGCCCTGCTGCTCTGTC
Source organism: Tokudaia tokunoshimensis (assembly GCA_036184795.1). Classification (NCBI taxonomy): domain Eukaryota; kingdom Metazoa; phylum Chordata; class Mammalia; order Rodentia; family Muridae; genus Tokudaia; species Tokudaia tokunoshimensis. The sequence continues at coordinate 44,860,045 of BTHU01000007.1, forward strand.
TGTGTCTTATTCTAGTGTTGTGCTCATGGTTCCTGAGTGAGTGTCCATTTGAGGTGTCCTGGACAAACAAAGGTTTCTTCCCTAGGCTCTTCTAGACTGGGGCGCTATAAGAACACATTTCTGTTGAGAGTCACGATTCTCATCCTAACAAGTGTTATCCTACTGGGTTTCCCTGGAAATGGTCTTCCAGGGTCTGAATCAAAATTCATTCTCTTCTAAGTTGGGGAAAAAAATGTATAGAGGAAAGAAATCTGCCTTTTCTTCAAGTGTTTCACCCAAATATTATTGACTTAGCAAGCCAATGTTTGGCACAATATTTGAACATACTGAAAATTTAGGCTGGGAGGGTTTTCAAATAACTGAAGGCCATATGGTGACCTTCCTGAAAAGTACTTTGCAGAGTCTATGTGGACTGTTGAGAAATCATTTGCCTGTTTTGCGACTTGTTGGCTTCCAGCCCACTCAGCATAGGTCTCATCTGGTCATGTAGTCATATTTCCACAACTGTGCGATAGGATCTCTGCCGATGTTGTCTGAGTTCCTTGCAGCTGTCCTTGGTAGCCCTTCTGTTTGCTTAGACAGAGAGGCAGACTCTTAGTAGAATCACTAATGTTGCCTTTAAATTTTGTTTGCATACAGACACAGTCATAAACAGGCTCCTTCTCTCAGTCACTCATCTATAAACTAGCACTTGTCCACTCACCGTTTAACTAGCACTAGTTTAGACACCATTTAACTAGCTTACCGTGTGTTTTGTTCTATGCTACATAAATAAGTGAGATCTGCTGACCATCCTTAAAGATCCAGTGGTCTCATAAGGATGAGGGATGTGTCAGTCAACGTTAGAGTCTTGAGTGCCACATATTTCAGAAGGCAAACACGTATAATGAGGTCTCATGGGAGAATGTGATTTGAGCAGGGGACGTGAGAAGCAAGATCCGAATATGACTTTGACAGCATTAAGGAACTATTCTCATAGATTTGGGGAGACTTTTCAGCATGTTAGCTTTATTTTGTCACTGACACATTATTTATGAGACAACACAACACACTGGGAAGAGAACAGACATGAAGTATAACTCTGTCACTTGCTACTTTGTGTCTTTGACAAGTGACCCTACTCTGCTCTGGCAGAAGACATTTGCCAGTCCAATACTGGTCCATGTCTAGACTCACTGCTCTTTTTCCTGCCATAGGCTTGGTGTTACAATTTGGGCTGTGAAAAATGAATTGCCTTCCCCACTGTGCTGGTCAGTCTCCCAGAATGGAGTTTAAAATGTCCAGGTGTAGCAGGGAGTAGTTTTATCCGCACTGAGCTCCCAGCAGGTCACACATGCTCTGTATAAGCCAAAGAGCTCTGGATTCATGAGAGAGAGAGAGAGAGAGAGAGAGAGAGAGAGAGAGAGAGACAGAGAGAGAGACAGACAGAGAGAGAGACAGAGAGACAGAGACAGAGAGAGACAAAGAGAGAGACAGAGACAGAGAGAGCAAGAGAGACAGAGACACAGAGAGAGACAGAGACAGAAAGAGCGAGAGAGACAGAGACAGAGAGAGAGAGACACAGAGAGAGAAAGAGAGAGAGAAAGAGAGATTTTTAATATGCCTTACTAGTTCAAATGGTTGGGCACTTCCAAACCTCCCCACAGTTAGCATACACTCCCCTCTGATATTCCTGAGTTAGCATTTTACTATGCTGCCCAGACCCAAGCAGGGGAGTGACCCCTGGGGCCACTTCCCTGACTCTTACATGTTGGCAGGCCTTTACTTCTGATCTCTCTGCTTACTTGTCATGGCCGTGGCCCATCCTACAACCCTCTCATGGTAGAATCCCTTCTTCCTCTCCCCTGCATTTCTTGCCAAAGAATCCTAAAAGTCCCGCCTCTTTCACTGCCCAGCCATTGGCTGTTGGCTCTTTATTGATTAATCAAAAACCAATTGGGGACAGGGACCCTCAGCATCTGGACATGCAGATTCCCATGCGATTTGGGGAGCTGAATTAAGACAAAAGCATTAGAACCAAGCCCCAACATCCAGCCTCAGTTCAGACCATGAGACCCAACTCTCTACAAGAAGACCTGATAGTGGATGTCGAGGAAGCAACCAGTGAATGGTATTGTTCCTCTCTGGTGCACGTCTCCTAGCTTCCAGTAGAAAGATTATCATTTCTATATAAAGTCAGAATGGTGAATTATGGTTATAATAACACATCTGTAGTTCCAGATTATAAAATATGATCGTACTAATTTTCTACCACATCCTATGAGCCTTGCCTGCAGCCCACACTTAGAGAAAGTTTACATTATTTTTATTTCAGGCAATGACTACAATATTACTCTGTTTTCTTTAAGGAAAAAAAAAAAGAAACACCAATTCTTGCAACTGACTCTTTCAAATAGGAATGGATTTCATTCTATTGTGTGTTAGAAGTAAGTATATTCCAGGGGGGGTATGGTTAAAAGATTGCCTTGAATATCAGAAGAAAATTTGGACTTTGAGACTATATTGAGATTATGCAATACTGGAGAATTTTGACATTTGATAAGTGAATTTTGCATTATAATATGGTTATAAGCTTACCAGGGCTCAGGGATTATACTGTGGTTTGAATAAGAATGGATCCCATAGGGAATAGGTTTGAATAAGAATGGATCGCATAGGCTCACGTATTTGAATACTTGGTCTCCAGTTGGTGGAACAGTTTGGGAATGATTGGGAAATAGGGCCTCTTTGGAGGAGTGTGTCACAAGGGGGTGGGGGGGTGAGCTTTGTAATTTCAAAAGCCCAAGCCATGCCCCTTTAACTCTTTGTCCCAGTCTGCTTCAAACTTAAGTCAAGGCAGGAGTTCTCAGCTCATACTGCAGCTCTGGGTCCCCCTGCCTGTTTTGGGGATGACAGTCATGGACTCAAACTCATTGAACCACGAACCCCAAGAAACATGGTCTTTTATATGTTGTTTTGTCATGGTGACTTTATAGCAACAGGAAAGTAAATAAGACAGTATCTTTACAGAAGCTGACATTTAAATTACTGTTTAACTGGTTATACAATTCTAAGCCATTTTTTTTCTTCTCAGCACCTAGAAAATAAGACTTCATTATCACCTTGCTTCCTGTCACTCTGTCCCAAAGTTTCATAACAATATTTTACTATTCTATTTTCTTCAGAATTATTTCATTCCTTAATTCTTCAAATGTTAAGAATTTTCTCCTTTTTTGTCTTTATATTTCCTAATAATGTGTCTCTGTAAAATACTCATTTGCTATTTGCTCTTGTGACATAGTGTTTCCTGTGTCCCAAGGTGGTCTCAAACTCACTATGTAGGCAAAGATGATCTTGAACATCCAACCCCTCCCTCTGACTCTATTTCCTGAGTTCTGGGATTCTAAGCATGTGCCCTCCATTGCCAGATCATGTGACTCTGGGGATGGCCCTGAGCCTCTTATATGCTAGGCAAGCACTATACCAACTGACCCGCAACCCTAGCCCAAAGATACTTATTTCTCTACTTAATTTGACTCTTGAAAAGTTTGTCTCTCTTCTTTTATGTTTATATTTATTTCCTGTTTATATTGTATTATAATATCTACAAATAGATGTTATCAGTTCTTTTCCTCCTGAAGTCATTTAAAATTCTCTGACTGACTACCTTATCCACAAACTGAAATTATGTCCTTTCTAACGTTTAGAGAAACAGCATTCTGTTCTTTCCATTTGGTGCAACATTTAATGCCTATTGTTTCCAGTTGACTCTTTTTAAAAATTATTATTGTTATTATTATTATTATTGGGATGTGTGTATTATGGTGGTCACATATGTCACAGTAAAATAGAACTCAAAGGACAACACTGATGGATAAATTGTCTCCATCTGCTGTTCTGAAAGTCCTGGGGATGGAACTTGTGGCCTCAGCCTTGTATAACAGGTACCTTTTCCCTCTTGAGCGTTTTGGCTGGTCAACTCTTCTTGGCTGCATATCTGCGCTTCTTTTACATCTTTTGGGGAAAATTTCTTATGCCTATTTTAAATTTTCATTTGATCTTTTTTTTTTTAAACAATTCTTCCTCACCTAGCGATGAATGTTCATCTCTTTTGTCTTCTAGAAAGTGGAGTGTTCCTTCCAGCCGCCATTTGCAGCAGGGAACCAGGCAGCTCCAAAGCCTTCTGTGCTTAGCCTGCCAGGAGAGAGTGATCTCCCAGCAGCGATTTCACTTCTGAGTGCGGAGGTGAGATCTCCACCTTCTCTCTGGAGGGGTACAGCTAGGAGCGCACAGGGCATATGATCAGTGGAGCAGCTGCAACAGGAGTCTTCCCTTCCAGCCGCCATTTGCAGCAGGGAACCAGACAACTCCACAGCACAGACCTTGCCAGAAGAGAGTTGGTCTCCCAGGAGTACAGACACAGGTTTACAGGCCCATAGGAGGGGCAAGCTTCAGCCAGAGACAAGACCATCTAACACCAGAAATAACCAGATGGCGAAAGGCAAGTGCAAGAACCCTACCAACAGAAACCAAGGCTACTTGGCAACATCAGAGCCCAGTTCTCCTACCACAGCAAATCCCGGATACCCCAACACACTGGAAAAGCAAGAGTTGGATTTAAAGTTTCTTATCACGATGCTGTTAGAGGACATCAAGAAGGACATAAATAACTCCCTTAAAGAAATACAGGAGAACATGGGTCAAATCGTAAAAGCCCTTAAAGAGGAAGCACAAAAATCCCTGAAAGAATTACAGGAGAACACAAACAAACAAGTGAAGGAACTGAACAAAACCATCCAGGATCTAAAAATGGAAGTAGAAGCAATAAAGAAATCACAAAGTGAGACATCTCTGGAGATAGAAAATCTTGGAAAGAATTCAGGAGTCACAGATGCAAGCATCAACAACAGAATACAAGAGATAGAAGAAAGAATCTCAGGGGCTGAAGATAAGATAGAAAACATTGACTCAACAGTTAAAGAAAATGCAAAATGCATAAAGCTTGTAACCCAAAACATCCAGGAAATCCAGGACACAATGAGAAGACCAAACCTAAGGATTATAGGTATAGAAGAGAGTGAAAATTTCCAACTTAAAGGGCCAGTAAATATCTTCAACAAAATTATAGAAGAAAACTTCCCTAACCTAAAGAAAGAGATGTTCATGAACATACAAGAAACTTATAGAACTCCAAACAGACTGGGTCAGACCAGAAAGTCCTCCCAGCACATAATAATCAAAACACCAAATGCACTAAACAAAGAAAGAATATTAAAAGCAGTAAGAGAAAAAGGTCAAGTAACCTATAAAGGCAGGCCTATCAGAATTACACCAGACTTCTCACCTGGGACGATGAAAGCCAGAAGATCCTGGACAGATCTCATACAGACCCTAAGAGAACACAAATGCCAGCCCAAACTACTATACCCAGCAAACCTCTCAATTACCATAGATGGAGAAACCAAGATATTCCATGATAAAACCAAATTTACACAATATCTTTCCACAAATCCAGCCCTACAAAGGATAATAGATGGAAAGCATCAACATGAGGAGGGAAACTACACCCTAGAAAAAGCAAGAAAGTAATCTTTTTCCAACAAACCCAAAAGAAAATAACCACACAAACATAAAAAGAACATCAAAAATAATAGGAAGCAACAATCACTATTCCTTAATATCTTATAACATCAATAGACTCAATTCCCCAACAAAAAACATAGCCTAACAGAGATGTTTTTCATGTGGATCTTCGATTTTATCAGAAAATGTTTGTGACTCCTCTTTCAATTAGTAATGCTTTTTGTGTCTACCATTTTGACTGTATTATTTTCCATGATAATCTTTAATTTTAACATTTTTTCTGTGTATTTCTTCGATTTTGTCAGAGGTGTTTTTCATGTAGATCTTCGGTTTCGTTCAGGGGTGGGGGGTGTTTGTAGTTCCACTTTCAATCAGTTTAGGAATGTTTTTGTGCCTACCATTTTGTCGGTATAATTGTCCATGATAATCTTCAATTTTAACATTTTTCTGTATTTTTCTTCAATTTTGTCAGAAGTATTTTCCATGTGGATCTTCAGTTTTATCAGACAATGTCTATAATTTTACTTTCAATCAACTTAGGAACATTTTTATACCTTCCATTTCATTTGTATAATTTTCCATGTAATAGTCAGTCTTAACATGTTTTTCTATATATTTCTTGAATTTTTCAGGAATATTTTCCTTGTAGATCTTTAATTTTATCAGAAAGTGTTTATAATTGTACTTTCAAAAAACTTAGGAATATTTTTATGCCTACCATTTTATCTATATAATTTTTCCACAAAATACTCAATCTTAATGCAGTTTTTTATATATTTCTTCAATTTTATCATAGATATTTTTCCATGTAAATCTTCAGTTTTATCAGAAAATGTTTATAATTTCACTTTCAATCAACTTAGAAATATTTTTATGCCTACCATTTTATCTGTATAATTTTCCATGATAATCTTCAATTTTAATGTTTTTCCATATATTTTTTCCAATTTTATCAGAAATATTTTCCATGTAAATTTTCAATTTTATCAGAAAATGTTTATAATTCTACTTTCAATCAACTTAGGAATATTTTAATTCCTACCAATTTATCTGTATAAATTTCTTCAATTTTATCAGAGATATTTTCCATGTAAATCTTCAATTTTATCAGAAAATGATTTTACTTCTACTTTCAATCAATTTAGGAATATTTTTATGCCTACCATCTTATCTGTATAAGTTTTCATGAAATAGTCAGTTTTAACATGTTTTTCTATATATTCCTTGAGTTTTATCAGAAATATTTTCCTGTAGTTTTTCAATTTTATCAGAAAATGTTTAGAATTCCACTTTCAATCAACTTAGGAATATTTTTATGCCTACCATTTTATCTGTATAATTTTTCCATGAAATAGTCAATCTTAACATGTTTTTCTATATATTTCTTCAATTTTATCAGAGATATTTTCCATGTATATTTACACAATGAAATACTACTCAGCAATTAAAAACAATGAATTCATGAAATTCTTAGGTAAATGGGGAACAGGGGGGAGGAAAGAGGGCTTATGGGACTTTTGGGGAGAGGGAGAACCGGGAAAGGGGAAATCATTTGGAATGTAAATAAAGAATATAGAAAATAATAATAATAATAATAATAATAATAAGAAGAAGAAGAAGAAGAAGAAGAAAGAAAGTGGAGTGTTCTTAATATGGCATGTGGCTATGCCTGAGAACTGATGTTCCATTGGTGAATCTGCCACTCAGTCTAGACACTGGTCAAGCAAAAGCCCTATCATGGCTGCTATTCCTGGGGGGCAGGATAGACTTTATCTGGACAATGAAGGGGAGCTGATTTCCACTTAGGCAATTTTCATATTCTTTTCTGTTGAGGTTTTGTCTTTTGCCACTTACTGGAATATTAAATGTTGGCTTCCAGGATCTGGAGTCTGCACATCGAATTAAGAGGGGGCGGGCTCCCAGAAGCTAATTGGTAAATAAAGATGCCAGCAGTCAACAGAGAAGAGAGATAGGTGGGGTTTAGGTTTCCCAGGACAGGGTCCATGAGGAAGGAGCAGGGGAGATAAAAAGAGACACTATGGGAGGAGAAGAACATGCAGGAGGGAGAAGGAGAGTGGCCATGGGCTAAGGGCCAAGAGAGGGTGGCACAGAGGGCTGGTCAGTCAAGAGCAGCCAAGATGGAGGATAGAAATTAGTGAGTAGTAACTCAGAGTCATCAGGAGGGAAATGGATTCTAACAGCATGGGGGTTAGGAAGTTACCCAGCTTGGTGCTGCTTAAGGCGTATTAAAATATAAAAGGTGTGTGTGTGTGTGTGTGTGTGTGTGTGTGTGTGTGTGTGTGTGTGTGTCTTTCATCCGGGAATGTAAATGGTCACAGGTAGGAACAATCCCTGTACCTGGATTTATTAAATATTTACAAAAACACTTTTCTCTACTCCTTGTTGTTTCCCAAAACTTCAGTCTCCTCATTGCAGGTCAGGAATGGGGAAAGAGATGGGGGTGGGGGTGGGGGACGACTCAGGCAGCCCACATTCCCGTATTTCCCAGCTAGGTCCCTGGACCTTCCTAATATTTGTCTCGCCTTTCTAGGCAGCTGGTAATTTTCCATTATTACCTCACATTAAGATCTGTTATTGTTTTCCCACAGCAGTGCAGTGCAGAATTTTCAGAAGAGAAGACCTTAATAGCCCAGGATCCAGGTGTCCTCCTCTACCCCCAGACTCCCTTTCCTTCCCATGATCAAGGCCGTGGCTACCCTCCATCTCCCCATTTTACCTTTGGTTTTCCACATTTCTGTACCTTCATCTCACTCTGACATTATCTCCCAGTGCCAGGTAAGCAGACAGAGTCTCCTGGCTGTCTCATTGACTATGGCAATAATCATCCCATTCGCTGTATCATCATGTTCCCCACCCATCCTTACTATGTCCTCAAACAGAACGCATCCAAAGACACACACGGTCATCTGAATCACTGGTGGTGAAGAGGAAGGGCATAGGTACTCGTGAAGGAAGGGGAACCGGATTTCTCTTTCTCTTGGACTCAGTGAGCAATGATCTGTGGAAGTTTATTTTCATTTCTGACTGTGCTTCTCAACTGCACTACACTCACTACATATTATAATCATCTTTAATTTTAAAATCTTCTCGGGCAGTTCTCATGTGCACCCAGGAATGATAATCATATGCCTCATCCAACTGAATATAATCTGTCTTAAAGTTAATGTGCTGGGCAGGGCACAGCTCTGGGTATTAGTGACTGGCTAAAGCAGATAGAACATCACTATTAGAAAAGTCTCAGGGTTTTAGAGGAGCCAAGTGGGATTGAGTCACCCAGGGAAACAGTAAATAAACACAAACATGTAGAGACAAAGTCATTTCTATAGTCGTACTGCATGCTAATAGATCTGTGGTAGGGAAATCTATTAGAATGTGAAAACAACAACAAAAAAACAAAAACAAAACAAAACAAAAAAAAAAAAGAAAGAAAAACGCCGCTGCTCTGGTCTAAGAGAACATCGTAGTATCAACTGAGTACACTTAAAACCTGCCTGTGATGTGGAACATCTCTAGGAAACCAAATCAGCAGGCAATAAATTTATTCTCTTTGACAAATGCAAAAAAAACCACATGATTGTGGTAGGTTTGTCATTTAAAATCAAGAATAAAAGTATAGTTTTCATTCTTAGGGAATGACCCATTCATTTTATAAACTGTTTACTTGTTATGTTAAGCGTGTCTGACCCTTCATTTGTAATCTACAGAGAGTTCAAATATCACATTCTTTGAGAAGCTATTCTTGATCATAAATTACCTGGCCTTGCCTTTGAAACTGTAATGTGTGAAAACAACATTAAAGTCTCTCAAAATATTTGACTCTGTAGCTGAGAAAGAATCAGCCTGAACACAAGTAATTAGTTTCTCCTACTTCCAGAAATTCATTTTGAACTATTCTATCAAAATGTCAGCAAATATTTATTCTAGTGTGTGGTGTATGAGGCTCCACGGTAGAACTGCATCTGGCCATTAAGTGGCTGTAATTGAATAATTCTTCCAATATAAATATATATGCTGGTGGAAGCTTTAATTTTTATTGGATTAACTTAGTCTTCTAGGTAATTAGGTTAGCTCAAATTCCCTATCTATGATGATTCCATCCATTCAAACATTCTTCCTCCTTGCTAGGTTTTAAAGCGGAAACCAATCTACCATACAGAATGAGCTTTAGAACAGGGGCTCTTATCAGTCATTGTGAATTCCCAGTGATGTCTAGATGAGGCTTAATTTATGCCTCCTGGTCCATCTGTGGAGGCAGTAATAGATCTTCTGCAGAAACTTTGCAGCTGGTGAGATTTGAGGTATCTATATTATTAGAAAGGAATTCCATTCCTGATCCTTCTTGACAAACCTTGTGTCTGTCACACCTCTCATAGAAACCCAGTTCAAAATTCATTCTCCACACAGACAGACCCTGCATGTGGCTCCTGCCCAGGAGGTTACCTGCCCTCTCAACTGCTGGAACACCCTTGTTACTGCTAGTCCTACCCACACCACTAAGAAACATTTAGAAGTTAGTATGTGGGCTGGTGAGGTGACTCTGCGGTTTAGAGTGTTGTGGAGTTCCTGGGTTAGGTTCTCCACATACACTGGGCAAACCAACCTCCTGTAGCTCCAGCTCCAGAGGCTCAGACCTCCTATTCTCACTTATTCACACACACACACACACACACACACACACACACACACACACACACAATCAAGTTAACCGCCACTTAGCAACTGATCATTGAACAACATTGACTAGTTCATCATTGGTCTTTGTTTCTGTCTGTTGAGTCTCCCATCCATGAACTATCACAGACTCTAAGCCATTTGGGGATCTCTTAAGTACCTCCGTTTTTCCATCACCATACCCCAAACTGTAATTTGTGTTGACAGCATTTCTGAAACTTTTGAAGCGAATTTACAAGTATTTTTACATAAAAGTATATTTTACAAATATAACAAATTACAAAATTTATGTTCACATGTAAATATCCAGCTCGCCACTACCCTGAGCCCTAATGCCTCATCTTTCTGTGACATGTCTTCCTTTCAATGGCGTTTCTCCGGATGGAACAATGCTATTCCTTGGGCCCTGATCACACTATGAGTTACAGAGAAAAAAAATAGTTTACAAAAGATTTTAAGATTTTTAAAAGGGAGCTGAGACTTGGCCTGGTAGAGCTAATCGGCTGAGATCACAGAGGTTGACCAGAAAGCCAGGTCTGAAGTCCAGAATTCCTGGCTCCTTCTGCTCCACATCCAGTTCTGGATACTCCCATCCCATCTGGAGACCGGTGCTTTGTGTAGCGTGTTTATGACTATAGAACACTGGAGTAGCATCTTAGTCAAGGAAATGAGACAATTCTGTTTTTATTTTGCATCCCAGCCAAACGGCAGGATACCTGCTCCTTTAACATCAGGATCGATTACGTCATCTATGCTACCTCAACCATTGTATTCAACTTACTTGGAAGCTCTAAAAACCAGACATGTATGATGCTTGGAGTGAATGCCTAGGGAGAGAAAGCATGAACCTGCACTACTCTAATCGATGACCCATGCCTGTGTAAATGTCTAGGATAAATAGCTTACACTGGGAAATTAATTCTTTCATATGATATTGAGCTTAAGACCTTCGTATTTAGTTCAGAGTTTCATACTATGTAATGTGATGATCTCTTTCAGAAAGAAATTGTATCATAATTAAATCTCCCATTTCATTTTACATTATTCCCACGGGACTCTTTGTCTCATTAAGTTCTGTTCTACCTGAGGCTTAGTTAGAAGGGGAAAAAAAAGTTACTACAATATTACTTCTGAACAAAAACTAATTTTCTCTCTCTTTTTTTTATTCCTTCTTTACATTTGCCTACTCGCAGATGAGATATTTTAATATAAAGCTTCTTAGTCTGCTTTGGAGAAAACGTCACATAGAGGTACCATTTGTTGTGGCTTTACATGAAAATTTTCTGGCCCTGAAAATGGTTTGATGGAAATCATTTGCTGTGGTAATTATCTCAAATTAGTTACCAAGCCGATGAATCGCTTACTACTTAAAAGCTGTGAGGGGGAGAGGAATCGTTGAGGGTGGCCTTGTCAGGAGGGGACACGGACTTTTAACTGAGTTCTGTGCAGGACATCAGATTATATACAGGGTTTTGCTTTATCGTTTGTGCAGACTGGAAGGGTAGGCTCAAGCCTAGACCTGAGCTCCCTCATTTGGCACAGCAATGCCTGCTCCAGCAGGCCTCTGAGAGCCTGGACTGCATCTAGATGCACTGAGGTTATGACTTGTGTGAACAGGAGCAAACATCATGCAGGGAAGCGGAGGTATCAACGCATTATTGCAATACTTTCTGACCGTGCTTCCAACACCAAGTCTCTGCAATTCTTCTTTCCGTTCACAGCCCTACCCAGTCATCCTCAGTCTCCAGGGGTCGCTCACCTGCCTTCCCTGCATTTTCCATCATCCATCATTCACAGAAAAATCTAGAGTAATCATTAAAGATACATAGATGACTGTGTCTCTGCCTTGTGAAGTCTTTCGGTCCTCTCTCTTATCCATCAGACCTGACACCACTAATGCGCATCTACCACTGAATACATGGTTCCTGCAAACCTCTGTAGCTCTTACTGAGTAACAAGGAACAATGCTGACTTTCTTCCTCGGGAATCCTCCCCCTTTCCTCTTATCTATCCATCTATCTATCTATCTATCTATCTATCTATCTATCTATCTATCTATCTATCTATCTATCCATCCATCCATCCATCCATCCATCTTCCTGTTTAACTATAGTATAAACGTCTTGAGCCACTAGGTCCCTGCACCCTTCACACAGTATCTTGAACACAGTTTAAAATTTCCTCAGATAAATTGGTGATGTACTACCATTGCTATTACCTGGTTTAAACAAGTAGGCAAATCCCACTGCTCTGTGACCCTTGTGGTGGAGAGGTTGTCTTGATGTTTCTAGCTACCACTTAGATCTTGGTTCATGGGTACCAAAAAATTAAAAAACTACTTTAAGTATACAAATTTATTTTTTAAACAGAATGTATAGTAGAGCCCCTAAAGGTAGCTTATGCACTTGGTTTTTTTTAATTTTTATTAGCTATTTTTATACACTCCATATTTCATTCCCCACCCCACCAACCCCTGTCCACCCTCCAATTGTTCCACATTCCATACCTCCTCCCCCTGTCTCCACAGGGATGTCTCAACCCCCCATCCTGCCTGACCTCTAAACTCCCTGGGGCCTCCAGACTCTTGAGGGTTAGGTAGGAATGAGGACATCCTGAGTTTTGCAGGCAAGTGGATGGAACTAGAAAATATCATCCTGAGTGAGGTAACTCAGACCCAAAAGGACAGGCATGGCATGTACTCACTAATAAGTGGATATTAGCGAAAAAACAAAACAAAACAAAAAACCAAAAAAACCAAACAACAACAAAAAAGAATACCCAAGATGCAGTCCACAGAACTCAAAAAGGTCAACAAGCTGAAGGGCCCAAGTGAGGACGCCTCAGTCCCGCTTGAGAGGGAGAAGAAAGCAATCACAAAGAGGAGTAAGAGAGGGACCTAGGAGGGAAAGTAGAAGACGGGGTGGGAAAGTGGGGGGAGAAGGGGGAAGAAGGGAACCTGATCTGACATTGGGGGAGAGGGGGACTGAAGCCCTCAGGGTCAACAGAAAGAATGGAAACAGGCAACCTCTGGAGACAGGAGGTTGGGGGGACCTTAGATGAAATGCCTGACAGTAGGGAAAGGGAACTTCTATGCACTTGTTTTGAATTGTTATGTGAGTCTCTGAAGTTAAATTTAAGCAGTCACCTTGGGAAAGAAACCATTTGGCTTAGAAGCGGCTTATGATGTATTATGTTGCAGGGACCCAACACTATGTTTCTCATAATACATCATAAGAAAGAGAAGACTCCTGAGGATGAAAGTCAGCTTATGATGTATTAGATTGCTTCCTTCCTAACCCCTCCTGCTCCCATACCCTCCTGTCCACTCATGGCCTCTTCCAGGCAGCACACACCAGCTGATATGTGGCCCCTGACACACGTACAGCAGAGGACTGCCTGGTCTGGCCTCAGTGAGAGAAGAGGCACCTAACCCTCAAGAGACTTGAGACCCCAGGGAGTGGGGAGCTCTGGTGGGGTGGGGGTGGGGTTTGGGACATCCTCTTGGAGATGGGGAGGAGGTATGGGATGAGGAGGGCAGACAGGGAGGGGGATAAAGACTGGACTGTAAAAAGAAAAGTTTAAAGATTTAAAAAATGTTTTGTAAGTAGATCCATTCCTCATCTCCATGAATTCTTCCAAAGAGAGTTCCAGGCTCCTTCCCCTACCCCCATTAACTTTCTGTCTTAAAATGTATTTGTGGTCAGTGGAAGAAGAGAGAGTGTAGTGGTAATTTTCTGACAGGGTCAGCTATTTCCAGTGGGAGCTGAGCATTGCACATGCTGGTTGTGAATACAAAGTAGCCTACTAATGACCAATTGTCTTCATCTCACCTGAACATCATTGAAACTTTGAATAAATCACTCACACGTGGGCACTGGATTTCTGTTCTAAATAATTTATTGGCTAGTACTGAGACTAAGCTTTCTCCTTGTTTTTAAGAAAGTTCTTTTCTTGAACATAAATTTTATATATATATATGCATATATATACATATATATGCATATATATATATAATTTATTGATTTAGCCTCCTCTCATCAGTTTTTAGTAATAGGACCAATCTTAATTTTGTAGACTCCTTTTTCATTCATTTCATTCATTCATTCATATCGGGCTATTCTTATCATTTCTTCTGTTCCAATGAATGGGCATGTGTGTTAGTCACTTTTCTGTCACTGTGATACAATACCAAGACAGCTCAGAAGGACAAATCTATTTCATTGGGCTGTACCAAACTATTGACCACAGAGGGCTTAAGAAGATTATATGGTTTATCCCAAACAGATTTTGTGAATTTTCTTTTGGGTTAGTTTGTGAAGAGACTAAGTGTTGTTTATGTCTAGTGGTTAATATGGTATACCTAAGGGATATGGGATGCAGAGAAAAGAGGAAGATGTAAGGTAAGACTTAACTGGCATATTTGGGTTGCTTTTAAAATGGGATTTACAAAAATATTTTTTAGCACATAATTTGAAAAAATAAGAGCAAACATTCTTACTGTTGCAGAATTCCTTACATTGCAAGTTCAACATCAGAATTTTTACCTGATTTTGAGTGATGAATTCAACTTAAACAAACAAGCAAACAAACCCTCTAGGTCCCAGCACTACAGGAGAAGTGGTTATAAGCCCCCAAAGCTAACCCAGTAGCCATCTTAATTGGCAACCGCTCACAAAGGAAACATTAGTTTTCTTCAATGGAGTCTCACAGGGTACACACAGTTTACGTAGTAAATTCATTTGTGGTGGTATAAACAGAAATCAGTCTTATCACTGTGGGCTATCTCTAAGATACCTCTTTTATTATTAATTATTTTCTTTATTTACATTTCAATTCCATTCATTTACATTACATTCCTCCTTTCCCCTCTGAAAACTCCCTATCCCATCCTCCCTCCCCCTGCTCACTAACCCACCCACTCCTGCTTCCCTATTCTGGCATTCCCCTACACTGGCGCAACTAGCCTTCACAGGACCAAGGGCCTCTCCTCTCATTGATGTCTGAAATGGCCATCCTCTGCTACATGCAACTGGAGCCATGGGTCCCTCCATGTGTACTCTTTGGTTGGTGGTTTAGTCCCTAAGGAGCTCTAGGGGTACTGGTTGGTTCATATTGTTTTTCCTCCTATGGGGCTGCAAACCCCTTCAGCTCCTTGGGTCCTTTACCTCCTCCATTGGGGGTCCTGTGCTCAGTCCATTGGTTGGCTGAAAGCATCCCCCTCTGTATTTGTCAGGCACTGGCAGAGCCTCTCAGGAAACAGCTATTTCAGGCTCCTATCAGCAAGCACTTGTTGGCATCCACAATAGTGTCTCGATTTGATAACTGTATATGGGATGGATCCCCAGGTGGGGCAGTCTCTGGATGGCCTTTGCATCAGTCTCTGCTCCTACCTCTTTAGAGTTATAACAGAGTCAAACTAATCAAGGCAATGCCCACCACTCTACCAATGAACACCTAGAAATTCCTTCTGCCAACTTCTAAGTCTTGGAATATTTTTCATGACTGTTCAAGTAAGTCACTCTTCAGTTGAAACAAGTGTGAACTCATTCCACTAAAGTACCCATGTCTCCATAGACACTAGATTAAGCCCAAGAGAAGTGAAGAGAACGTTGAACAGGAATAGGAAAGAGGCACTGGGCCAAAATACTACATTTTAAGGCTGTTACCTAGGCTTACTCAGACTGTGCCTTGCCTTTTCCACTACTGATGTTTTAGAGCTCTGAGATATGTAGTTGTGTTAGGATGAACTTTGTTGCATATCTTGGGTTTCGTGTTTCCACATAGCCTGCCCTTTGCTGCACCCATGCTTCCAACTGATGATCTAAAGCAGCAGTCCCCAAACTGTAGGCTGCAACCCTTTTGGGGTCACATATCAGATATCCTTCGTAACAGATGTTTGGGTCACCACAACAAGAGGCACTGTATTGAAGGGATCAGGTCTAGGAAGGTCGGGAACCACTGCTCTAAAGAGAAGAAGAAAATTCAGGTTCGACTCACCTCCTCGTGGATTTGCCTGATTTAGATATATCTCTAACATGGATGCAAAAGATCTTTTTCTGACCCACCCTAGGTTCAGGGCCAATGCCACTTAACAAAAGAGAAATTAACAAGATAAAAGCATATACATTTATTGCTTATATTGTATGCAACATGATAGTCTTCATGATGACCCCAAAGTCCTCATGGAAATAAAGACCCTAAAAATAATCATCATGAGGTTTGATAAAGAATGGCTAGTCATACAGAATTAGCGGCTTATAATTATGTAGCAGATAGTTAGTAAAACCTTTGTATTTGGTTCTCCTTTGTGGCTTTCTGTTTTAAGAGCTCTGACATTCCTTTCTTCTAGATGTTAGGCCACCCTTCACATGAGGGTCTTATTGCCTGCTTCAGGAAAATCTGAAAGTATTTCCTGTGCATGTCACCTCTCACATTCCCTTGAGGGTAGCATGTCCCGACTCCCTCATTACTCTCTGACAAGGTCTATTCTGGACAGCTCTTTGTCATGTAGGAAGCTCTCTGCACATGTCTAAGTTGGAGATGTGTGATGTTCACATGGTCATAAGTTGTGCCAACATTCTGTCTCTCTGCTATAGTTGATATGCTAACGATCCCTCAGCAGGACATGCATAAATGCTTGCTCAGTCCGGTACTGTTGAGAGGTGGGAATAGTGGGAAGTCTTAAGACCATTGGAAACATTCCCTTAAAGTTAGTAGGACCCTAGTCCTTTCCTCTTGTTTGCTTTTCTGTCATGAAGTGTGCAACTTCTCTTGTCTTGCATTTCCTGCTATGATGTAACCCTATATGCAGGCCCAGCAGGAAAGGAGTCAAGTGGCCCTGGAATTTCCAGAACTGTGGGCTACAATAAACCTTTTCTCTTTGTAAGATGAAAGTCTTGGCATTTTTGTTACAGTAATGGGGTACTAACTGAAAAACCTTGTTCCCTTGGCCATGCCAATTACTAGGCCAAAGAGATTCCACAAAAGAACATGATAAAAACTACAATAATAAAAAGAATGTTTTTATCTAAAGCAGGATATCTATTATA
Source organism: Tokudaia tokunoshimensis (assembly GCA_036184795.1). NCBI lineage: Eukaryota > Metazoa > Chordata > Mammalia > Rodentia > Muridae > Tokudaia > Tokudaia tokunoshimensis. The sequence continues at coordinate 44,877,348 of BTHU01000007.1, forward strand.
AGGAAAATGTCAAAAAAGAGTTAACGTATCATAAGCAAAACCTAAACATATATTACAACCACAGTGGCAGGTATCACTATAGTCTTGGAAAGTATATTCATTTAGCCTGTCTGAGGTCAAACCCCTTCCATCCTCATTTGTAAAATGGTAATTAACTTATCTCCTTCAAAAATACGAAGATTATAATAAGTTAATATGTGCAAAAATCATTATAACATTGCCTGTTAATTGTGTTCAATAAATAACACGAACCAGATTTTCTCCTGGGTAATTTGTTACAGCTCAAAGAACAGAAATGAAAGTAAAATTTCTCCCAAGCAGTCACAGTCACATTCAGCTCTCCCGGATTCTCTCTGTAAGTTATTTAGAAAATTGTAACCTCAAAAATGACATAGGAGTCCTTAGAATAATAACACACAAAAGAATAGTCTCATTCTTCTGTTGTTCCCAGAAAACCTGGCCATGCCAATTACCGACTGAGCTTTCAATGGACAATGCAGTCGGCACGAACCACGTATGAACACAACAAAGAGAGAAGAACACATAAACCACGAGGAGCCATAAAAGTAAACAACCTAATAGGACAACTATTAGGGTAAATTATGTGCAAATTACCAGGGATTCTATGGACAACCAGATGCAGCAAATATATGAGTTGAAACTGTGTGGCTGCTCTCTGATGTTGACTGAAACAAATGTTTAAAAAAAAATAAAAGGTAAGCTGTGTTTTCTGAAGGTGACAATATCCCTGGCCCTCCATGCCCTCTCCAGCAATCCTTCCAGAGATAGAGTCATATTTTCTCCCCACCCCATCCTCACCCACACCAGTCTCATTGGGACTGCGATAAAGATATAGATCAGAAAGGGAAAAATAGAAGTTTTTCTATAGTGTCCTCTTTAATCCAGTCACAGTGCTATGAAGAAACCGAGTAGCCACGTGGAGGCAGAGGCCGTGAATATGCATCCACTCAACAGCTCTCTCTCTGCGAATGTCAGCAGCTCCCAAGGACCTGAGTGGGTGAGATCCCATGATTTCAGTCTAGCCTTAGAGTCTTCTTGGCTGAGCTCCCAAACTTCCATGGGACGAGGATAAGCCATGTGCACTTACATCCTCTGTCATCTCTGATCCAAAAAGTCTATAAGCAATGCCAAATGTTTGCCTCGAATCTGCGTGATTCGCTCTGCAGCTGTCATAATGGGAACTCACCACTGCGATCACTTCTCATAGGCAGTTGGTCAATGGAGAGCCCTCATCATCCTGAAAACTCATAGCAGGTTTCTATGAGTTTTTAGACTCATAGAAACTCCCAGAATGGTAGGTATTCTGGGAGTTTTGGATTACCGGTTTTTAAAAAATGTGTTTACATGTGTATTAAAACGGATGTTTGGGTATGCACCGAGAGAGCGGTGGAGGAAGTCGGGAGAGACATTTCGAACCTCGTCACTCCATCCCTTTGATCCCCTCCCTTCCTACATGACTGCCTTTGCAGACAGAAAACACAGATAATTAAAGCAGCACAAAGAAAGATCATTTCTAGGAGAGTATGGTGACAAGGTGATTAGAAACAGTTCCGTGTCAAAACAGTAAGACAGGAACAGAATGGTAAGATGAAGAGACCATAATAAAGAATTCCTGGTAAGAAGGTCTGGAGAACATTGGGAAGAACGAATTTTAGAATTATGGAAATGCATTGTGATTTCTGTTTTTTACTGATGAAATATTCTGTCATGAAACAACTTAAGAGAAAGCTTTTATTTTAGCTTACAGTTCCGGGTTATAGTCCATCATAATCAAGGCAGTAGGAACTTACAATGGCTAATTGCATCACACACAAGAGCAGAGACAGCGTAAATGCATGCATACCAAGCGCTCAGCTAGCCTTATATAACTCAGAACCCAAAGCCTGGGAATGGTACCACCCATAGTGGGCTTAACTTCCCAGCTCAATTAGTGAGATCAAGATAACCCACCACAGATGGTCTTGGGAGCCAATCAGATTTGGCAATCTCTCATTGAGAGTCTCTTCCCAGGTGATTAGAGGTTCTGGCAACTTGACAATTTAAAACTGATCATCATAACACAGAAATCAATGTTTGCTCCTTGTTTATAAGTTTATTGGTCTTGGGAATAAACCTAAATAGAGTATTGAGCCTTAATTATAATTATAAAGTAGAAGTTACACTGAGTTATAGTTTACTTATGAAATTAAAAAGACTTTAAGACTATCTACAGAACCACAATATCTAAAAACAATGTGGCTACTATGACACCTTACAACACATCCACCTTTTCTCTGTAAGAAGACAAGAAAACATGCAGTTAGACATGTTGGCTTAGAGTCGCAGGCTGCATCTGCCCGCACATTTTTTTCTGAAGTCCAGTTAATAAGCTTCTTAAGAATAAGATTGATATTAACCTTGTCTGAAATAGGTTAATTTGCATCCCCCCCCACACATTACATGATTGTTGTGAAGACAAAGTGTGAAATGTGTGTGGGAAGCACTTTATGAATGAAAAACCACATTAAATAAAGCCCAGTCATCACAACATTTATCTCAATTAGTCTTACAGCAGTATTTGCACAGCCTGGTAACTGTCACAGTCTTTGTTTGATGGTTTTTATAATAGAGAGGTTCTCAAATGGAAAGAAGAAAATGTTGTGAGAGGAAGAGGGAGGGAGGGAGAAAGAGACAGGGAGATATGACAGAGAGAGAGAGAGAGAGAGAGAGAGAGAGAGAGAGAGAGGCAGGTCTGTGCATTCTCCTGTAAATACAATTTATTTGAACAAGCAGTGCTTAGCAGATTCCCCAGATGTTTCCAACGATAGGTGACATTTCTCACATGTTCTAATTCACTGGAACTCAAAAAAAATTTTTTTTACCTGTAACTTTAACACATTAAAACTTTCAACACAACTACTATTTTAAAAAAATAACAGTGTATTTGGCTTCCCCCTCAGTTTGATTGATGATTAAATCTCAGAGAGGATCATTAATCTCTGCAGCAGAAAATTATGTGTAATGTTTCTAAAGCTGTCAATTACACCGGAGGACATGACTCCAAGATTCAATGTGCTAAAGAGATTCATGTCAGATGGGGGAGCAACAATCAAAAGTATTTGATCTCTGGATGCTAGACAAATAACAAGATTTTTTAAAAAAGTAATCATCTCTGAATCACACAAAATTACTTTCCCAGAGGGGAAAACATAAAATTGTAAATAAAAGTGTTGAACTTATTTTCTTCAACCTTTGCATTGTTTCCAAGTACAAAAAAGAAAGGAAGGAAGGAAGGGAGGGAGGGAGGGAGGGAGGGAGGGAGGGAGGGAGGGAGAGAGAGAGAGAGAGAGAGAGAGAGAGAGAGAGAGAGAGAGAGAGAGAAAGACACAAAGACACAAAGACACAAAGAGAAAGACAGGGAAAGGGACATGAATTGTATCACAATTTTATTTGCCATCGTACCACTTATTTTAGATATTCAATAACTAACTGGGTTTCCATTTAATATGCAAAACCTCAATATGCAGAATGATAATTTTATGCAGTGCCTTCTAGCTCTGTTCTACAGCCTCACAACACACCCACTTGGTGTGCCGGTTCAGTCAGGATGAGGACATGAGAAGAGCAGCAGTTTGGACCTGATTTCATTTAACAGCCCACTGTCCTCTTGCCAAGAATCCATCACAGACCTTCCCAGAAGAGAGGGATGAGCCTCACCTACGAATAGCTACTCAGAAGCTCAAATTTGATTCTAATGGGTTGCTTTCTCAGAAAGACTGAGCATGTCCCCCCACATCTCTGTCATTTCCCACAGTAGTAACCTCTGCAGATGCCACATTAAGAAAACCCATGAGTTTGGTGGGCAGATAGGCAGGGTACAAACAAACAACCTTGTAAACCAGAAACTGTGCGTTCTACAGTAAACCCTTCACCACACTGAATCGATTTCCTATCTGTTAAAATGGGGTAATAACAAGTACCCAAATGTTTATGAATAGGAGAACATCAATAAATGATATATTTTATAGTACAGCAGATGATCCTATAAAAGGTCTCATCTCTCTCTGTGATGATAAATATTCCACACCACATTGTAAAGTGTTGTATCTGCATTTTATCCACACTCTAACTGTATCGTAAATCTTGGGGCATCATAAAAAACAACTGTCGCCATGTCGTTAAAGCAAATAAATTGGAAGTGATACTGACAGAAACACAGCAAGAACACCCCCAGTCACACAGTTCAATCTCTTGGCAAGCATGTTCTGTCTAGCCCAGTGGTTCTCAGTTTGGGACTTTTGGCACTGCCTAGAGACAATTTTGTTGTTAAAACAGAGAATGGCAGAGTCCTCCTGGTGGTATACACCTTTAATCCCAGTAGGAGGCAGAGGCAGGCCCATCTCTGTGAGTTCTACAGCCTGGTCTGCAAAGTAAGTTCCAGAACAGAGTAACCCAGTCTCCATAAAACCAAACCAAACCAAACCAAACCAAACTAAACCAAACCAAACTAAAAAAAAATGAGAAAGTTCCTGATATCTTTCATGTGAGAGACAGGCACAGTGTTGATCATTCTGTGCTACAAAGCACAGGAATATTTCACACACACACCCCAATAATGCCATGTTGAAGGAAATCCAATTTAGACAATTTTCAATTATTCATTCAACAAATATTTGTTGAGTAGCCAAAGAGAGAAATATCCATTAAACTCAGGATTCACAGAGCGGTAGAAAAGAAAAATAACTAAATGTAGGGAAATGCTTTGATAAGTAAGAATTTGAAAGTCCCATTGTTTCTAGTAATAAATAAAATCATCAATCAGTGTTCACAGTCATCAATAACCAAAGAAGTGATTATTATAATTTTTCATAACCGGTCAATGATGTCTATGGCTAGGGGAGTAATTGTAGCTGGAACTGGTGTTTAACCTGTTTAATTGACCAATGACAGCTCATGCCACTGAACATGTCTCTAAAATCCAACCAGTGAGCAATGAGTCCTACTCTGAAAGCCAATTGTCAGGCTGACTTATGCTGGGGATCTTATTTCTAAGATCGGCATCAAACCAGGAGGAGTGCTTCTGCAATCGGGTCAAACATGTTACTGCACCTAAGACTCAAACTCAGGAAAGAACTTAGATTCACGTCAACTGTTTTTGTGTTACAAATTTGCCTTCTGAGCCTTCCAAAGCTTCTGAGCACTTTTCACTTTAAAACAAACTCCTGCACAATGTTTCTTTCTCAATCATCTTGTAACTCAAGACAAGCGTCTCTCAACCTGTGGGTTGCAACCCTTTAAGCTGTCAAAGGACTCTTCCACAGAGATCACATTTAAGATGTCCTCCATAACAGATATTTACCTTATAATCCATAACAGTAGCAAAATTGCAGTTATGAAGTAACAATGAAAATAATTTTATAATTAGGGGTTGCCACAACATGAACTGTATTAAAGGGACAGTGTTAGGAAGGTTGAGAACCACTGCTCCAGACCAAGAAAGAGTCCCTTCCACTGCACACCATCCTTTAGTTCCAATCTGGTGTATGCTAATGCCCTCTAGAATGTTTCACAGCTAAGATCAGCTGGAAGTCACAGTTCATGAAAGGTGAGCCACTCACATACTATTTTAAACATGGATAGAGGGAAGGTAGGCTGGTATTTAGGGTTAGAGCTGAGATCGTTAAATGTTTTACTGCTAGTTATAGTGAAAGCATACACTCTGTGCTCCAGAAGGAAGAAGAAATATTCAGAGTTGACACTATCTTGGTGAAGCATTTTCAGAAAGAACGGAGGACCACTTGGTGCTAGCACCAGACAGGGGCTAGATCCAGGAGGAAGGAAGATGTGGAGTGGGGGTAAGGTAGATAATGTTTTAAATCTCTTGAATTTGAAAGTCTGCAGGACAAAATAGAGAGCTAATGTAAGAAGGTGATATTCAAGTCAAACTTAAAGCTGAAAAGGTAGGTCAGGAGTTAAGAGCAATAATACACTTACAGAGGTCCTCCACCAGTGTGAGGCCACTCAAACACTCTGCAAGTCCAGGCCAGATGATCCCTTTTCTGGCCTCCAAAGAAACTGCACTCACATGCACACACTTCCACACTGACATACACATAACTAAAAATTAATTTTAAAAAATACATACTGCGATGACATAAGAGTCTAAAGTTTACTATAGGACAGGATAAGAACAAACAAAAAGCATCATTTTAACTAGCTTTTATCGAGCATATTTAACTTGTATAAACAGAGGTCTACTTCATTTCACAGCTGAAGTTTCTTGTAGGGAATTATCTCGTGAGCATATTTCTAGACCCCAATATTAAATCAACCTCAATCTCATATTCTCTCTCTCTCTCTCTCTCTATATATATATATATATATATGTGTGTGTGTGTGTGTGTGTGTGTGTGTGTGTGTTGTCTGAGCTCATCTATGCAAAACTCATCTATACAATGAACTATTAATACTTCTTGTATTGCATAATCTTGTGGCACTTAAAAAAAGTTATACATCAATCTGAAGCCTGAATTATTAATACAAATACACATACACACACATACATGTGCACATGCGTGTGTGTGTGTGTGTTAATCTTGTATTCCAACTGATTTGAGAGGTGTGGTGGTTTCAACAGGTATGACTTTCATGGGCTCATGTGTTTGAATGCATGGCCCACAGGGAGTGACACTATTAGGAGGTATTTCCTTGCTGGAGTAAGTGTGGCCTTGTTGGAAAAACTGTTGCTGCGGGGATGAACTTTGAGGTCTCCTATGCTCGAGCAACACCCATTGTGACACACAGTCTTCTGCTGTCTGTGGATCAAGATGTAGAACTCTCAGCTCCTTCTCCAGTACCATGTCTGCCTGTGTCCTGCTATGCTTCCAGTCACGACAATCATGGACTAAAGTTCTGAACCTGTAAGCTAGCCCTAGTTAAATGTTTTCCTTTATAAGAGTTGCCTTAGTCAGGGTGTCTCTTCACAGCAGTAGAAACCCTAAGACTAGGTAAAATTTAAGATTCTTCTATTTAGATATCTTACCTTAGAAGGTGCCCCTGGAGTGCTAAGTGTGTGACTCCTGAGAAACTTTGAGAATGTCACCATATCTTTTCCCATGTTTCTTGCACAACAAGACTATTTCTCCTGAGCTTTACTGCACATTTAGAAAGTGCAACTCTACAGACATTTGTGTGTCTGAGATACTTATAAAGTAATCTTTTTTTTTTCAGGCCAATCTCTCTTATGAATATCGATGCAAAAATACTCAATAAAATTCTTGCCAACCGAATCCAAGAACACATCAAAACGATCATTCACCACGATCAAGTAGGCTTCATCCCAGGGATGCAGGGATGGTTCAATATAAGGAAATCCATCAATGTAATCCACTACATAAACAATCTCAAAGAAAAAAACCACATGGTCATCTCATTAGATGCTGAGAAAGCATTTGACAAAATTCAGCATCCTTTCATGCTAAAGGTCTTGGAAAGATCAGGAATTCAAGGCCCATATCTAAACATAGTAAAAGCAATTTACAGCAAACCGGTAGCCAGCATCAATCTAAATGGAGAGAAACTTGAAGCAATCCCACTAAAATCAGGGACTAGACAAGGCTGCCCTCTCTCTCCATATCTTTTCAATATAGTACTTGAAGTTCTAGCTAGAGCAATTAGACAACAAAAAGAGGTCAAAGGGATACAAATTGGAAAGGAAGAAGTCAAACTATCACTATTTGCAGACGATATGATAGTATACATAAGCGACCCAAAGAACTACACCAGAGAACTCCTACAGCTGATAAACGACTTCAGCAAAGTGGCCGGATATAAAATCAACTCAAGCAAGTCAGAAGCCTTCCTATACTCAAAGGATAAGCAGGCTGAGAAAGAAGTAAGAGAAATAATACCCTTCACGATAGCCACAAACCATATTAAGTATCTTGGCATGACTCTAACCAAACAAGTGAAAGATCTGTATGACAAGAACTTCAAATCTCTGAAGAAAGAAATTGAAGAAGACCTCAGAAGATGGAAAAATCTGCCATGCTCATGGATTGGCAGGATTAATATAGTAAAAATGAGCATCTTACCAAAAGTAATACACAGATTCAATGCAATCCCCATCAAAATCCCAACTCAATTCTTCATAGAGTTAGAAAGAGCAATTCAAAAATTCATCTGGAATAACAGAAAACCCAGAATAGCTAAAGTAATCTTCTTAAGGACTCAGTAAAAGGTTGCATGAACTTCTCTTGCTTGATCACAAACACAGGTACAGGTAAAAGTCCTAAAGTATTAAATATTAGCCCAAAGTCACATTTCTACTGTGCTCTAATCCAGGTGAATACTATAAGTAGCATATGCCTAGACTCAGGCTAGATCTGTGTTGTCTGAGCTCATCTGTGTAACACTCATCTATACAATGGACTAGCAATGCTTCTTGTATCACATGGTTTCCTGGTGCTTAAAAGAGTTATACAGCTATCTGAAGCCTATGTGATTGATACAATTTAGTTACATATTGTTACTGTTATTGTTTACCATTTACTCTTCAATGCTGGATTTTAGTCCAATTGGTCCTAATATAATTGCTGGTAAATGATATGATGATGGTGGATAAAGTTAGCAACAGCAGCCTTTTACTGAGGTCCTGCGATGTTCCAGTAACACTTCCAGACACCTTTCTGAATAAGACACTTGAATTCTAAGAGAAGTACTGTGTGCTAATTGTATGCACTTCCTTGCCTCTACTCTCTGGTAGACTTGATGCTGGACTCTGTGTCCACAGTTTCAACAAACTGGTTTTCCATCCATCACCAGTGATCTGCTTGACACTAAATCTAAAGGGGATTTACATCCTAATTTGCCTTAATCTTCTTGAGGCATGTGGTATTTGAAATATCCAGGATTGTTTTGTTTTGAGAGTGTCTGGTTATGCAGTCCAGGCAGACTTCAGACTTGATATTCTATTGCCTCAGCCCCACTGGAGCTGGGATAATACACATTTACAGCATCGCGCAGCTCAGAATAAACCATGTTCTCAGAATCCTGGTACAGCATTCTCTCACACAAGGTCAGTCATCAGTATTTGTTTTTATACTTGTTTATTCATCTGGGGACACAGATGCCATGGCTTGAATGTGGAGGTCAGATGACAATTTATAAGTATTGACCTCTCTCATCCACTACGTGCATTATAGAGGTCACACTCAGGTTGTTAGGCTTGGTGGAAAGTGTCTTTACCCACTGTAACATCATGCTGGACTCAGGCTGCTCTTGAATTTCCTTTTCAGACTCGATGTATGTATGCATTTTTTCATGGACATGACAAAATGAATAGGCCAGTTAGGGCTCCAGCCGGAAGATCTAATTCAGTGATCACACAGATGGATCCAGTTAAAAGTGGATCTCAAACAAAACCAAGAGTATTTTTTCCTGATACTCATATTGACATGGTGCATTTTAAAGCAATGCCCACATAGCTGTAAATATTAGAAATAATAAAACATTATAAAACATAATGTATCATTTATACACACACACACATATATACATACACACACACACACACACACATATACATTTATATATTATGGTGGTTAAAAGTCTTATTATAAAAATCAACACAACAAGGTATTAGTGGGAATTTTGGTTTCTTTTAAAAACACAGAAAAGTTATGGAAATACAGTTTTGTTTTAATCCCAGATGTGGGGTTTGAAGTTGCTTTAGATTGTCCACAGCAGGTGACTATGATTTGCCTCGTGCTCTAGTTGTTGTTGTTGTTGGTGGTGTGTGTGTGTGTGTGTGTGTGTGTGTGTGTGTCTGTGAATGTGTTTGTGTGAATGTGTGTGTGTGAATGTGTGTGTGAGTGTGTGTGAATGTGTGTGTGTGTGAATGTGTGTGTGTGTGAGTGTGTGTGTGTGTGTGAGTCTGTGTGTGTGTGTGTGTGTGTGTGAATGTGTGTGTGTGATTTTGCCAGCTGCAGATAGTTTTCCTGAGTGTGAGATGTTTGGCATTCTGGGGACTCTTGAAAGGATATATAAATGCTAGGGTGTGGGTGCACCTGCTGCTCCTCCAGTGGCTGCTGTTCTTCCTGCGGCTGTTCTGTGACTGTTCCTCCTCCTGTGGTTGCTGTTGGTGGTGGTTGTTTGCCAGGGAGGTTTGTTGTGGTTTGTCAAGGGGTCATGCACAAAGAGAGGAGAAGAAGAACTTGGATTCCCTGACTGAAAAGATCAAACTTGCCCCAAGGAACTCTTAATCAGCAAGAAGTAGTCTTGACCCCCCCCTTTGCCCTCTGGCCTTCTCTCTCTCCCCTCTAGTGTTGGGGGTTGGAAGGGTGGAATAGGTGTAGATAAGGGTGGAAGAAAAAGGAACCCACAAGGTAGCCAAAACACGGGTTTTATTATCCAGGTGGATGAATTATACTTCTGGCAATGTAATTTGTTAATGTGAGAAAATAGCGTGGGATGGGGGGGGGTCAGAGAAGCTTTTGAACAGCAAATGTTTGTCTTGATGTTTTATGTGATGACTGCAGAGACAAAATCTGAATAATTTATCTTAAATGTTGACTTCCATATGACACAGCTTACTGGGAAAATACTGCATGGTTTTAAAAACTTCTTCTCTTCTGTCTACTACGTTTCTTTGTGTTACCTCTTCCACCGAGTTCCCTGAACCCTGGGTGCAGTAGAAGTTGTGTTATAGATGCCCCCTTTGAGGATGAGCTTTGCGCAGTTGCTCATTCTATACATTTTGACTAGTTGCTGTTCTCTGTAATAACTTCCATCTGCTGCAAAAAGAAGTCTCTCTAGTGAGGGGTGAGAACTGCTCTAATCTATGGATCTGAGGATAAGCTTTTAGAAAGCAGCAGGATACTATATCAACTTAGTAAAATGGAAATATAAGGCTCTCCCCTCTGTGGTGTTGATCTCTCCAGTCATGAGTAGTATAGTTGGCTATATTATAGCCAATTCAACAGACTTGAGTCCAGACAGACAGCTATCTTTTGGTTATCACCTCTGAGCCCCATCCCTGCCACATATTAAAGCCAATATATTGCACCAGTGTGGGCCTATCTTGCTAGGCTAGCTGTTACTGTACTCTGCAGGGTGTATAGCTGTCTAGACGTGATGATAGCTTTTCTCCCCTATACCCTGACACTGAAAGTTGGCCACCACAGAATAGGCTTCCAGGTCAGTACATGTTTGATTTTTTCCAAGTCCTGTTGACTGAGCGTATGTCGTCCACAATAAGGTTGGTCTTACCCTCAAGTCTGGCAGACAACCAAGAGCAATGGCAAAGATTCTTAGACTCCTTTGACCAACAGTTTGAATGGAGTTATCCTACTCTTAGACCTGGGATTTTGGTTGATCATCTATGTTTTCTTGTGGGGGAGGGGAACAAATACCCATTCAGTGGGATAATTCCAATTAAAACTATCATTATATGTGTATGGTATAAGAAGTATAAATATAGAAATCATAAAGAGTAGGTTTCCCTGTTGAGTTTTTAAACATCCTTAGTATTATTTATCCCTCTGCACTCCTCTCTCCCTGCTTTGCCTTCTTGTCTCCCTCTCCTGTTCCATCTCCCCCACAATTCATTTTTCCAATTTCCCCCTTCACAGCACCTGGGTTACTCTATCCCCCTCTCTAGAGCTTGTTTCCCTCCCTCCTTGAAATGGTGTCTTCTGCACATGATAGGGATGTTGTGGCCAAAACTCTCAGCATCTATGGCTGCCCATGAGCACACCAGCCAACATTCCAGGGTGTCTGGGGAAGGGTTCACAAAGCCCCACTCCTGGTTGAGAAGCTGTAGAATTCAACATGAATTTGAGAGGGGCCATGTGGAGGACACAGGAGGAGTTGGAAGGGGGAAGAGGAGCAGCTATTATCAAACTTCACTATACTCTTTTGTGAAATTCTTAAAAAATTTTAAATTTGGAAAATGGAAAGAGAATGACTTGCTTAGTTTTATTTTGATTCCAGTTAATTACAATACTTAGCTCAATGAAAGTTTGGCTAAAATATATGCTAATGAGAGTGTCTTATGTAGTGCATTTATCTTTGTTTGTGAGTATGTGAAAAGAAGATATATTTTCTGCATTAATAGGTTTGATATAGTGTATTAGTTAGCTATAGCTTAGTAAACTTATTCATAGTAATTTATATTCTAATTTAATTTGTATATACTTAATCTGTCATAAAGTAGGAGCTTTTATATTCTCTTACTCCTGAGGTGATTACATTTCTTCGTGCAGGTCCTCCTTATATTTTTTGTCTCCTTGTCTGACCATTGTTGACTTAAGACTTTCCTTTTTGGCCTCTTGCTGATTGGAAGTTATAAATTATTTTTTTCCTTTCATTTATTTTTCAATTTTAATAACTGTATACTTAACTAATTATGAAAATTTCCATAATACAAGCTCTGTACAGCTACATAATATACCACAGGTGGAGTGCTGTATGTTCCTAAATCAAAAATAGTATCTGCTCAGGGTTTGCAAAACCAAAAGCAAGACGCTGCTATCCAGACTAGGCTTTTATACGGGGAGTTAAAGGGAAGACGGACTGGCTGACTTAGTACAAGGTCAAGAATATTTCCTGGAAGATATGAAAGTCTTTTCTAGCTTCAGTTACATGCCACTTCTTCCTTTGTTAATAGTAATGTCATTGCAGTAATGGATCCCCACCCTCCTGATTATAGGGCGGTTCCCTTTCCTGTCATTTCTGCCTCGTGATTTGCTATATGCATTTTAAAAAGCCAGATTCAGTGTACTTGGAAACATCAAGGTGTCTCTCCAAATATTTTAAGCTTGTTGCATTTTATACCCATCTCTTAAATATTCAAGTAATTAAATATTGGAGATGCTCATATACACATTGAAGCTTCTGTGCACATGGATTCAGTCTCCTCTCAAGCAACATATTGACTTTGTTCAGGGATAAATTTCTTACAAATACACAATTGTTGCTGTAAAAATCCTAATAGAAAATAAAATGTATCATATTCCATACTCCTGGTCCAAAGAAGAGGCTTCAGGAAATTTGGAAGTACCTGAGACGGGTGTGGTTTGGCAGTCAGAGAAAGAAAGAATAGAACATAAACAAAAATGGAATATATTTCTTGTAAAATAGCCTCTGTCCACCCTATAGAAAGAAAGAAAGAAAGAAAGAAAGAAAGAAAGAAGGAAAGAAAGAGAAGTAAAAACAGTCATTTATTTTACATAAAGTATTCAAACCATAAAAAAAAAAGGTCACGGGTCATATCACGATTCCTCATGCTAGCTCACACACCTCTTCTCTTCTCATAAAGAAAGGGTCCAAAGACAGGCAGACTAGGAATGGCTCAGCCTCTTAAAACCATGAGTCTTGAAGAACATCCCATTCCAGACAAAGTATCAAAGACACTGTGTTAATATGTAACAATCCCAGTGCACACCAGTATGCTAATAGCCAAAGGCTTAAGCACAATCATTTCAGTGGTTTTATATTCATGAAAAGCTTTAAATCCCAAATAGATTTTAAATACACACTAATTTTCTAAACATGACATCTACTGCATGGACCACAACCAAAGTAGTTGGTTTTGATGGGTGACAAAATGCCCGAAGTTGTGTGGGGGAAGGAATGTGTAGGGGGCTGGGAGAGGGTGAATACAATCAAATACATTATATGAAACTCTCAATTAATAAAATGTTATTTTTATAAAATATTGACTGGAGGGTTATTTTCCTTGAGTGCATTTTCTACTGGTTCTCTAATGGCAGGATTGGGAATGGCTGTAGTTATTATATAAGCGATGAAATTCCCAATTTTTCATTAAGTTTTGGAGTGTTTAACATTTTGCCAAGCGTGGGAGCTTTTCTTTTGTGTCATGGCTCTACATTTGCACCCATAAGTCCTGTTATCACAGAAGAAAATAAATAAGTCTTTAATAATCATAGTAAGTCCTGAAGCCTGTTTTCATAATCCAGTGAGTGTGTTAAAAGTTAATGAATGTTTTCTTATTTAAAAAGTTATATCCTGATTACAATTTCCCTTCCCTGACTCCACCCAGGTCCTCCCCACCTCCCCTTCCATCTGGATCCATCACTTTTCTGTCTCTCATTAGAAAAAAAATCAGGCTTCTAAGAGATAACAACCAAAATATCAAAATAAGATAGAAGATAAAAAATAAATTATCTCACATCGCAGTTGGACAAGGCAAGCCATCAGAAGGATAAGAGCTCCAAGAAAAATCACAAGAATCTGAAACCCCCTCATTCACACAGTCAGGAGTCCTATAAAAATGCTAAGCTGTGATATATACACAGACGATAACTTTTTTAAAAACACTTTTTCTCTCTGGGCTGGAGAGATGGCTCAGAGGTTAAGAGCACTGGCTGCTCTTCCAGAAGTCCTGAGTTCAATTCCCAGCAACCACATGGTGGCTCACAACCATCTATGATGTGCTTTGGCGCCCTCTTCTGGCCTGCAGGCCTGTATACATGCAGAACACTGCATACATCATAAATCTAAAGGCGGAAGAGGAAGAAAGAAAAGGAAGTTTGCAAAGGGGAAGGGGTATGGAGTGAAGAACTCTGGGAGGGGAACCGAAAGGAGGGCAACATTTGGGGATGTAAGTAAATAAAATATTTTTTTCTCTCATATATTGCATCCTAACCATAGTTTCCCCTCCCTCCTTGCTGTCTAGGTCCTCCCCTCCACCTCTCCTCTTCCCCAGATTCAGTCCTCTTCCATTTCCCTTCAGAAAATGGCAGGCCTACTAGGAATACCAGCCAAACATGGCATATCACATTGTAATAAGACTAAGTACATCCTCTCATAGACAAGGCCCGTTGTTGATTGGCCATGCCCACAAGTTCTGAGCCACCTTCATTCCAGCACTTCTTGCCCACAGGACAAATTGTAGGTCAGAGGTTATACCTCTGGGTTGGTGTCCCAATGCCTCCACTGGAAGCCTTGCCTATTTATATAAGATGGCAAGTTCAGGTTCCATAGTTAAAATAAGTTTTAAAGTAAAATATAATAACCAGTCCAGAATTCTCAAGGCAGAATGACTAGAACCAACCCGCCCTTTCCAAACATAAATGCTGGTCTTCTCCGGAGACTTGCTCTAAAATGTAAGGGCTCCAGAGCAGTTCCTCGTGAATTCTTCCCTGACTTATCCAATCACCACGTAGTTTATGAATTGAATATTCAAACAGCACTCAAAACCAGTTTCTGTTGTAGCATTTGTTAGTTCTTTTACAGAGATGTGTTAGAGGCTGATGTGTATGGGAGCACTGAGGCACGCGCGTAAGAGCCCTAACCATCAAATGGTCCTGCCACTGCCTTTTGATCAGTCGCTTGGAACGTTGTGACTTTGGTTATGTTGCTTATGCTCTGATATGTTTCACTCATCTTTAAAGTGGAACAATCATGGCTTTCTCCACCCACAGCTTATTATTATAAAAATCAAACATAATGAATTTAGTCATTTTAATTCAGGAATGCAAGATTCATTGATTCCTCTGCTACTGTTGCCCTGCAACTGACTGTTGTAGAAGAAATCAGAGACTGGTAAAAATCCCACACAATCTTCTCGTCTTAAAGGAGAAAATACCGTGTGTATATGGTATGTTAAATAATCAATCAGAGAGTCCTCATGTGTCTATAAGACCCATAAACAGGCTCACAAGGCTTACAGGTGGCAATGTAACATAAGGGTTATGCTTAGAAACTCTGTTGGGACCAAGGTCCCTGTGTAAGTTCTGTTTCTATCACTCACCAGCTGTGTCACCAAAGGTTGGTTATTCATACTTTCATTACTTCCGCATCCTCTTGTGTAAGATAAAGTAGTCACAGTACGTCCTTCACAGGGCCATAAGATAATACTTGTAACAAAGTGCTTAAAATATTTGCTGTTATATTATAAATAAATATTTATTCTTTACAACCAGCCTAAGACCTAGTGATAAATATTGCGAAGAAATTATTGTAAGGTATGAATAAAAGAACATTCAATAAAACTCTCTGTATTTGTTAGGGACAATGATCTGAATACTAGATCACTGGCTTGCACCACAATTAATTTAAAATAGAAGGAGCAAAAACTCATTGTGCGAGGGAGGGAGCCCGCCAGCTTCCCTTCCGCGACCTCTGTTCCCGCGGACTGCGCTGGAGAGACCGGTACCCAGGCTCTCCCCCCGATATAACATCACTTGGGACACGGCCTGTTGGGGCTTCCGTCTGTGCCCGAGGGCGGGTTGGCGCTGTGGTCGTCTGGGTGCCAGATCGGCGGGCCATCTTGACCACAGGGTGAGCGGCGCCACGGAGACTGCCCTCCGCCATCTTTGCTCCAGTGACCAGGTAGTTGGGACCGCCAGGCTCAGAGACAGACAGGCATAATATCGCTTCGGTTTCAGGCAGCTTGTGTGTAACCTGCTCCCAGGTGCTGGGCTGATCTGCAGTAACCAGCGCGCCAGTTCCGCGATGGGACCTTCTGCCTGGTGGCAGGACCCCGCGCAGGGAGGGAGCCCGCCAGCTTCCCTTCCGCGACCTCTGTTCCCGCGGACTGCGCTGGAGAGACCGGTACCCAGGCTCTCCCCCCGATATAACATCACTTGGGACACGGCCTGTTGGGGCTTCCGTCTGTGCCCGAGGGCGGGTTGGCGCTGTGGTCGTCTGGGTGCCAGATCGGCGGCCATCGTGACCACAGGGCAGCTTGTGTGTAACCTGCTCCCAGGTGCTGGGCTGATCTGCAGTAACCAGCACGCCAGTTCCGCGGTGGGACCTTCTGCCTGGTGGAGGGACCCCGCGCAGGGAGGGAGCCTGCCAGCTTCCCTTCCGCGACCTCTGTTCCCGCGGACTGCGCTGGAGAGACCGGTACCCAGGCTCTCCCCCCAATATAACATCACTTGGGACACGGCCTGTTGGGGCTTCCTTCTGTGCCCGAGGGCGGGTTGGCGCTGTGGTCGTCTGGGTGCCAGATCGGCGGGCCATCGTGACCACAGGGTGAGCAGCGCCACGGAGAGTGCCCTCCGCCATCTTTGCTCCAGTGACCAGGTAGTTGGGACCACCAGGCTCAGAGACAGACAGGCATAATATCGCTTCGGGTTCAGGCAGCTTGTGTGTAACCTGCTCCCAGGTGCTGGGCTGATCTGCAGTGACCAGCGCGCCAGATCTGCTGTGGGACTTCTGCCTGGCAGAGGGACGCCCCCTCCCCCCCCAGGAGAGATCACACACCCCTGCACAGGGCAGGAGCCCGCCAGCCTCCCTTTGGCGACCTCTGCTCCAGGAATCCACTAGGCTGAGCCTTTAGATGTGCAAGGCCTCCCCAATATAAGATCACTTGGGGCAAAGCACATTAGGGCTCCAAAGTCACTCAGGAGCAGGCAGGCCCCAGAAATCGGTGCCAGGGGAATCCTGGTAATCCAGGGGGGGCAGAAATAGCTTTGCAAGCTCACAGGAGGTCCAACCAACAGCCAGTGGCAGCAGGACCAACTAACACCAGAGGTATCCAGATGGCAAAAGGCAAACGTAGGAATGTTACTAACAGTAATCAAAGTAATGTGGGACCATCCGAACCCAACTCTCCAACAGCAGCAAGTCCTGGATACCCCACCACACCCGAAAGACAAGATCTGGATTTAAAATCACTTCTCATGATGCTATTAGAGGATCACAAGAAGGACACAAATAAATCTCATAAAGAGTTACAGGAGACCATGAATCAACGGTTAGAAGCCCTTACAAAGGAAACACAAAAATCGCTTAGAGAAATGCGGGAGAACATGGATCAAAAGATGGAGGCGCACAAGGAGACAACACAAAAATCACTTAACGAGATGAATCAACGGGTAGATGCACTCACAAAGGAATCACAAAATTTGCATAAAGAAATGCAGAAGAATATGGGTCAACAGACGGATGCCCATAAGGAGGCAACACAAAAATTGCTTAAAGAAATGAATCAACGGTTAGATGCCCTTACAAAGGAAACACGAGAACTGCTTAAAGAAATGCAGGAGACGATGGATCAACAGATGGAATCCCATGAGGAGGAAACACAAAAATCGCTCAGAGAAATGCAGGAGAACGTGGGTCATCAGGAAGAAATCCTGAAAGAGGTAATGCAAAAATACCTTAAAGAAATACAGGAAAATACAAACAAACAAGTGAAGGATCTCAGCAAATCCATCCAGGAACTAAAAAAGGAAGTAGAAACAACTAAGAAATCACAAAGGGAGACAACTTTGGAGATAGAAAACCTTGGGAAGAAATCAGGAGTCATAGATGCAAACATCAACAATAGAATACAAGAGATGGAAGAAAGAATCTCAGGTGCTGAAGATTCCATAGAAAGCATCGACTCAACAGTCAAAGAAAATGCAAAATGCAAAAAACGCGTAACCCAAAACATCCAGGAAATCCAGGACACAATGAGAAGACCAAACCTAAGGATTATAGGTATAGATGAGAGTGAAGATTTGCAACTTAAAGGGCCAGTAAACATCTTCAACAAAATTATGGAGGAAAACTTCCCTAACTTAAAGAGAGAGATGCCGATGAACATACAAGAAGCCTACAGAACTCCAAACAGACTGGACCAGAACAGAAATACCTCCCGTCACATAATAATCAAAACACCGAATGTTCTAAACAAAGAAAGAATACTAAATGCAGTAAGAGAAAAGGGCCAAGTAACATACAAAGGAAGACCTATCCGAATCACATCAGACTTCTCACCAGAGACTATGAAAGCCAGAAGATCCTGGGCAGATCTCATGCAGACACTAAGACAGCACAAATGCCAGCCTAGACTACTATACCCAGCAAAACTCTCAATCACCATAGATGGAGAGACCAAGATATTCCATGATAAAACCAAATTTTCACAATATCTTTCCACAAATCCAGCCCTGCAACGGATAATAGGTGGAAACCTCCAATACAGGGAGAGAAACAACACCCTGGAAAAAATGAGATAATAACCTTCTTGAATCAAACCCAAAAGTAGATAACCACTCAAACATAAAGATAGCGTCAAGAATGGCAGATGGCAATAATCACTATGCCTTAATCTCTCTTAATATCAATGGTCTCAACTCCCCAATTAAAAGACATAGACTAGCAGACTGGATACGTAAACAGGACCCAGCTTTTTGCTGCATGCAGGAAACGCACCTCAGTGTCAAAGACAAACACTACCTCAGAGTAAAAGGCTGGAAAACAATTTTACAAGCAAATGGCCCCAAGAAACGAGGTGGAGTAGCCATCCTAATATCGGATAAAATTGATTTTCAACCCAAAGTCATCAAAAAAGACACAGAAGGACACTACATACTGATCAAGGGAAAAATCCACCATCAAGAACTCTCAATCCTGAATATCTATGCTCCAAATGCAAGGGCACCCTCATTCGTAAAAGAAACTTTACTAAAACTCAAAGCACACATCGCACCGCACACAATAATAGTGGGTGACTTCAACACCCCGCTCTCTGAAATGGATCGTTCAGGAAAGCAGAAACTAAACAGGGACACAGTGAATCTAATTGAAGCCTTGGACCAAATGGAACTAACTGATATATATAGAACATTTCATCCTAGAGCTAAAGAATACACCTTCTTCTCAGCTCCTCATGGTACCTTCTCCAAAATTGACCATATAATTGGTCACAAATCAGACCTCAACAGATACAAGAAGATAGAAATAATCCCATGCCTCCTATCAGATCACTATGGAATAAGGGTGGTCTTCAATGGCAACAAAAACAAAAGAAAACCCACGTACACATGGAGGCTGAACAATGCTCTACTCAATGATAACTTGGTCAAGGTGGAAATAAAGAAAGAAATCAAAGACTTTTTGAAAGTTAATGAAAATGAAGGCACAACATACCCTAACTTATGGGACACAATGAAAGCAGTGCTAAGAGGAAAATTCATAGCCCTGAGTGCCGCCAAAAAGAAACGGGAGACAGCATACACTAACAGCTTAATGGCACACCTGAAAGCCCTGGAACAAAAAGAAGCAAATACACCAAAGAGGAGTAGAAGGCAGGAAATCATCAAACTCAGGGCTGAAATCAATCAAGTAGAAACAAATAAAACCATACAAAGAATCAACAAAACGAGGAGTTGGTTCTTTGAGAAAATCAACAAGATAGATAAGCCCTTAGCCAGACTAACCAGAGGGCACAGAGATAGTATCCAAATTAATAAAATCAGAAACGAAAAGGGAGAGATAACAACAGAAACTGAGGAAATTCAAAAAATCATCAGATCCTACTACAAAAACCTGTATTCAACACAACTAGAAAATCTTGAGGAAATGGACAATTTCCTTGACAGATACCAAGTACCAAAATTAAATCAGGATCAAATAGACCATCTAAACCGTCCTATAACCCCTGAAGAAATAGAAGTTGTCATTGGAAGTCTTCCAACCAAAAAAAGCACAGGTCCAGATGGTTTTAGTGCAGAATTCTATCAGACCTTCAAAGAAGACCTAACACCAATACTCTTCAAACTGTTCCACAAAATAGAAACAGAAGGAACACTACCCAACTCGTTCTATGAAGCCACAATTACACTAATACCAAAAGCACACAAAGATCCGACAAAGAAAGAGAATCTCAGGCCAATCTCTCTTATGAATATCGATGCAAAAATACTCAATAAAATTCTTGCCAACCGAATCCAAGAACACATCAAAACGATCATTCACCACGATCAAGTAGGCTTCATCCCAGGGATGCAGGGATGGTTCAATATAAGGAAATCCATCAATGTAATCCACTACATAAACAATCTCAAAGAAAAAAACCACATGGTCATCTCATTAGATGCTGAGAAAGCATTTGACAAAATTCAGCATCCTTTCATGCTAAAGGTCTTGGAAAGATCAGGAATTCAAGGCCCATATCTAAACATAGTAAAAGCAATTTACAGCAAACCAGTAGCCAGCATCAATCTAAACGGAGAGAAACTTGAAGCAATCCCACTAAAATCAGGGACTAGACAAGGCTGCCCTCTCTCTCCATATCTTTTCAATATAGTACTTGAAGTTCTAGCTAGAGCAATTAGACAAGAAAAAGAGGTCAAAGGGATACAAATTGGAAAGGAAGAAGTCAAACTATCACTATTTGCAGACGATATGATAGTATACATAAGCGACCCAAAGAACTCCACCAGAGAACTCCTACAGCTGATAAACGACTTCAGCAAAGTGGCCGGATATAAAATCAACTCAAGCAAGTCAGAAGCCTTCCTATACTCAAAGGATAAGCAGGCTGAGAAAGAAGTAAGAGAAATAATACCCTTTACGATAGCCACAAACCATATTAAGTATCTTGGCGTGACGCTAACCAAACAAGTGAAAGATCTGTATGACAAGAACTTCAAGTCTCTGAAGAAAGAAATTGAAGAAGACCTCGGAAGATGGAAAAATCTGCCATGCTCATGGATTGGCAGGATTAATATAGTAAAAATGAGCTTCTTACCAAAAGTAATACACAGATTCAATGCAATCCCCATCAAAATCCCAACTCAATTCTTCATAGAGTTAGAAAGAGCAATTCAAAAATTCATCTGGAATAACAGAAAACCCAGAATAGCTAAAACTATTCTCAAGAGTAAAAGAACCTCTGGGGGAATCAGTATCCCGGACCTCAAGCTGTACTACAGAGCAATAGTGTTAAAAACTGCATGGTATTGGTACAGTAACAGACATGTAGATCAATGGAACAGAATTGAAGACCCAGAAATGAATCCACACTCCTATGGTCACTTGATCTTTGACAAAGGAGCTAAAACCATCCAGTGGAAAAAAGATAGCCTTTTCAACAAATGGTGCTGGCTCAGCTGGAGGTCAACATGCAGAAGAATGCAAATTGACCCATCCTTATCTCCTTGCACTAAGCTCAATTCTAAGTGGATCAAAGATCTCCACATAAAACCAGACACACTGAAACTAATAGAAGGGAAACTAGGGAAGAACCTTGAACATATGGGCACAGGGGAGAATTTCCTGAACAGAACTCCAATAGCTTATACTCTAAGATCAAGAATAGACAAATGGGACCTCATTAAATTACAAAGTTTTTGCAAGGCAAAAGACACCGTCAAAAAGACAAAGCGGCAACCAACTAACTGGGAAATGATCTTTACCAACCTTACATCCGACAGAGGGCTAATATCCAAGATATACAAAGAACTCAAGAAGTTAAACTCCAGAGAGGCAAGTAACCCTATTAAAAAATGGGGTACAGAGCTAAACAAAGAGTTCTCACCTGAAGAATATCTAATGGCTGAGAAGCACCTAAAGAGATGTTCATCATCCTTAGTCATTAGGGAAATGCAAATCAAAACAACCCTGAGATTCCATCTCACACCAGTCAGGATGGCTAAGATCAAAAACACAGGAGACAGCAGTTGTTGGCGAGGATGTGGAGAAAGAGGAACACTCCTCCACTGCTGGTGGAATTGCAGGCTGGTACAACCACTCTGGAAAGCAGTCTGGCGGCTCCTCAGAAAACTGGGCATGACACTTCCGGAGGATCCGGCTATACCACTCCTGGGCATATACCCAGAGACTTTACCTGCATGCAATAAGGACACATGCTCCACTATATTCATAGCAGCCTTATTTATAATAGCCAGAAGCTGGAAAGAACCCAGATGTCCCTCAACGGAGGAATGGATTCAGAAGATGTGGTATATTTACACAATGGAATACTACTCTGCAATTAAAAACAATGAATTCACGAAATTCCTAGGCAAATGGTCAGAACTTGAAAATATCATCCTTAGTGAGGTAACCCAATCACAAAAGATCACACATGGTATGCAGTCACTGATAAGGGGATATTGACCCAGAATCTCAGAATACCCTAGACACAATCAGCATATCAATAGATTTCTAAAAAGATGGAAGGAGAGACCCCTGGTCCTGGAAAGACTGGATGTAGGGGAACGCCAGGACAGAGTAATGAGAGGGGGTTGAACGGAGAAAAGAGGGAGGGAAGGGGGCTTATGGGACTTTCGGGGAGGGAGGAAACGGGAAAGGGGAAGTGATTTGGAATGTAAATTAAAAAAATAAAATAAAATAAAATTAAAAAAAAAAAAAAAAAAAAAAAAAAACTCATTGTGCACTGTTGATGTAAAATGGATATTGGGATAAAGTTGAACAAATTGCTTTTTGGAGAGTTTTGATTCCTTTCTATAAATGATGTGGTGGTTTGAATGAGACTGGCCTCCACACAGGCTCATATACTTGGTCTCCAAATAGAGTAGAACTGTTTGGAGAGGGTTAGGAGACGTGGCCTTGTCTGAGGAGGATGTGTCACCAGCTGGGGTGGGCTTTGAGAGTTTAAGACTTATTAGATTCCCAGGGTTCCCTCTGGACTCCTCCTACTTGCAGATCAAGACTCAAGATCAAGATCAGCTGCTCCCCCAGCTATTCCTAACACCATGCCTTTGCTCTTCCATCATGAACTCTAACCCTCTGGAACTGTAAGCCAAGTAAACATTTTCTTTTATAAGTTGCCTTGGTCATGGTGTCTTATTATAGCAACATGTCATAGTAACAAAGAAAGGTAGGTTTCTAAGGAGGATGGGACTCATTAGCAGCCCCTTTCCACGCATTTGACCATTGAATTTGAATCAATGAAAACATATCAAACCTTCTACTGAATAAAATAATTTGGAGGTGCATTGCTTTACTTTGGGAGAAAAGGTTCAATGAGGAGACATCAGGTAATATATTTGACAAGGGTTACATATTTGAAAAAGAGAGACGAATATTATGAATGTCCATGAAATTCCCAAAACTTAAACTATCACCTATGTAATCTTCAGGAAAAATACATGATTATTTTTCAACAATATTTTAGAGACTGAAGCTTTTGAAGCTCGAAGATTAAAACAAAGTCCCGGCTAGTAAGGGAAGAACACCCTTGCATCTGCTAATTAAACATCTGGAGCCTCTGGATGGAAAAAGAGCAGGAGTGGGCGAAAAGTAGCCGTGATTCAGGTGCACACGCGCTAATTTCTACTCTTCCCTTTTGTCATCTCATTCCCATCCCCCAAAACAGCAAGCTGAAATCCCTAGAGAGTAAGAGAGAGAAAGGTTCTTCATATTAAAACACCAAATTCAAGGTACTAGAAGAAAAAGCACAAGATGCCTCAGAAAAGACTGCTGGGTTCTTTTCCTCCCCAAACTCTACAATTCCTTTACCCATCTTGGGGAACTTCTGTAGGAGGTGTCCAGCAAGTTATATGTATTTTAATGGTTTTATTTTCTTTTGAATATGGAACCAAGAAAATGACATTGTTTTTAAAAATATGTGAGTTTTTAAAAGGCTGATTCTGGAATTTGCAACACTCTTTAAACTAATTACTAGGCCCAATGGCACCAAGAAGAGTATCATGTAGATGCATACATATTTGTGCACACACACACACACTCCACACATACCCACATATACACAAATATACACACAAATACACATATACACACAAAGGTATGTATGTGTGTATATGTGTATATGTGTTGATATGGGTAACTGGTAATGTTATTAGTTAATAATATAGTATCTTCCAATTGTATCTGTTGATTCAACCTAATTAAGTTACTTTTATAAATTGGACACTTGAACATAATTTTCTCATTGTATCAAATGCTTAGCACTTGTGATTTCCCGAGAAGTCACTTACCATCTCTTTGGGGTAAGACTACCTATTCCCTCTCCCAGAGAAACCTAAGGCCCAAATGTGTCATCCCAAGAGCTGTGAAGTGCCTGGCTCTGACCAGTGGACTGTTTTTGTAGACACTAAGGTCAGACAACGTTATTTCTCATACAAAACATTAATAAAGCGATTTGTGTCTTCAAAAAACAAATTAAAAAGTCACCACTCTAAGACAGTGACTATAATCTAACTGCCTAAAGGTTTTGTTTCTTTTTCTCAGACAAGTGGCTTGGAAGCCTTTCTCTTTTGTACTTCGCCGGCTATCTTGGAGTAATGCACCTCCGAGTTCCATTTTCACAGAACCTCTCCACAGGGCCATGGCATCGCTTGATCCTCCATTAACTCCGTAAATGAGGGCAATACATACTTTCATTCCCAATTTTAAGATGCATAGACAGATGCTTATGTAACCATGATAAAACTCGACTTAGTATTCCAAGCCCCTGAGTTTCTACACTCATGCACGGACTTATGTAGCAAAACTAACTTCGCTGAAGAAAATCTTTTGATGTTTATGATTGTACTTCACAAAAGTATTTTCTCAGAAGCAGCTAGGTTTGTACTATTGCCCCAACACACCAAATCTCTGACCAAGAAACTAACTCAATCCTACATCTGTAACCTGGGTTTGTGTTTGTTCCTTCTTCAGAAACAGCGCCCCCTGCTGTCCTCGGTAGCATTCTCTCACCAGAATGGAGACAGTTTGGAGTCTGTAGGGGTGTTTGTCTCCACAGCTGGACTCAGAAGGTCAGAGCAAATAATTAATTATCGGAGGCGAGGGAACTAGTTTTCTTCTCTTTCTTTCGAGTGCCTCGTTCCCTCTCCCTAGCTACAGACAGACAGACACACACATACACACACACAAAGAGGAGAGAGAGACGCACAGATGAAGAGGGAAGAGAGACAGAGAGAGAGAGAGACACAGAGACAGACGGACGGACGGACAGACAGACAGACAGAGATGGAGGTAAACAGGCAGACCAGATACTGGTCCTCAGCTCTGTCTACCCTAAGAAATGTCAGCAGGATTTAGTCATTTAACTGGACAATGTCCCCACCTACTAGTGCAGCCCAGTTCTTGCCCCCCTGCTGCTTTGGGAATTGGACTTTCTAGAGAAACATCCTTCATCTTGGGTCCCCGCTCAGCGTGTGGAGTCACACACCCCCCTCCACCCCCGGTAGATTACGCACACCCAGCAAGAAGACTGAAGGGTACAAATGAGTGGACCTTTCCTGTCCGCGAACGAAGGCTGGGTGACGAAGTCACCAGAAAAGGAGGTCACGCGATTTTTACGCCCAAAGTGCAGAAGAAAACCAGTCAGGGAATAAAATCAGCCCCTGTGGCTAGCCTACGGATACACACGGGGTGGGGAAACACGGGGCCGGGGCCGGGGCCGGGGGCGGGAGGGGGGACCCCAAGTCCAGGCGCGCCGAGTTCGCAGAGGCAGCAGACGGGAATCTCTAAGTGTGCTTTTACTACACCTGTTGACAGGCTGCATGACTTTAAATCGGCTTATAGAGGAATCTGAAGAAACCCTGAGGAGCCCAGAGAAGTTTGAGGCAGATCCGGAAAGTGCCTGGCTCTGCAGGGGAATCTAGGAGTCTCAGCTCCACCCCTGCAACAGCAAAGCAAGGACAAATCAACCAATGACTTGGAGGGGTGGGGGTGTAGAGGACTGGGGACAGTCTCCAGCCACTAGGATGCGAGGGAGCGCATCCTGAGGCAGCCTAGCGGGGACACGATTGAACATCCCATCCAAAACCATTCAGCTTGCGCGTAGGATTGCACAGCCGAAAGACGGACGGACGGAAGGAAGGAAGGAAGGAAGGAAGGAAGGAAGGAAGGAAGGAAGGAAGGAAGATCAGACAGAGCGCAGAGCTTAGAACCCAGTCTTCGGGTCCTCGGTGGAGAGGAGGAAGCAGCCCACACGGGACAGGGCCTCCCGGGCTCTTTCCAGACAGCATGAGTTTCCCGCGAGGCTCCCACGATCTACCCACAGGCAACTCCAGCCCGTGGTGGCCTCTGACCACCGAGGACGCCAATGGCAGCCAGGAGGCAGCCGGGCTCGGCGAAGGTGGCAGCCCGCATGGGGATGTACGCAACGAAGAACTAGCCAAGCTGGAGATCGCCGTGCTGGCGGTGATTTTCATGGTGGCTGTGCTGGGCAACAGTAGTGTGCTGCTGGCGCTGCACCGCACGCCACGCAAGACATCCCGCATGCACCTCTTCATCCGACACCTCAGCCTGGCAGACCTGGCGGTCGCCTTCTTCCAAGTGTTGCCGCAACTGTGCTGGGACATCACCTACCGCTTCCGCGGACCGGACTGGCTGTGCCGCGTGGTGAAGCACTTGCAGGTGTTTGCCATGTTCGCGTCCGCCTACATGCTGGTGGTGATGACGGCCGACCGCTACATCGCCGTGTGCCACCCGCTCAAGACCCTGCAGGAGCCCGCGCGCCGCTCGCGCCTCATGATCGCGGCCTCTTGGGTGCTGAGTTTCCTACTGAGCACTCCACAGTACTTTATTTTCTCTGTGATGGAAATCGAGGTGAACAACGGCACCAAAGCCCAAGACTGCTGGGCTACCTTCATCCAGCCCTGGGGTACCCGCGCCTACGTGACCTGGATGACCAGCGGGGTCTTCGTGGTACCCGTGATCATTTTGGGTACCTGCTATGGCTTCATCTGCTACCACATCTGGCGCAACATCCGCGCGAAGACAGCCTCGCGGCAGAGCAAGGGCGGCAAGGGCTCTGGGGAAGTCATGGTTCCCTTCCACAAGGGGCTTCTGGTCACACCTTGTGTCAGCAGCGTGAAGAGCATTTCCCGCGCCAAGATCCGGACAGTGAAAATGACCTTTGTGATTGTAAGCGTCTACATCCTTTGCTGGGCACCTTTCTTCATCGTCCAGATGTGGTCAGTCTGGGATGACAATTTCATTTGGACCGGTATGTACTGAGACTACGAAAGAGGGGTGTATGTGTGTGTGTGTGTGTGTGTGTGTGTGTGAGAGAGAGAGAGAGAGAGAGAGAGAGAGAGAGAGACAGAGAGAGAGAGAGAGAGAGAGAGAGAGAGAGAGAGAGAGAGAAGTTAACAACAAAACGATTCAAACCACACACATCCCTCTATAGTTTATTGTGAAAGTTCTCCACTTCAACTGGGTAGTTTCATTTCAGTTCATTCGCAAAACAGAAAAACTCATTTCCCAGGAGTCTATTATTTATGTTTTTTATCTTGTAATATATCTTCTTTTTAAGTAGAAAAAAAAAAGACTTTCCAAACCAAGTGTGTTACAGAAAAGTTCCTGATGAAAAGTCTAGTCAGGGCATTAATTATCTGGGAGAAGTCATACCTTTCTGTAATTTTAAGATTGGGGTATAGAATATATACAATGCATTTTAATGTATTATTTTTAAATGTTCACAGATTTTATTTAAGCAGATACTTTTATAGGTTACATTGCCCATAGTGCTAAATAAATGCAAACTCCTTTTGGTTAATGCCAATCACATTTTAAAATTCTGTCTCTTGCTTTATTGTGATTTAGACACCATGAGTAGAATTTTCACTTGTGCTATACGTGTTGAGGATGTCTGTTATTTTTAATACTGTGCATGGCCCATGGTCACCTAGCACAGAGCAATGAATGGTTTGAAGAAGTGACTCTCAATCTTCCTAATCCTGTCACCCTTTAATACAGTTCCTCATGCTGTGGTAACCCTGAGCATAGAGTGGTTTTTGTCGCTACTTTGTAACTGTGACTTTGATACTGTTTCAAATCATTGTACAGTAAGTATCTAATATGCAGCCAGTCTCAGGTGACTTTGGTGACAAGGATGTTCCTGGTGACCCATGGGTTGAGAACCACTGGTCTACAGTTCATTTTGCCCTGACAAAAGTGAGGTGTTAGAAGTCATATACCAATCAGAAGACAGTCGATGTTTGATGGTTCTTATTTTTTAATATCAGTTCAATTGTTTCACTGTGAAAACTATGATACCCATGTAGCTTAGTAGGGGTAATTCACAGAATAGTTCAAAATACTGTTGGAATCCTTAATTCAGCCACTTTGGATTTGGTTTTTGTCTGTTTTAATTTTTGTTTTGTTTTTGTTGTTTGAAACGGGGTCACATATAACCCAGATGATTCTATTATAATTTAATTGTTTGAACTACAATCAAGGATAGTCTTTTAAAACCAAACCAAATGTCTAATGAGTCACAAAAATTCAACTGAAGCTGGAATTCTAGTTTAAATGCCCCCTTTCATAGGGTTTTCATTGAAATCTGCTAAACAGCCCATATGGCATAGTCTGCCCAAGTTATTAGGATGAATACAATTTGGTGTATGTGGTTATACACATTTCAAATTTCCATTCTATAAATGCCATGTCTGTTCACAAAGGCTCCTGCAACTATATAGTATACAGTTTTAAAATACATTATTCAGTATTTCCCTCTTAGAATTATAACCATTGTATTGAAGTATTCAAACAGTGATTGGTTAAAACTATTTGAACTCGTCTTAAGAAATTTTCTCTTACAACCAATCTCCAAAAAGCATTCATTTCCCTGAAATACCATTTCCCTAACAAACAAAATGTCCATTTTTATCAGTAACAGGCAACTTTTTTACTTGGTAGTCAGAAGGGCAATGGATGGATCCGGCACAGTGCTGAGGGTCTCCCTCTGGCTATTGATATGATCTCTCTCCTCGTTTCCCACACAGATTCAGAAAACCCTTCCATCACCATTACAGCATTACTGGCTTCCTTGAACAGCTGCTGCAACCCGTGGATATATATGTTTTTTAGTGGTCATCTCCTGCAAGACTGCGTCCAAAGCTTCCCATGCTGTCAAAGCATCGCGCAGAAAGTCACCAAGAACAACTCAAATAGCACGAGTCGGAGACAGACTTCTTCTAACAACCGAAGTCCGACAAACAGCACTAGGATGTCGAAGGACTCGCCTAAATCTTCCAAGTCCATCAGATTCATCTCTGCCTCCACTTGAGCCGCACATTCGTGCAGCCTGGCTCTTGGGAGGGACTTGTGTGTCCAGCTAGAGATCATAAGGGCAGAGGCCTTTAGGTGAGATAGACATAAATCAACTCAGTGTATGCATTGTTTCTAGCTGCGTTTTCCCCATGGCTGTGACTAAAACCTGAATTCTTTTACATAGAATATTAATGAAAATGTGCTACGTGGGAAATGTATAGGCCTGGTTCGTAAGCATACTGATCTTATATTTTGTAGTTGTTTTTTTTTTATTGTATTTTTATGTCTGACGTAAGTGAGACTTTGATTAGTTTCAGTCATGTGATAAGCACTGTTGCTTCTAAACAAAGTGAACTCGTTCATGATTCAAAGACCAGTGTTGCTGTCAATCTGTATGTCATTAAGAATGTCAGCAAGAGGTATAGGGGGGTTGGGTTGAGGGTGGAAAAGAGGTAGCTTGGTACCTGACACCCCTTCCTTCACAGTCCTGATGTCCTATTATCTCTGAAAAACATGCTCACCAACAGGCTGAAGGTTTGAAAATGCTGTGGATAGGACAATAATTTGTATGGGGGTGTCACACTTTATAGCGGCATAAGAGAGAAGACTTCTACAGACATTCTTTTGGATATTTTAAAATCAATTGGCCAGCATCATAAGGAATTCTGTGCTAAGCCAGATCTTAACACTTAGTACCTATTTGGTGAATCCAGATTCAGAAATTCTAAGTCTCCTAGATAACTCCAGACATAAGATACTCCAAACATGTTTGATGTGAAGCAGTTTAATTATTTCTTCACATTTCCTGTCCACACAACAGGCCCAGAACACAGAGGGTGCAGAGATATGGACAAATGGGAGACAGACAGAAGGCAAGGGGGTGTCCCTTCATTAATGTATGACTTCCAGGGGGTGTCCCTTCATTAATGTATGATTTCCAGAAAGATACTTTAAAAAGCCTTGGTTTCTTGGCTGTAGAATGCTTAGTAACACTCACCTCACTGGATTGTTGTAAAGATTAAATAAAGTTAAATGTGTGAAGAGTTTTTTTTTTTTTAAAATAAATAAATAAAGTGCTACCCATGGCCCCACAAGCTGTTTTTCGCTTTTCTCTTGGGATCTTCAGAAGTACAGTTTTTTTTTTCTAGTTTATTTTTTCGTGAACTAACATTTGTTGTTTCATGTCTGAGACCCGAAATCCTAGCATTTAAATATAGATCTGCTGATTCACTGTAAAAACCTCGCCAGCCACTACCGAGCCTGTCTTGCCTATGTCACAGAAGTCTGCCAGCGCACAGCTAGAACTCACTTTCAGTGCAGATCATCACATTCTTTCCTTGCTAATTGAAGATAAATGACAACACCCCTTGGCTATGGGCTTTGCATTTTTTAATC
Source organism: Tokudaia tokunoshimensis (assembly GCA_036184795.1). Taxonomy (NCBI): domain Eukaryota; kingdom Metazoa; phylum Chordata; class Mammalia; order Rodentia; family Muridae; genus Tokudaia; species Tokudaia tokunoshimensis. Next base: position 44,908,479 of record BTHU01000007.1, read on the forward strand.
AATGAGACTCTGCTCTCTGGCTAGTTCTTCAAGATCAAGTAATGATTAGATGATGAATCAGAAATTTTAGCGGTTCTCAGAGTAAGCTTTTAATAGTATTATCGGATTTCTTTTTTTAACCCTATAGATAAGAGGCCTTTGGCTGGATAGCACCACCGTAACCTGGAACCAAAAGCTCCACTCCTCTTCATTCTGCTGCATTTCCCAGTTCTCAGCCCTCAGAGTCTCTGGGTTGATAGGTCAAAAACTGTTTCCAAACATTCGGGAGAGATTGTTCCCTTAGGTCTTAGAATTCTTCTTCCTAAAATAACAAATTGGGTTGGGATGTGGTAAAGCACTTGCCTTTCAATCTATCTCCAGCACTGAAAAAGAAATAACCATTCCAAGTAAAATTACATGTGTGTGTGCATGCATGAGTGCATATGTGTGTACATGCATGAGTGCATATGTATGTGCCTGCATGAGTGCATGTGTGTGTGCATGCATGCATGAGTGCATATGTTGTACATGCATGAGTGCATATGTATGTGCATGCATGCATGAGTGCATATGTGGGTGTGCATGCATGAGTGCATATGTGGGTGTGCATGCATGAGTGCGTGTGTGTGTGTGTGTGTGTGTGTGTGTGTGTTAAAAGTCACAGTTCAACATGAGCCATCAACTCCAGTCCCCAAATCTCTCTTGTTTGAGTTACAGCTGCATGGCCATAGCCTGTGTTAGACGGTCTGTCTATTTGACAATGTCTCTTTAGTTATTAAAAATCTAAACCTTTCAGGCTAGTATATAAACAAGGGCCTACCTTTTCTAAATCCATTTCCAAAACATTAGCTTTTTTGGCATAGTTTCTGTTTCCAAATACCTGCAAGTGCCTCCAGGTTAAACATGCCATCTGACCTTTCGCTCAGAGCGTCTCTAGAGTGGCATCGACCTGCTCGCCAGTGTCTCTAGCTTTTTCTTTTCTTTCTTTTTGTAGTAAAAAGGTAGTACATTATAATATGGCAATCTAGCTTTGTATAAAATGGTTTTCATTGTATATGAATATTTTGACATTATACTGTCTTCTATTAAATGTGTCAAGAGATTAAGGAATGATCTGGGGGTCTGGAAAGAAGCAGGTGCTGGTTCTCCAATAAGCAAGTTCATTTCAACACGGGTAACTTTTATCACGTGGCTCCACCTAAGACACAATTAGGTGTTATGTAGGGAGAAATTGCATCTCATCTTGTACCCCCAATATCAGAGATTAGGCTCCTATAAACTTTCATAAATGGAGCCTTTGTCATTACTATACTGAAGGAAGCAGTTCTGTTAGAGAAAGCCAGGGAAGGATAGAGACACCCATGATGCCACGCCTTGAAGAACCCGGTCAGCTAAGGTATCTGAGCCACGCCCTGACCACGCCCACAGACCACGCCCCTGACCATGCCCCATCCCCACCCCTGCCCTCGCGTGTGGACTCTCAATGCCATTCAATCCAATATTTGAAATTAGGAACACAGAGCAATCAATATTCGCGGATGATCCTTGATTAGAATTTGACCTCAGACAGTTTGGGTTAATATTTAAAGATTATTCAGATGACAGTTGTTTTTAGAGACAGCTTCAATGGGCTGAGTGGTAAGTGATACGGTTCCATGTGTACAGGTCGCCAAGAGATATTTCTCTAACATCCTCTACTTCGGCTTCATTATCATGAATCACAATAGGCCGGTGCTAGCATAAAACATGTAATATCACAAATCCTTTAAAAGCCGCTTTTTGCATTTGCTGAGAATCAAACACAGGGCTTACCTCACACATTCAAGACAAGTACTTCACCACTAAATTGGATTGCCAGCCATTTCTTTTCATAATAAATACATGTGAATATATTATATATGTATATATTTTATATTGGTTTATTACTTAAATGAAATAGAAGCAGAGGCTCATGCAATGAGTTAATATTTTTTGTATTTTCTGGTCAAATTGGCAAATACAGAAAAATAAGTTTAAGTATAAAATCTGACTTCAGAATTATTAGTAATTTGGAAGAACTAATGTCTCTGTACACAAAAATAATTGTATTTATATCACAAGATTTCCAAATTAAAAATATTGTTAATTGACACTTTAAGTCAATACTATAAAATGTTATTATGAACTATTATCAAATATTTAGGATTTTAATTTTGGAATTGTATTTCAAATATATTATGTCCTTCAACTTTTTATTCTGTGTAAAAAGTTTCAGCCTATTCTTCCTGGTTTAGTGAATAACTCTAGTCTCCCATGGACATTGAAATATATTGAGATTATATTTAGTAATTATTCCTTTATTGAAAAAAGGCTTGTGGTATTATACGATTTGATTATATTATATTATATAATATTATGTATTATTATATATATTACATATAAATATATAGTAATATAATATGATTTTTAATATATCATAGTATATTATATTATATACAAATATAAATACTTGTATATTATATGGCATATATTTTATATTATATAAAATTTATATAATATATAAGTATATTATATAATATTTAAGTATATAATATACTAGTACTTAATAGTAGTATATCTAGAATATAATATAATAGTATATATTATATATTATTATGCTGAAATAACTCAATTTTAGTCGGTACTGGCATTTCTAGGAATGAAAACAAAAGCTACAGATTTGCTTGAAATAAATCCCTTTACAACTCACTTTCACAATGAAATATATCTCAGGTTAATTGTGCTGATTTAGAAAACCAAGGACCTGCCATGCAGTTGGCTAAGGGGTTGGGGATGGAGCTGATCAGAATACTTGCCTTGCACGTCCCTACCACCAAGAAAAACTTGTCCACAATATGCTGCTATGGAAAGATCTATATTTGAGTACAAAATGTTTATACTATTTGACCATGGCAAGAGTAAGTTAAACTAGGTAAGTGCCTTTTCACTAAATTATAGTGAAGAAAATAAATAAATGCTATATTAAGGTGCCCAAAATAACTAGATGTAGCCAAAGTCGCATGTATCTTCTGGCACTTAAAATGTCATCTCTGCTCACTGATTTCTATAAATAATCCAGTTGGCTTTGGGGCCCTAGAGCTCAAAAATACTCCTATTTCACAGTCTTTCCAGTTAGAATCCTATCCCTGGGGGCTAATAGGTTCAAATCATATTAACTGCCAACCTATGCTGTCTAACAGCTTTGTTTTTATTTGTTTATAAGTTGAATCTTAGCATAGACTAAGAGCTAATTTGGGGTTTGGCTTAAAGTCTAGAAGTAGTGAATGCTCAGAAAAGAAGAAAGAGAAATTTAAATCTCTATTTAAAAATAATACTGATGAGTTAAAGGCTTATTGCAAAACCAGAACAATAATTGTGTAGCGTACCAAAGAGTCACAGTAAAACGCATCAGTGGAGAAGTTGGTCTGCGCTCTGTCTTTAACCTTTCTTGATCTCGAGCTGTGTGTTTCTTCCATCTGTTCTCTGGTTCCTCTTTACATACTGTTCTAGCCTGCTTTCTGTTGCTGTGATAAACCAATTCAGGGGAGGAAAGGGCTTATCTCACAACTCCCAGCTTACAGATCATCACTGCTCTAAGGAAAGTTGGGGCAGCCACTAGAGGCAGGAATTAAAGCAGAGACCATGGATGGGTTATGTTTACCAGCTGACTCTCCAAGACTTGCCCAGCCTGCATTTTTATACAAACCAGGACCACCAGCCCAGAGGTGATACCACCTATAGTAGACTGGGCCCTCTCACATCAATCATTAATCAAGAAGATGCCTTATTGACTTGCCTAGGCCAATCTGATGAAGACATTTTCTCAACTGAGGCTCCCTCTTCCCTCTGACTCTAACTTGTACAGACATGACAGAAAGCCAACCAGCATACATACCTTTACTCTGACACATACCAAAATGTTTGGCACTGTTGGCTTGTTGGCCTGTTTCCTCTAAGACTTTTCTGTCATGCTTGTCTTAAAAATAGAAACAATATCATGTATATCATAACAGATTCATGCCTGTCTAGAATAAGGATGCAACTACTGAAATTAATGTAGATAATATGCATGTGTGCCTGTTGTGTGTGTGTGTGTATGTGAGTGTGTGTAAGTGTGTGTATGAATGAGTGAGTGTGTGTGTGTGTGTGTGTGTAAGAGGGAGATGTGAATGTGTGTGAGTGTGTGTATGTGTTTGTGTGTGTAAGAGAAAGACAGACAGACAGAGAGAGAGAGAGAGACAGACAGACAGACAGACAGACAGAAAGACAGAGACAGACAGACAGAAACAGAGATAAGAGATCAGAGGTCAGTGTCAGGCACCTTTCTTTCTTACTCCACAGGATACTATTTGAGACAGAACTTCTCACTAAACCCAGAGGCCATCGATTCAGCTAAACTAGCTGCCTATCAAGCCATCAGGATCTTGTCTCCTGCCTCAACCACCCCCATCTCCCAAGCACTGGTATCACAGACACTGCCCCCCTCTCCCATCTCTCCTATCACAGACACTGCCCCCCTCTCCCAGCTCTGGTATCACAGACACTGCCCCCCTCTCCCAGCTCTGGTATCACAGACACTGCCCCCCTCTCCCAGCTCTGGTATCACAGACACTGCCCCCCTCTCCCAGATCTGGTATCACAGACACTGCCCCCCTCTCCCAGCTCTGGTATCACAGGCACTGCACCCCTCTCCCAGCTCTGGTATCACAGACACTGCACCCCTCTCCCAGCTCTCCTATCACAGACACTGCACCCCTCTCCCAGCTCTCCTATCACAGACACTGCACCCCTCTCCCAGCTCTGGTATCTCAGACACATACCACTATGATGCTCACATGAGACCTGGGTATGTGGATTTAGATCCTCAGGTTATTCAGCAAGCACTTTACCCAATGAGCCATTTCCCCAGACTCAGAATCCAGCTCTCACAGGCCTTACTCATTCAATAGATGTTATTTCTACTAGACAAGAAATTCCAAGGTCTTTAGAAAACAAAATAACATGATTTAATCCTTATTGGCATAAGAAACTATTGCCTTTACCATTTCAAATATCCTTATCTGGCAAACTTGTCTCTAGACTATAAGTGTGACCAACTTTGTAGAACGATTGCACTGTTAAAGTTAAAAGGACCCCTGTCATTAGGTTTTATAAATAGGAATGCTTTCAGTCTCGTTTGGATGCTGCTTTCCTTCTTTATTCAATAGAGAAAAGGTATCTCCAAACACCATTCACTGTGATGCCATTAATTGTTAAATGTTTCCTGTTTCTACCTATGCCATGCATGGCTTTCTCATTGACTGATCTTGTATTGAGGTGAGTTGGGAATAGGGTCCAGAAGCTAAACAAAAGCCTTCCTGTTAGACTAATTCCTCAATCTGTGAAATTCTTTCCTTTTCTCAGAAAATGGCAGCCAACATCAATGAGTCATAGTTTAATATTTGTCCATTAAGCCCTGTAATGTAGCATTTTTAATAGAGTGTGCAGTTTTAGTAGACACTATTTCCAGGCTGGCTTCCCCTGGCTAGCACATGGATAGAAATTCCTTCCAGTGTGACCTTCTGACTCTCCTCTACACACTCCATCAGTCCACCTGTCTCAGTAGGCTGGTGTTCAGAGCAGCGCAGACTATTGCTCAAATGTACATTACAAAATTCTGTGGGTCCTCTCTCAGAAAGGCCTGTGATGGAAATGAGGTTCTAAGTTTGCATACACATCCTGTCTTTCCACCCCATACCCTCCCAGTTGTGTTTGAAATGTCAAGGCTATGAATCTATTGATCACACTTTGAATAAAGAGGCTCAGGGGTGCTGAAGGTTTTGATATTGCTTCTTCTGCACAGGGATGATGAAATTAAACACTTTCAAAATTTTGTCCCAGATCTGATTTATGCTTGGCGCAGTGAGTCAAGCTCTGTCTGCTTGCTCAGAACATGACCTCTAAGGATGCTTACTTTGCTGCTTGTAAAATATGGTTTCCCAGATATCCATTCACAGAAGATTCCAAAGAGCATAGAATGCAGAAAAAGAGAATGGGCCTGAGCTTGAGCTTGAGAGAGAGAGCGAGAGAGAGAGAGAGCGAGAGAGAGAGAGAGAGAGAGAGAGAGAGAGAGTATATATATATATATATATATATATATATACATGAAATGAGAAATAATGCAATTATATTATAGTGTCAAAAAATGAAAAGAAATTGCTTCTGCATGCAACATAAAATTTGATCTTTTAGAGTCTCTGCTCTTTAAGGTAACAATCTCAATCTTTCAACTTGCATGTATAATCCATTTACATTTAGTGTAGCTATTAATATTTGAAGGTTTAAATACCCCTTTGCTATATCTGTTATAAGTATGCCATTTGTTCTTATAGTTTACTTTCATCTGTTCCTTCTTTCCTTCCAGTTGAGTGTTCTCAATATTTGATTGTTTTCCTCCACTATTGAGTTTCCCTGTATCCGTCCATGTCAGTTGTATACCCTGCATTTGACATTTTATATCTTTACCTAATAGTAGTCTACTTTCAAAGAATAACTCCTCACAATAATACAAAAACTTTGTGCAATAGGCTTTACTTCCCATAAGTTCCTTGTTTTGTGTCACAAATAGTTCTTCTGTGTGTTCTACATCTCAGATGGCTTCCTGCTGCCTGTGATGCTCTTTTGAGACAGATCATTGCTCTGTAGCTCAGACTGTCAGGATCTTGTGATTCTCCCATCTACCTCTGGAGTTGCAAGATTACAACACTCTTCAGTTCTCCTACCAGTCAATTGCCCTTTAAAGAAACTTTAAAACCCCAATTGTCCCACTCCTGAGAATAAGCCTGAAGGAATCAAAGTTATCAGACTATTAGACATACCCATTTATTATGGCCCTTGGATTCAGCCTAGGTTCCCCTCAGTGGATGCAAAATTAAAATGTGATATATACACTATGAAGTATTTTTCAGCCATAAAGAATGAAGCCATGTTACTTTCAGGAAAATGGATGGATCTGGAGGTCACTGTGTGTAGTAGTTACTTTCCTTATTACTGTGGCCAAGTACCTGACAAGAAGCAACTTAGGGGTGAAAGGGTTTATTTTGTCTTACAGTTCAAAGGCACGGGTGTGTCACAGCAGGGAAACAGGATATAAGGAACTTGAAGTGACTAGTTACATTCTATCTGCAGTCAGGAAGCAAACAGAAATTACTTGGGGCTGGCTTATAACCTCAGGGTCCAAACAAGTGACTCACTTTTTCCAGTGAGGCTCCACCTCCTAGAGATCCTACAAGCTTCATAAATAACATGACTAACTGGAAAAGAAATGTTCAGGAACATGAACTTATTAGGAACATATCACACGCAAACTCTAACATTATGTTAGGTGATAAACTGGGCTCAGAAAGAGAAAGAGCATAAGTTTCCCTTACGTGTGGAATCTAGGTTTGAAAAAGAGATGTGAACGCTTTGGGAGGTAAAGGGGTGAGGGAGATAGGATTGACAGAGGTAATGGGGCAAATATCATCAAAGCACTTTTCAGACATATCTGAAGTACCACTGTGTGTATGATTAAAATATGTCAATAAAATTTTAAAAATAGACAAATGTATTTTGAAGTTATTATTCTACTATACAATTTCAATTATTCATCGGGAATTATTTTCCTCTGCCTAGGGACTTTATCTCCTTTCACAATTTCTTTTTTTACAAATGATTTCTTTTTTAAAAGAAACGTATGTGCATTGGTGTTTTACTTGCATGTATGTCTGTGTTAGGCTGTAGGATCCTCTAGAATTGGAGTTACAGGTGGTTGTGAGCTGCAATGGGGATGCTGGGAGTTGAACCCATGTCCTCTGGAAGAACAGCCAGTGCTCTTAACCAACCATATCACATTCTTAAAGCATGCGTCTATAATCCTCAAATTTTCTCTTTCTTTTGTTTGCCTGGAAAAGTTTAATAAGGTAAAGTGTCAAAGCCTAAAGTAACAGTCTTTGCTTATGAAGTCCTACACTGCTGAACTATTGTGTTCTTGCTCCTGTTGCTCAGCTCCAGTGTGTGATTACTTCTGCCTTCCTCCGTTGCTCTCAGTATGATTATTTCTGCCTTCCTTCATTGTGTGACATTCTTTGGCCCCCTTTTTATGGTGCATAGTAATATCATCAAGACATGCTTTGGTGTGGTTTTCTGTTTGTTTTTGTTGTTGGTTAAGAAGCCTCTTGAAACTGTGAGTTTATAAATTTTATCACTTTTGCCCAAGTATTCTTTCTTTTTCCACTCTTGATGGGAGCCTAGAACTTTGGGTATAACCCCATGGCCCACACTATAGATTGTTCATATTTTGGCCATTTCTCTTTTGTCCTTGCATTTATGTTGATTCCATTTCCGCCTTTGGGGTCATCATTCACTATCTTCGCAGGTCTAATCTTTTAATGCTACCCCTTTATGGATGAAAGCATACCTTACTCACCTATGAAATGTTCCCACAGTTATTCTCTCTTAGTTGCTGTCCATTTCTTGCTTTTATTACATTCATATTTTCCTTTGAGTATTGAGACACAGTCACGCTTGCTTTTGTAAATTGATTAATTAATTAACTAATTTTATGTGAGTGAGCATTTTGCCTGCCTGTCATGAGCAGAGTGCCCACTGAGGACAGAAGAGAACATTGAATCCCCTGGGATTGGGGTTACAGTTGTGAGCTGTTATGGGTGTGGGAGGAATGGAACCAAACCTCTCGTGAGATGCCAGCCATCTCTCCAAACCCTATTATTGCTTTTTACGAATTTTTACAAGATCTTTGATAATCATGCAATCGTATCTACCCAGTCCCTCGGATCCACACGCACTCCAATTAGACACACTTCTTTGTGTCCTGTTTTATTGTGTTGCTGTGTTAACCAATCAAGGCTGATTTGTGCCGCCCATGTGTCTTCTTTAAAGGCCACCATCATTATTGCAGCCCTTGTTCTAGGTTAGTTAATATTGGCCGACTTTGTCTAGAATAGAATCTGTATTTTATTGGAATGTCTTACGACTGTTTTGATTCATGAGATGCTGTGAATATTGTGAATCAGCATCCTTGAGTGTCTAGGAGGAATATCCTAAACAGTGGAGGCACGACTCCTGTTAGTGTGTAACTCAAGCCATGCCATCAGTGAGGAAGAGTTAAATTCATGCTTTCACCTGGGACAGGACAGATCAATGGGCAAGGAGACAGAACTGATAAGGTAAGGTTCAAAGACAAGGGTTTGGTGTTTGTTTAATCTCCAGGAATTAAAGAAACTCTTAGAAAGTGTATTTAGATACCAGCTTTAAGGGAAAATATGCTTTCCAGATGAAGATTTCATGACATTAAAGTATTTGTTATACTCAAAGGTTATAGTTGTTATATTCAAATACAGCAAATGTTATATTCAAAATTTGAACTTTTCACTATTAATTCTTTTACATGCGACATGTTTAGGAAATTTAAGTCTTTAATATTATTTCCTGATATGCAGTCATGTTGAGAACATGTCCAAAAGTAAAAGGTTATTTGGCCAGTACACTTGTTTTTTAACAAAGGAATTAAAGTCTTAATTTTAGACAAGGCTGATTCATATGTCTTTTATCTATGAATCTTATTGAAACTATTTTTAATGAGAAGCTATCACATAGAGCATAGGTCAGCTTCATAACCCACCAAATTTATAAGTGTGAGAAGTCAATGAATGTACATGAAACAGATAAATTTGCTTTTAGATATGAATTTGAACAGGATATTTGAAGAGTCTTTTAAATTTTAAAATTTGAAGAAAATCTAAGAACAAGAGACAAAATGCCCCTTTGGCGACCTCTGTTCCGGAATCGACTGCACTGAGGAGACAGGTACCCAGGGTCCACCCGATATAACATCGTTTGGGACACAGCCTGTTGGGCTTCCATCTGCGCCCAAGAGCGGGGCAGCGCTGCGGATATCTGGGCGCCAGCTCTGCTGTGGGCCATCTGCCCTGCAGAGTGATCTGCACCGAGAGGGTGCAGAGTGCACTCCGCCATCTTTGCTCTGGCAACAGGGCAATTGGGACCTCCAGGCACAGGGACAGTCAGGCATAATATCGCTTGGGTCTCAGGCAGCTTGTGTGCTCCCTGCTCCCAAGAGCTGGGCAGGTCTGCAGTAATCGATGCGCCAGCTCTGCTGTGGGACTTCTGCCATGCAGAGGGACCCCACACTCTGGGAGAGATCACACCAGCAGAGGGCGGGAGCCTACCAGCCTCCCCTTGGCGACCTCTGCTCCAGGAATCCACTACGCTGAGCCTTTGGATATGCAGGGATTCCACAATATAACACCACTTGGGGCAAGGCACATCAGGGCTCCAAAGTCACTCAGGAGCAGGGCAGGCCCCAGAAATCGGTGCCAGGGGAATCCTGGTAATCCAAGGGGGTCAGAAATAGCCTTGCAGGCTCACAGGAGGTCCAACCAACAGCCAGTGACAGCAGGACCAACTAACACCAGAGGTAACCAGATGGCAAAAGGCAAACGTAGGAAAGTTACTAACAGAAATCAAAGTTATATGGCACCATCCAAACCCAACTCTCCAACAGCAGCAAGTCCTGGATACCCACTCACACCCGAAAGAAAAGATCTGGATTTAAAATCACTTCTCATGATGGTATTAGAGGATTTCAAGAAGGACACAAATAAATCTCATAAAGAATTACAGGAGAACATGAATCAATGGTTAGAAGCCCTTTCAAAGGAATCACAAAAATGGCTTAGAGAAATGCAGGAGAACATGGGTCAACAGATGGAGGCCCATAAGGAGGTAACACAAAAATCGCTTAAAGAAATAAATCAACGGGTAGATGCCCTTTCAAAGGAATCACAAAAATCGCATAAAGAAATGCAGAAGAATATGGGTCAACAGATGGAGGCCCATAGGGAGGCAACACAAAATTTGCTTAAAGAAATGAATCAACGGGTAGATGCCCTTACAAAGGAAACACGAGAATTGCTTAAAGAAATGCAGGAGAATATGGATCAACAGATGGAAGCCCATGAGGAGGAAACTCAAAAATCACTTAGAGAAATACAGAAGAACTTGGGTCAACAGGCAGAAATCCTGAAAGAGGAAACGCAAAAATACCTTAAAGAAATACAGGAAAATACAAACAAACAAGTGAAGGATCTCAGCAAATCCATCCAGGATCTAAAAAAGGAAGTAGAAACAACTAAGAAATCACAAAGGGAGACAACTTTGGAGATAAAAAAAACTTGGGAAGAAATCAGGAGTCATAGATGCAAACATCAACAATAGAATACAAGAGATGGAAGAAAGAATCTCAAGTGCTGAAGATACCATAGAAAGCATCTACTCAACAGTCAAAGAAAATGCAAAATGCAAAAAACGTGTAACCCAAAACTTCCAGGAAATCCAGGACACAATGAGAAGACCAAACCAAAGGATTATAGGTATAAATGAGAGTGAAGATTTGCAACTTAAAGGGCCAGTAAATATCTTCAACAAAATTATGGAGGAAAACTTCCCTAACCTAAAGAGAGAGATGCCGATGAACGTACAAGAAGCCTACAGAACTCCAAACAGTCTGGATCAGAACAGAAATACCTCCGTCACATAATAATCAAAACACCAAATGTACTAAACAAAGAAAGAATATTAAAAGCAGTAAGAGAAAAAGACCAAGTAACATAAAGGAAGACCTATCCGAATCACATCAGACTTCTCACCAGAGACTATGAAAGCCAGAAGATCCTGGGCAGATCTCATACAGACACTAAGAGAACATAAATGCAAGCCTAGACTACTATACCCAGCAAAACTCTCAATCACTATAAATGGAGAGACCAAGATACTCCATGATAAAACCAAATTTTCACAATATCTTTCCACAAACCCAGCCCTGCAAAGGATAATAGGTGGAAACCCCGCCAATACAAGGAGAGAAACAACACCCTGCCAAAAACAAGATAGTAGACTTCTTGCATCAAACCCAAAAGTAGATAACCACTCAAACATAAAGATAGCGTCAAGAATAGCAGGTGGCAATAATCACTACTCCTTAATCTCTCTTAATATCAATGGTCTCAATTCCCCAATAAAAAGACATAGACTAACAGACTGGATACTTAAACAGGACCCAACATTTTGCTGCATGCAGGAAACGCACCTCAGTGTCAAAGACAGACACTGCCTCAGAGCAAAAGGCTGGAAAACAATTTTACAAGCAAATGGTCCCAGGAAACGAGCCGGAGTAGCCATCCTAATATCAGATAAAATTGACTTTCAACCTAAAGTCATCAAAAAAGACACAAAAGGACACTACATACTGATCAAAGGAAAAATCCACCAAGAAGAACTCTCAATTCTGAATATCTATGCTCCAAATGCAAGGGCACCCTCATACATAAAAGAAACTTTACTAAAGCTCAAAGCACACATTGCACCTCACACAATAATAGTGGGTGACTTCAAAACCCCGCTCTCTGAAATGGATCGTTCAGGAAAGCAGAAACTAAACAGGGACACAGTGAATCTAATTGAAGCCTTGGACCAAATGGAACCAACAGATATATATAAAACATTTCATCCTAGAGCAAAAGAATACACCTTCTTCTCAGCATCTCATGGTACCTTCTCCAAAATTGACCATATACTTGGTCACAAATCAGACCTCAACAGATATAAGAAGATCGAACCAATCCCATGCCTCCTATCAGATCACTATGGAATAAGAGTGGTCTTCAATGGCAACAAAAACAACAGAAAACCCACATACACATGGAGGCTGAACAATGCTCTACTCAATGATGAAATAAAGAAAGAAATCAAAGACTTTTTAAAATTTAATGAAAAGGAAGGCACAGCATATCCTAATTTATGGGGCACAATGAAAGCGGTGCTAAGAGGAAAATTCATAGTCCTGAGTGCCGCCAAAAAGAAATGGGAAACAACATACACTAGCAGCTTAATGGCACACCTGAAAGCCCTGGAACAGAAAGAAGCAAATACACCCAAGAGGAGTAGAAGGCAGGAAATCATCAAACTCAGGGCTGAAATCAATCAAGTAGAAACAAATAAAACCATACAAAGAATCAATAAAACGAGGAGTTGGTTCTTTGAGAAAATCAACAAGATAGATAAGCCCTTAGCCAGACTAGCCAGAGGGCACAGAGACAGTATCGAAAATAACAAAATCAGAAACGAAAAGGGAGAGATAACAACAGAAACTGAGGAAATTCAAAAAATCATCAGATCCTACTACAAAAGCCTGTATTCAACACAACTAGAAAATCTGGAGGAAATGGACAATTTCCTAGACAGATACCAAATACCAAAATTAAATCAGGATCAAATAGACCATCTAAACTGTCCTATAACCCCTGAAGAAATAGAAGTCGTCATTGAAAGTCTTCCAACCAAAAAAAGCACAGGTCCAGATGGTTTTAGTGCAGAATTCTATCAGACCTTCAAAGAAGACCTAACACCAATACTCTTCAAACTATTCCACAAAATAGAAACAGAGGGAACACTACCCAACTCATTCTATGAAGCCACAATTACGCTAATACCAAAAGCACACAAAGATCCGACAAAGAAAGAGAATCTCAGGCCAATCTCTCTTATGAATATCGATGCAAAAATACTCAATAAAATTCTTGCCAACCGAATCCAAAAACACATCAAAATGATCATTCACCATGATCAAGTAGGCTTCATCCCAGGGATGCAGGGATGGTTCAATATAAGGAAGTCCATCAATGTAATCCACTACATAAACAATCTCAAAGAAAAAAACCACATGGTCATTTCATTAGATGCTGAGAAAGCATTTGACAAAATTCAGACTCCTTTCATGCTAAAGGTCTTAGAAAGATCAGGAATTCGAGGCCCATATCTAAACATAGTAAAAGCAATTTACAGCAAACTGGTAGCCAACATCAATCTAAATGGAGAGAAATTTGAAGCAATACCACTAAAATCAGGGACTAGACAAGGCTGCCCTCTCTCTCCATATCTTTTCAATATAGTACTTGAAGTTCTAGCTAGAGCAATTAGACAACAAAAGGAGGTCAAAGGGATACAAATTGGAAAAAAAGAAGTCAAACTATCACTATTTGCAGACGATATGATAGTATACTTAAGCGACTCCAAGAACTACACCAGAGAACTCCTACAGCTGATAAACAACTTCAGCAAAGTGCCGGATATAAAATCAACTCAAGCAAGTCAGTAGCCTTCCTATACTCAAAGGATAAACAGGCTGAGAAAGAAGTAAGAGAAATGATACCCTTCATGATAGCCACAAACAATATAAAGTATCTTGGTGTGACTCTAACCAAACAAGTGAAAGATCTGTATGACAAGAACTTCAGGTCTCTGAAAAAAGAAATTGAAGACCTCAGAAGATGGAAAAATCTTCCATGCTCATGGATTGGCAGGATTAATATAGTAAAAATGACCATCTTGCCAAAAGCAATATACAGATTCAATGCAATCCCCATAAAAATCCCAACTCAATTCTTCATAGAGTTAGAAAGAGCAATTCAAAAATTCATCTGGAATAACAGAAAACCCAGGATAGCTAAAATATTCTCAAGAGTAAAAGAACTTCTGGGGGAATCAATATCCCAGACCTCAAGCTATACTACAGAGCAATAGTGTTGAAAACTGCATGGTATCGGTACAGTGACAGGCATGTAGATCAATGGAACAGAATTGAAGACCCAGAAATGAATCCACACTCCTATGGTCACTTGATCTTTGACAAAGGAGCTAAAACCATCCAGTGGAAAAAAGATAGCCTTTTCAACAAATGGTGCTGGCTCAACTGGAGGTCAACATGCAGAAGAATGCAAATTGACCCATTCTTGTCTCCTTGCACTAAGCTCAATTCCAAGTGGATCAAGGACCTCCACATAAAACCAGACACACTGAAACTAATAGAAAGGAAACTAGGGAAGAACCTTGAACATATGGGCACAGGGTAGAATTTCCTGAATAGAACTCCAATAGCTTATGCTCTAAGATCAAGAATTGACAAATGGGACCTCATAAAATTACAAAGTTTCTGTAAGGCAAAAGACACTGTAAAAAAGACAAAGCGGCAACTAACTAACTGGGAAATGATCTTTACCAACCCTACAGCCGGCAGAGGGTTAATATCCAATATATACAAACAACTCAAGAAGTTTAACTCCAGAGAACCAAGTAACCCTATTAAAAATGGGGTACAGAGCTAAACAAAGAGTTCTCACCTGAAGAATATCTAATGGCTGAGAAGCACCTAAAGAGATGTTCATCATCCTTAGTCATTAGGGAAATGCAAATCAAAACAACCCTGAGATTCCACCTCACACCAGTCAGAATGACTAAGATCAAAAACACAGGAGACAGCAGTTGTTGGAGAGGATGTGGAGAAAGAAGAACACTCCTCCACTGCTGGTGGGATTGCAAGCTGATACAACCACTCTGGAAAGCAGTCTGGCGGTTCCTCAGAAAACTGGGTGTGACACTCCCGGAGGATCTGGCTATACCACTCCTGGGCATATACCCAGAGGCTTTACCTGCATGTAATAAGGACACATGCTCCACTATGTTCATAGCAGCCTTATTTATAATAGCCAGAAGCTGGAAAGAACCCAGATGTCCCTCGACAGAGAAATGGATTCAGAAGATGTGGTATATTTACACAATGGAATACTACTCTGCAATTAAAAACAATGAACTCACAAAATTCCTAGGCAAATGGTCAGAACTTGAAAATATCATCCTTAGTGAGGTAACCCAATCACAAAAGAACACACATGGTATGCAAGCACTGATAAGGGGATATTAACCCAGAATCTCGGAATATCCTAGACACAATTCGCATATCAATAGATTTCCAAGAAGATGGAAGGAGAGACCCCTGGTCCTGGAAAGACTGGATGCAGGGGAATGCCAGGACAGAGAAGCGAGAGGGGGTTGAATGGGGAAAAGAGGGAGGGAAGGGGGCTTATGGGGTTTTCGGGGAGGGAGGAAACAGGAAAGGGGAAATGATTTGGAATGTAAATTAAAAAAATTAGAAAATAATAAAAAAAGAGACAAAATGCCCTATGCAGTGTGTGTGTGTGTAGGGGGAGGGGGTTCATGCCACAGAGCAAGTATGAGTGTCAAAGGATTCTTTGTAAGACTTGGGTTTCTTCTTCCACTCCATGGGACCCAGGGATTGAACTCGAGTTGTCAGCCTTGGTGGCAAATACCTTATGCCTTCTTACCAGCTCAAGAGAAAGGATTTCATAAGCATCTAAAATTAAAACTTACGTTTTCCGAACTCCATTCATCATAGAGTTAGAAAGAGCAATTATCAAATTCATCTGGAATAACAAAAAACCCAGGATAGCTAAAACTATTCTCAACAGTAAAAGAACTTCTGGGGGGAATCAGTATCCCCAGCCTCAAGCAGGGAGGAATCAGTATCCCCGACCTCAAGCAGTACTACAGAACGATAGTGTTAAAAAACTGCATGGTATTGGTACAGTGACAGGCAGGAAGATCAATGGAACAGAACTGAAGACACAGAAATGAACCCACACACCTATGGTCACTTGATCTTTGACAAAGGAGCTAAAACCATCCAGTGGAAAAAAGATAGCCTTTTCAATAGATGGTGCTGGTTCAACTGGAGGTCAGCATGCAGAAGAATGCAAATCGATCCATTCTTTTCTCCTTGTACTAAGCTCAATTCCAAGTGGATCAAGGACCTCCACATAAAACCAGACACACTGAAACTAATAGAAAAGAAACTGGGGAAGCGCCTTGAGCACATGGGCAAAGGGGAAATTTTCCTGAACAGAACACCAATAGCTTATGCTCTAAGATCAAGAATTGACAAATGGGACCTCATAAAATTACAAAGTTTTTGTAAGGCAAAGGACACTGTCAAAAGGACAAAACGGCAAGCAACTAATTGGGAAAAGATCTTTACCAACCCTACATCTGACAGAGGACTAATATCCAAGATATACAAAGAACTTAAGAAGGTAGATTCCAGAGAGCCAAATAACCCTATTAAAAAATGGGGTACCGAGCTAAACAAAGAATTTTCACCTGAGGAATATCGAATGGCTGAGAAACATCTAAAGAAATGTTCAACATCCTTAGTCATCAGGGAAATACAAATCAAAACAACCCTGAGATTTCACCTCACACCAGTCAGAATGGCTAAGATCAAAAACTCAGGAGACAGCTGGTGCTGGTGAGGATGTGGAGAAAGGGGAACACTCCTCCATTGCTGGTGGGATTGCAAGCTGGTAAAACCACTCTGGAAATCAGTTTGGCGGTTCCTCAGAAAACTCGGCATAATACTACCGGAGGACCCAGCTATAACACTACGGGGCATATACCCAGAGGACTGTCCAACATGCAATGAGGACACATGTTCCACTACGTTCATAGCAGCCTTATTTACAATATCCAGAAGCTGGAAAGAACCCAGATGTCCCTCAACAGAGGAATGGATACAGAAAGTGTGATATATTTACACTATGGAATACTACTCAGCTATTAAAAACAATGGATTCATGAAATTCTTTATCAAGTGGGTGGAACTGGAGAATGTCATCCTGAGTGAGGTGACCCATTCACAAAAAAAAATCACACATGATATGCACTCACTGATAAGCAGGTATTAGCCCAGAAGCTTGGAATACCCAAGGAACAATTCACATATCAAAGGATACCAAGAAGGAAGGAAGGAGGTCCTGGAAAGGTTCAATGTGGCAGTGTAGGGGAATACCAGGAAGGGGAGGCAGGAGTGGGTTGGCTGGGGAGCAGGGGGAGGGAAGAGGGCATATGGGACTTTTGGGGAGGGGAGGAAATCATTTGAAATGTAAATAAAGAATATATCTAATAAAAATTTTTTTTTAAAAAAGAAGAAAAAAACTTATGTTTTCTATTTGGAAAACAGCAGTATCTCCATATGCTCATAGGCTTTTTACTACACAACAAGATGAGGTCATTTGGAGGTGGGGAAATGACTGATGTTTCAAATATGTCCAAGGGCCACTTGAGTCTTATCAGATGTCTTTGTCAGCTGAGGATCCCATGTGCAGAGAGAGAGGTGTGTTCACCTGCCACTCAACTTCTGCAATCTAAGCAAAGCAGAATGAGAAGTTTTACAAATCTAGATCTCTGCATTAGGAGGCAGCTTGAATTTGATTAGGTCTATGGCGGCGTGTACTGTGTACGATGTTAACTTTATATTTTTTTATGTCTAATTTTTGTCTCACCTCTGTCTCTCCAGAGTCTATTTCAGGACCATATAGGGAAATTTCAGGCATGCAAGTTAGTTGCTGATTAGATGTTTGTGGCCGGGCGGTGGTGGCGCACGCCTTTAATCCCAGAACTTGGGAGGCAGAGGCAGGTAGATTTCTGAGTTCGAGGCCAGCCTGGTCTACAAAGTGAGTTCCAGGACAGCCAGGGCTACACAGAGAAACCCTGTCTCGAAAAACCAAAAAAAAAAAAAAAAAAAAAAAAAGAAGATGTTTGTGTGTGCTTTTATTTTTCTGGAGATTTTTTGCAGGTTGCTAAGAGAAAATGTAAATCGTTTGTTGTCAAATGTATTCCTCTTTGACTTGTGACCTCTCCCATCTAGATTTCCTTCACTCCAAAAATTTTAAGGGCTCAGCTTTATCTTCTTCACCTCTTCACCTTTCAGTCCTCTGGAGTTTAGTATGGGAACATGGAATGAATTGAGACACCGAGTCCTTGTTACCACCCTGCCATATGATCTTATGGGCATGTAGCATGAGGGCAGTCTTCTCTACATTGCTGTCTCTTCTTTACCATGTACATTTTATCTACACTATTCGAAGCCATGAAATACAATAAAACCAGATACCCTGAAGCTAATGGAATAGAAAGTGGGGAAGAGCCTCAAACACATTGGCACAGGGTAAAATTTCCTGAACAGAACACCAATGGCTCAGGTTCTAAGATCAACAATGGACAAATGGAACCTCATAAAATTGAGAAGCATCTGTAAGGCAAAGGACAAAACAGCAACCTCCATTTTGGAAAAGATCTTTACCAACCCTACCTCCAATAGAGGGCTAATATCCAAAATATACAAAGATCTCAAGAAGTTAGACTCCAGAGAACCAAATAAACTTATTAAAAATGGTATACAGAGCTAAACAAAGAATTCTTAACTGAGTAATCTTGAATGGCTGAGAAGCACTTAGAGAAATGTTCAACAGCCTTAGTCATCAGGGAAATGCAAATCAAAATGACTCTAAGATTCCATCTGACACCCATCAGAATGGCTAAGATCAAACACTCAGGTGACAGCAGAGGCTGTCAAGGATGTGGAGAAAGAGGAACACTCCTCCATTGCTGGTGGGATTGCAAGCTGGTAAAACCATTTTGGAAATCAGTCTGATGGTTTCTCAGAAAATTGGAAATAGTTCTACCTAAAGACATAGCAATACCACTACTGGGCATATACAAAAGATGCTCCAACATAAAACAAGGACACATGCTCCACTATGTTTATAGCAGCCTTGTTTATAATCGCCAGAAGCTGGAAACAACAGTCCTTCAGCAGAGGAATGGATACAAAAAAATGTGGTACATTTACACAGTGATTAAAAACAATGACTTCATGAAATTCGCAGGCAAATGATGGAACTAGAAAATATCATCCTGAGTGAGGTGACACAGACCCAAAAGTACACACATGGTATGTACTCACTGATTAGCCCAAAGAGCTCAGAATACCCACGATATAACCAGGGACTAAACTACCAATCAAAGAGTACACATGGAGGGACCCATGGTTCCAGATACAATATGTAGCAGAGGATGGCCTTGTCGAACATCAGTGGGAGGGGAGGCCCTTGGTCCTGTAGAGGTTTGATGCCCCAGCATAGGGGGATGCTAGAGTGGTGAGGCAAGAATGGGTGAGTGTGTGGAGGAGTACCCTCATAGAGGCAAAGGGGAGGGGACAGAGGGGGGATGGGATGGGGGTTTGTGGAAGGGTAACTGGGAAAAGGATACCATTTGAAATGTAAATGAATAAAATGATTCATTAAAATAAATAAATTAAATAAATAAGACCACATACGGACTGCCTGTGGCATTTGGCTCACTGTTCTGAACCTTGTTTTTCTAATGTATCTTTCCCCACTTGCATGCTCTTAGGCTCCTCCAACCCTGTGCTCCCCAAGGCCAGGCTTAGACAGGTTGTTGATGTCTTAGGTTGTCTTCACATAAGAAAAAAATTCCCACGATTTCTATGTGTAATGAAGCCCAGAAATATGGTTGATGAATCATAGACATGCTTCTCTCTATCAGTGATATTCTGGGTTGTTTTTTTTTTTTCCTTAAAATGGATCTCATGTAGTTTAGTCTGGCCTCAAATTCAGCACACAAACATTCACATCCAAATCCCCCCCACACATGTGCATACACATACATACACACACACACACACAGAGAGAGAGAGAGAGAGTTAGCATCATACTTCATGGTGAATGTTCCCCAAAACAGGAACAAGCAAAAGTTTTTGTTTATGCTGTTATCGAGTCACAGCGTGCTGGAGGTTCTAGAAAACACAAGAAATGAATGGACACTGATATAAAGCAGGAAGAAAATTGACCCTTGTTCACAGATCGCATAATCCATTCTAAGGAAACCAATAAAGCCCTTAGAGCTGATCAGAGCATTTAGATAGATCAAGACACAAAGTCTACATATAATAATTAACTGTTTCTTATATAATAACAATTGGGAAATGATATTCTACACAGGAGAATCATTTTAGATTTAAGGATACATCAAAGGTAAAGATAAGAGATTAAAAAAAAACCATTATTTCAGGCAAATTGAAACCAAAAGAAAGCAGAGAGTGCATGCTTATCTGACAAGATAGACTGTAAGGCAATACTGTTCCAAGAGAGTCATCATGAAAGGAGAAAGTCAATCAAGTAGGAAGACAGGACAAATGTATTTTCACCCACTATCAAAGAACCTAAGTAAATTAAGCAAATATTGCCAGAGTGAAGGGAGAAATGACAAGACAAACGT
Source organism: Tokudaia tokunoshimensis (assembly GCA_036184795.1). NCBI lineage: Eukaryota > Metazoa > Chordata > Mammalia > Rodentia > Muridae > Tokudaia > Tokudaia tokunoshimensis. The sequence continues at coordinate 44,929,521 of BTHU01000007.1, forward strand.
AGTAGGGGAATCTAATCACTCATTTTCAATGATGGCCAGCATGCCCGAACAGAAAATCAATAAGGGCAGAGAAGGCCTGCACTGTAACACGGCAGAGTGACCAAGCGAACCTAACAGACACTTACAGAACATCCCACCCACTGGCAGTAGAATAGAGTCTCTTAGAGAGATCACATACAAGGTCAGAATTAACAGGTCAGATCCAAGTTCAGGAGAATAAGCCCACAACAAACATTTCTTTTTCAATCACAATGGGATAAAAACCAGAAATCATTTACAGACAAAAAGAAAGAAAGAAAAACCTGATAAATTTAGTAGGACACAGACACAGAAATTTAAAGCACACTTTGGAACAACCATGACTCAGAATAAGTTAAAGGGGAATTAGAATATGGCATGGTATGAACAAAGAGAATTCCTTACACGTAGCACCGGAAGCACAAGCAACATGCCCTACCGGTGGCCTCTGAGGTTCCTTGGCACTCTGGTAGTTTTGAGATACGTGATTTAAAAAAAAAAATAGTCCTGTGTTGTGAGACGTCATGTTGAGTAGAATCTTATTGGTCAGAAACATCAAGTGTGGAGTCTCCCTTTTAGCTTTAAGGTCAGGTTTCTAATGAAAGGTATCCTGATGCATCATATGGCCACAGAGACATTGGGAAGAGTCATGCAAACGTTGAATGTGTGATCCATATAAAAGGTTTTTCTTGGGAAGACCATTCTCCTTACCTTTTCCCTTTACCCCTCTGCAAAGGCCTCACTCATTCCGGAGGAATGTTCTGTGAACTCCACGGTCACTAGGCTTCTTCTGGACTTGGTACGGTTCAGACTTGAGTCCCCTCTTCTGTACTGTGCTCTGGGGTTCTAGGGTTAGAAGAGAAACATCACCCTCATTGTCCCAGAATTCATGGTCAACATACAGCCTCTTAGGCTTCCTAACAGGAAGCCGTAGTGGAAGATGGGAAGTTAACGGTAGCATGTGTTCCTCAGCTATGGAGACAGACTCCGGATGCTTTCTGCACTGCCCAGTATTCCACCCCCACATTAACAGTCTCAGCACCAGACACTGTGCTCTAAGTCCCAGCACACCAGAGACAAGTGTCCCCCACCTAGAAGAATAGCCCTCTGTAAAGGTTCAACCCTGATGGAGAGTATTACAGAGGAACTCCTCTACCTGCAAACCAAGATGTAATGGGTGGTTTCTAATATCTGTGCTATTTGCTTAGCTTACCCTCTTTTTGCTCTCTTAGCCTCCCAGCATGAGTATAAACAATTTCCTCTCCTAAAAATCTCTCTGAAATACGCACTATTTTTTTTTCATTTCCTGCTACAGGCATTGAGACCCTGTACAGGTTACCCACCTCCTTTGATGATACATCATCTCTGCTAGTCTTTAACCTCTGTCCTTCGACTATGGAGAAGAAAATACAGCATGCTTTGTGTTTTCCTTCACTTTCCTACACACAAAAGGTAGAACAAAAAACAGACCAGTTGCCTGCATGATTTGAAAAGTCTATTCCAGTTGAGAAAGCTCCTCACAAATCAGCTGGTTGGAGAGAGGCTACGAGTATCCTTTTGCTGGATGCTGAACGGTGGAGAGTTACAGTAACTGTTGATGACAGTGTTTCAGTGTTATTATCTCAAACTGCTACTTTGTTCTTCAGAAGGCTTTGTCTGTATACCTGGAAGATTACATCATCTTTTGTGTAACAAAACTTGACCACTTGATACCCCTGTGAGGCCTGGTGTTCTGGGGACTTCAAGCTGCTTCCTCAGCGTCTTTGATGCTGCTGCCTTTCTTTTCATTCTATCCGCCATTGACAACCATGCCTGGCAGGTCTGCCAATGCCATGGCTTTGCAGACATTTTGCTTCTTCTGTATCATTGCTTTGACTGGGGATCTAATGTGGCAAGCATTCTAGCACTGGATTGGCTCCCTCTGTTGTACTAGCTTCCTTTCCTGCTTTGAATTATCTACTGGTGTAAAGTCAATATTCAAAAAAAAATACTTCTGAAAGCATATCGCTGTTCAGACCAAGAATTTTTATAATAAGTCCTGTTGATTCTCAAGGTAAGCTCAATTTGTCATTGATATCCGCTCTCTTTCAGTTCAGTGAGTTGGAATTAACTCGGCTGAAGTAAACATTAACTATGACATTTGCAAGCAGGCACTGCAATGCTCATAAAACATGGTAGATTATGAAAGAGGAGGGTCTTAGTCAATATACTGCTGCTGTGAAGAGACACCACGACCATGGCAACTCTTACAAAGGAAAGCATTCAGCTGGTGCTTGCCGACAGTTTCAGAGGTTTAGTCCATTATCATCATCGCAGGGAAACGTGTGGTGGCAGATTTGGTGCTGGAGAAGTAGCTGAGAGTCCTACATCCAGACTCACAGGCAACAGGAAGAGAAAGCTTCAGGGTTTAAAATGGGAAACCGCACCCAGTGACACACTTCCTCCAACAAGGCCACACCTCCTAATCCTTTCAAATAGTGCCACTTCTTGATAGTCAAGTATTCAAATCTATGAGCCTATGGGGGCCATTCTCACTCGAACCATCACCGGAGAATGTAGAGGGAGCCTGAGTTGTGTGGTTTTTCCTGGGGAGATGTAAAGAAATGCCTATTTACCCTAGATAGGGCATAGACAACAAACCAAACAAATGCTAAGTCTATTTCAATGAACTAGAGAGTTTATTGGGGTGCCTTATAGGAGTATAGGTGATCTAAAGGAAGGAAGGAAGCTATGTTACCAAAAATGAACCTTAGCATAGGTGATGACTTGCAAAAAAATCCTCTCAAGAACTCTAACCAACTTTCAGGCAGCCTGGGGGACAGACAAGCATCACGTTAATCCCTAGTAATCATTACTGTTTATATAATGTAGACTGTGGGTTCTGTGAGTCTTATGCATTTCAAGGGTTTTCTGAACCTTGTAAATTTCCATAGTTTCTTGAGTCTTTCTACCTTCTTTTATTCTGATTGCCTTAGTGGTTAGCCTTAGTGCTAAGTCCACAGGCCACCAGTCACACGCAGCAAAAGATAAGCATGTATGCATCCCAGCATGAAATCATAAGATCACTAAAATGTTATAAGAATCTTGTCACAGTTTTAGTTTGAGAACAAGAATGCGCAGTTCTCAAAGGTAAACTTTGTGGACGAAGAATCATATTGCAACATCACACAAAATAAAGTTATGTTTGCTCTCATTATTTGTAAACCTTCTAGCCTCAGTTTTTTATTGCATTTGTTTTATTTAAATGTATGTTTTATATGCATACATGTGTATTCTATGATACATGTATGGATATCAGAGGACAATGTGCGGGTGGTTTTGCTCCTTTCACTATATGTGACCCAGAGAAGCCAAGACTTTGGACATCCTTGCCTTAGAATGTGTTGGCTGTTCTAGCCTCACCTTTATAGGGGCACAAACTAGTTGTCTGATTGTTTTATATCATAACACAATGAATTTTATGCACTGGTGCATTATTTAAGTAAGGAGGAGGCCACTGAGATAATGAAAAATATATTTATGGCTGTCTGGTAATTATATGGAAAAAAAATAACACAGTACAGTTTCTTTTTACAGTGTGAGATTTGAAATGTAAATCAGTCTGTCAGAGAGATTTTCTCCCAATCTGGACCCTGTTGATTATACATGACTAAAAAAAAAATTTACAGGCTTGTCTTCCAGTTCAATAGTTTACACATGTGGCCTTTCCCTTTTACACCATCAAGATATTGCTAAATTTTAGAAAACTCTCAAGTACAGTTCAGAAAGAATGTGAATATTTCTGCATAGCTCCTGTAATCATCTAGAGGACTTAAGGACACACCGAGACAGATTCATATGCTGATAAATAAGTTTCCAAAAGTCATTTCATGATATAATAAACTGAGATAAGACCAGGCTTGGGAATATTTGCCCCACACGCCTGCATGGTTGAGAGAGGTGGGACCCTCTTTTGCAGGTTCTTGCGAAAGAGAAGTTGCGATTGGGTACAAGATTCACAGCACTCATGAACTACAACCAAACCAGCCATTCCAGAACACAGCATGTTCTGAAGCTGAGAAAAAAAAAGAAAAAAGAAAAGAAAATGATCTGCGATAGCTTCACAGTTTCCTTCCTGGGGACTCTGTATTTAGAGAAAAGTCATTCCCAGGATCAACCATACCACAGACATTTGACTTCCTTAGCCATTTCACCAGATTTACAATAATTCCAAAAAAGAAGTCTGGAGTAACATTTTATACACACAAATGCCCTGATTTTACCAGTATAAATTAAGATGAATTTTAAATGTTCCTTATCATGGAGCTTGCAGATGTTAGAAATTCCCTGTTCTTGTTGTAATAAAAGCATGATGTCTCTCTCAGAACACATTTTAGATTTAGAAGATTCGAAACACAGGTCCTTTTGCTAACGGCATGATATCTGATGACTTGGGGGGGCGGATTATTTGTGAAAGGCAGGTATTGGAGGTGTGCTCTGAAAATCGTTTGATGCATTTGATTCCAGTAGGATTCTCTATAGAAAAATAACTATTAGGACATATATGTGTTATTAAATGGAGGGTTATTAAATTGACATCCACAATGGGACTGGAAAATCCCACAGTGGCCATTTATACACTAGAGATGCTGAGAACACAGCAGCTGCTCATTTCAAGAGGATATCAGGAGTCAAATCTGCTGCTAAGAGCCTAGAAGGTTACTGGAGAGTCACTGGTACTGTCTCCATGTTGAGAGGCCAGAGTAACTGGAGTCAGCACGACATCAAGGCAGTACAGACACACTCAGAAAGAAGCAAAGATAAGCAGATGCTGTCTCCTTCTTTCATGGGTCTCTTTATATCTGAGCTGTCCTTGGAAGTTTTATCCAGTGCTTTTGAGCTCCGAGGTCTTCACAGATCAGTGTTGATGGGGTATTGTTCTGAAATTCCTTCCCATATGCAATTTTAAAATTACTTTTTCCTTCAAGTGAACCTAAGAAAACAGAATTGTTTGCTTGGATATGGGGAATGGGTAGGTCCCTTTCTTCTGTTTGTTTTGGGTTTTGAGGTTTATGGGTGTGTTTTTTTTTTCCTCAGATTTGATTTTGTGTCATATTTTAAAGTTACATCCCCATTTATAACTGATGTAGCTATAAACAGAGCCCAGCAGTATATTCACCTGTTACTGAAGAAAAATAAGATATGATTCTTGCTCTCTAAGGAACCAATATGTAGCCTCCTTCATTAAATTTGAGTTTTATTTGAACAGAAGGCAGTTCAACAGATTTGGGTTTAATGCAATCAAAGTTTGCTCTGGCCCCTAATTCTCAAAGTTACAGTGATTTCACTGTAGCCTGAGAATGAAGGTTATGCTATGCCATTTGAGATAAATTTAAATCACTTAAAAGTCATAGTCCTGGAAAATTCGGCCCGATGATTTATGGAGACCCCAAAATGAATAGCCCCCTTTGTCTCCTCTGTCTCTTTCTCGGTCTTTCTTTCTTTCTTTCTTTCTCTATTTGTTAAGCCAATGGTCTGTACTTACCATGTCAATAGGAGACCAGGGGTGCTCACTTTATGTTAAAGAAAACTAAGTCTATTTTATTAATAAATTCTAAATCTGCAATATAGTTTCTAAACTACAGAAAAATAAGATTTTAACAAATAAACCAATGCAAATTTATTAAGCCTTCTACCATCAATACACATAACATTTCAACTCACTACCAGAATTCTATTCATTTCTAGGACTTTAAGCATCCAATTCCTTAAGCAGACAACTGCAAATGCTATCAAGCTGATGGCCCAATGGAGTGCTGAGAGGGGAGCAGGCTGGGTCTTAGCCACTGCTGTTTTTATCTCCCCAGCGACTGCAGGGTACTTGGGCCTTGTCTCATCTGCACTCCATTCATATCGCTGCTCTCTTGCCTCATACACACTCAAGTAAAGCAAATCTATAGATTATAGTCTAGTATTCTTGGTGGTTTGACATCTTAAATATGCCCAGAGAGAACACTCATCAAGTAAATATACTTGTGGTATACAAGCCTGATAAGCTGAGTTCAATCTCTGAAGGAAGGATAGAACCAACTCCCCAAGGTTGTCTTCTGACGTCCATAGAGGTACAATTGCACATACAAATCTGAGCATAACACACACACACACTCACTTTCTCTCACACACTCACTAACACACACACTCACACACCCAGGCAAACACACACACACACACACATACACACACTCAGGCAAACACATACACACACACACACTCAGGCAAACATACACATACACACACACACACACTTGCACACTCACATACTCACACACAAACACATTCATAAACACACTCTCTCACACACACTCACACACACGATAACAATAATCAATTTTTAAAAATTAATTTGGAAAATAATAACAATGACTGAAATGTATGAAGTATATAGAATATTAGAATGCCAATGGACAAGTATACTATCTATATGGTGTGTGTGTGTGTGTGTGTGTAAGAGAGAAAGAATATACCCGTGTTGGTGGAAGATCATGGGTAGCTAGCCTACTCTCTTAAAAAATATCAATGAATAGGAAGGAATTGGGGATGGGAAGGGTGACCAGACACCTGGCTTAGAACACCTTTAAAGTCTACTTTAATCCTAAGCTGCCCCAGCAACTACCCTTCTTAAGCTTCTCTAGAAATGAGCATTGCCCATGCAGCGAGCACTTGCTAGCCTGCCCTCCTCTAGTCCTCTGTCTTGCTGGGAGAGGCTGAGCAGCTATTTCCAAATCTGTGCTGTGACTCATGAAAAGAGGCCGAAAGAGAACATTTATTCATTGTGACCTTAAAGGCTGCATTTTGTCTCCAGATTAATCTTTGAAAATATTGAAGGGTGGGGAAATGTTTGGTTAAAGAATTAAACGGAGCCCAGTGCCAGAGATGCGCCCTACACTGTTGCCATCTGTAGTCACATGCTGTAGGGTGCCGGGGTGCCATACCAAAACTCCTTGCTTCTAACTGCAGCTCAGTACCCACTGATCCCCCTTCCCCATCCTCCTCTGATCCTACTCTCCCCTGACTCAGGGAGCAGTTCCCCTAGTCTATATAACCATTCTCTTCTTTGCTTCTGTGAGGCCAACTATATTAGAGTCCATGTAAGCAAAGCTACATGGTACTGGTCTTCCTGTGCCTGAATATTTCATTTAAAACAATGTTTCCAAGATCTATCCATGTGGTCAAGAATGAGAGTCACACCCTTCTGCTCTTAAATAATATTCCATTTGTATAGCATACCCCATTGTCTTCATCCATTCGTTGGTTTATCAATGCAGAATTCTTCTATTTCTTAGTTATGGAGCAAGGATGGGATTGAAGCTCGAGAATGACAAAATGAGACCTTAGTTTTATTTTCAGTTTTTTCTTTTACAAACATCCAAACATTTTTCCATAATGGTTCTGCTAATTTACCTTAAGAAAAATGTGGATGAAATTTGAATGGACATTGTTAAGGTAAAGAGAGAAGTTACAAATGACAACATAGTATTTGATTTCAGTCATGTGATATTCTGGGAGTGTGAGAGAATTGTAGCAATTGTTAAAGAAAAAAAAAATCCATGGGTACCGGGCTTTAAAAGAAAGGGATGGGATCGGGCAGGTGGTGCACAGAGTGGGTTTTAGCTTAGTAAAACTTGCTGCATGATACTATTATGCTGGTTACAAGTCATTATACTTTTGCCAAAACCTATACAACTTTACAGCACAATGACTGAATGTTAGCTTGCTAGAAAATAATCATTTAAAAATTAATGCAGGATAGACTTTAGGTGGTGAAAAAATAACATAATCATAGCATTAATATGTGAACCAATTCACTGAAGGAGTGGAGGGAACAGTGCTGACCTTGGCAACCTCAGGGACAGATGGGCTCTAATATTAAAGCAAAAGAAAGGACACATAAACTGTGGTTTGGTTTTTTAAAACGGTTTCTCATAGAAATATGGGTTAACAGCTGACTTGAAATAAGCCAGGTCTTCTCATTTCTAAAACTGAGAACGTGTAGAAACACAGAGTGATATGGGTGGTAATGGATTAGAGTGAAGGAGTTTATATTGGCTGTAACTGCAGGTGTGCACTATGGAAATATTTATAGATCTGTATATAGATACGGATTAATGTGCACATCTGTATTCCCTTGCTGTGACTGCTGAGGAATTCTAAAGTAATGACATTCAGAGCAGCAAGCATCCCTGGCACACAGATCATGGTATCTAATAGAAGTCTATGAAAAAGGAGGAGCAGGTGAAAGGGGAGACGAAGGAGGTGGGATGGGAAAAGGAAGGAAGGAAAAGGAGGAGAGAGAGAGAGAGAGAGAGAAAGAGAGAGAGAGAGAGAGAGGAGAGACTAAGATCCTTGAAGAACTATCTAATTACAAGATTTACAGAAAAATATACAGTTTAAATGAGGAGCATCTGATAGTTTGAAAGTTAAGAAATTAATAATAATAATAATAATAATAATAATAATAATAATAATAACCAAAACCACCCTCAAGCTAAATTGATGTGGGTATGTCAGGGAAACAGAGATGCACAGCAGATAGCTAAAGTAGTACATTGTGCTATGATTCAAAACAGAAGATACCCATGAGTCCCTAGCAACATAAATGATTAAATAAATCAGAGAGGAAACAGACTTCCTATGAAGAATTCCACATGATGTCTATATATTTATTTAGATGTCTACTCTTAAGGAGGGCAATAAATATAAATCCCCCCAACTTGTTAAGTGTGATCTGTGTTCAGGAATTACCATTGAAAAGCACTCTGGACAAAGAGTAGCACAGAGACCCTACAACTGAGATGACAACCAGATGATAGCCAGTACTACCTCAGCCAGGTAAAGAGTCAGCCTCAATAACAATAAGCCGAGTTGATGGACATATAAAGCGATGAATGGGGAAGGCCCTCTCTCTCTCTCTCTCTCTCTCTCTCTCTCTCTCTCTCTCTCTCTCTCTCTCTCTCTCTCTCCCCCCGTGTGTGTGTGTGTGTGTGTGTGTGTGTGTGCATGTTCACCCTCCCACAAATCCATGTCCTCAGTCTGGCTACAAGAAAAACATCAACCAGACCCAATGTGAAATGCATTGACACTTTGCCAATACGCTTCAAAACTATGAAGGATCAGAAAAAAAAAATATATATATATACGTATATATACGTATATATATATATGTATATATATATACGTATATATATACACACATATACATACACTGAGACAGCCCAGAAACTGAGGTGTGAGGTCCTGGTGTGTCCCAGATAGAACTCTGGAACCAGAAAAGAAGTTTAGGATAAACCAAGGAAACCTGAAACAAAGTATGCATTTGACTTAACCACCAGTAGTCAATCTTTGCTCATGAACCCTAATAAATGTACCATATGACTGACGATACAAATAGCTTTATGGGAAACCTTGATACTTTGTATCTTCATTCTGTAAACCTCCTACTGTCAGCCAGCAGTATTGCTCAGCAGGATAAGGCTACTGAGTCTTTCTTGAATGTTTAATAGCTTAGGTTTGTTACTTGAAACACACATTGAAGAAGAGAGCTGACCACACACACACACACACACACACACACACACACACACCTTCTACTGTTCTAAGGCTAATTGTTTAATTAAAATCTTTCTTTTTTCAATTTTTTTATTAGATATATTCTTTATTTACATTTCAAATGATTTCCCCTTTCCTGGTTCCTCCCTCCCCAAAAGTCCCTTAAGCCTTGTTCTCTTCCCCTGTTCCCCAATCAACCCCTTCCCGCTTCCCTGTCCTGGCATTCCCCTACACTGCTGCATTGAGCCTTTCCGGGACTAGGGGCCTCTCCATCCTTCTTCTTGGGCATCATTTGATATGCAAATTGTTTCTTGGGTATTCCAAGCTTCTAGGCTAAAGAGTCATTTAAAAACAAGTGAAGACAATTAAGCTGACTAGTTTGGTGGCCCAAACCTACCACCTGCAGAAGAGTAAAAAGAAAAAAAAAAAGAAGAAAAAAAAAAGAAAACAGAAATAAAACCAAAAACATCTCCTACTTAGATTCCAGCAGGCTTGTGATTAGTTCTTTCAAGCTAATACAAATTCTAATGTGATTTAATTAGAGCTTCTCAGCAGAGACTCTGTTATCTCAAGAGGTGTCATTAGAAAATGACAGAAATAGTTTGGGTTGTGGTGGTTTGTAGAAGAGGTTCCTGGGATTGGAAATGCTTAAGGAGGGGTGGAAGAATATGTCAACCTCAGAACTGTCTTTATAAGAGAAATAGGTCTCCTAGGACCCATGTGAATTGGAAATGACTTATTCCATGAACTTTCATGTGGGTGAAAAGCCAGGTTTGTTTCCATGCTCCTAGACTCTAACTCTATCCTACAATGTGCAATGTGTTTTATGGCATTTGTTTAATTAGAAACAATTGTGAAAGCTGAAAGGAAAGTTGTACTTTTCTTTTTACATTTGCTTTAATTTTTTCCTTTTTATTAGAAATAGCTTATTTTCTCATATACTATATCCTGATTATGGTTTCTCCTCCTTCCAGTCTGCCCAGTCCTTCCATTGGAGATTTTACTGAGGTTAATTTTCTATTCCTGACAACTATGTTTTCAACAACACTTATTTTTGCAACACTGATATCACATATCTTTAACTTGAATTCATAGCTGTCATATTGGCATAGATATAAAGGTACATCGTACCCCATATTTTATAGGGTGGATATCATATTAAAGTGTCCATAATAATGTACTGAAATTCGAGATTGGGTTTCATGCTTTCAAATGCAAATAAAGATTTATTATTCAGAGCATTCTCCCTGTTCTTCTAATTCAAAAATGGATCGATCAAGATAATGCGTACTTTTTAAAAATCCTATACAATGAGTAAAAATCTTATAAATTATTATAAAATAAAGTCAACCACATAATAATAGAGAAAAATGATCTTAATTAGGGGTCATAATTTAGCAAAAAGAGACTACATTGTTTCTTCTATTTTCGTCACATTTCTTTTATTCTCTTCACTTATATGTGTTTGTGCATATGCATGTTTGCATATGCATGGACATGTGTGTATTTATATGTGCATGGGCACATGTGTGTATGCATGTTTGTATGTACATGGGCACATACATATTTGTGTGTATGCATGTTTGCATGTGCATGGGCACATGTGTGTTTGTGTGTATGCACGTTTGCATGGACATGTACATGTTTGTGTGTGTGCATATTTGCATGTGTTTGAGCACATACTTGTGTGGAGCTGGGCAGGACCATGGCTATGCATTTGGAGCCTACAGTTAATATTGGGAACATTTGATTACTTTCTGACCTTATTCTTTGGTATTTGAGTCTCTCAAACACAGAGCTTTCTCACGATGTGGCTGGCTTCATTAGCCAGCTCTAATGGGATCTCCTGTCTCTGGCTTCTGCAGATAGAATTACAGACAAGCCACCATGCCCATCATGCCTACATGTGTTTATGTAGGTCCTGGGGATCTAAACTCCAGGCCTCTCAATTGTTCATTAAGTGCTTTCCTCCCTGAGAAAACTCATTAAGATATCGTCTTATTTATATTTCGGTCTCAAACTCGACTCCAGCGGCT
>BTHU01000007.1:44943659-45178659 GCA_036184795.1 Tokudaia tokunoshimensis
CCTCCTTCACCAGTTCAGGGATCACCATGGAAGAGTGCGTAGAAAGATTACAAGAAGCAGGGGCAGGGGATAACCACAGGGAAACATATTCTGGACACAGCAGGGCACCTCACATATGAACTCAACAGCTTTGACAACATACATAAGACCTGTGCAAGCTACAGACAGACCAAACCCCAGCGCGGACACAGAGGTGGAGCACACTATCCCACCCCTAGCAATGGAGCTGTTGGCAACTGTGAACTGCTGGGGGAGGGAGAAATGCTTTTCTTTAAGAATGCAGCCTCTAGCCTATCAAGTGTTCTCTTCTGAAAGAGCACATAAGTGAGATTATTTAGGCAGCACATATTGGTCTTGAAGAATTAAAAAAAATGGAGGGACATAAAGTTGGGTGGGTAGTGAAGGTACACGGGTCTAAGAAGAGATATGTGTGTGGGGGGGAATAGGATTAAAAGACATTGTACGAAACTCTTAAAACTGTAATACTAAAGAAGGAAGGAAGGAAAGAAGGAAGGACGGAAGGAAGGAGGGAAGGAGGGAAGGAGGGGAGGGAGGGGAGGGGAGGGGAGGGGAGGGGAGGGAAGGGAAGGGAAGGGAAGGGAAGGGAAGGGAAGGGGAGGGGAGGGGAGGGGAGGGGAGGGGAGGGAAGGAAAGGAAAGGAGGAAGGAAGGAAGGAAGGAAGGAAGGAAGGAAGGAAGGAAGGGAGGAAGGAAGGAAGGAAGGGAGGGAAGGGGAAGGGAGAGAGGGAGGGAGGGAGGGAGGGAAGGAGGGAGGGAGGGAGGGAGGGAGGGAGGAAAGAAAGGGAAGGGAAGGGAAGGGGAGGGGAGGGGAGGGGAGGAAAGGAAAGGAGGAAGGAAGGAAGGAAGGAAGGAAGGAAGGAAGGAAGGAAGGGAGGGAAGGGGAAGGGAGAGAGGGAGGGAGGGAGGGAGGGAAGGAGGGAGGGAGGGAGGGAGGAAAGAAAGGGAAGGGAAGGGAAGGGAAGGGAAGGGAAGGGAAGGGAAGGGAAGGGAAGGAACCCAAAGTGAACCAAAAGAAAACAGTAAGGGCAGTGAATCTCCATATGTTCAGATGAATTAAAGGAGTCAGCCCCAGAAGCGAAGACTGAGCCGTCGGGCTTGCACCATGCTTTCGTTACCTTGTGCATCCAAGCACAGAGTCAATACTTGTCAACGACAACAGCTTCCACATGCTCATTATAGAAAGACTGGTAGATGCCCAGCTTTTACTTCAGATTTCTTTCAGTACCTAATATCCTCCAAAGCAGTTCCAATTAGCAGACATCTCTCATCCCCAAGCTCCTCCCTGTCTTTCACTCATAAACACTTCTCAATCCCCACCATGGTATAGGAGAATCTTAAAAGGGGGCACTAGAAAACTGCAGTACAGTCATCTGGAAACCCTATGGAGGTTTGTGTGGTGATATTCTTGCAGTCATCAATGTGCTTTCTCCCATCACAGGCACTGAGGTAATGTGGGGGAGAATCAGATTTAACCGAAGGGTTTGGCCTTGTAATAGGTATTCAAGGAGACCAAGGATGTGCACCAAGATGAGAGTGAGTATAATGACTGTAATCACTCCAAAAACTATGACATTACTGACCTTGCATTTGTCCATGCCCTAGAATCAACATCTGTTTCAAAGGATTTTTGCTCATGAGCTCAAAACAGAAATCGTTCTTCTGCATATCTTTTTTCATAAGAATTGAGGGGGTGGAAGGAGGAACATTAGCTGTAATATTGACCTCTCAACTGGATTTATCCTGTATGTGTGGAGCATGTGCAGACAACCCTCTATGGATAATACCACAAAATTAAGCATTTTGAGCTGGGGAATATAGTTCAGTGGGTACAATGCTTGCCTAACATGAATGAAGCTACAGGCTGAATCCTCAGCACCATGTAAGCCAGGAGTAATAGCACACAACTGTAATCCCAACTCTTAGGATGTGGAGGCAGGAGGATCCAGTGTTCAAGGTTATCTTTGGTTATATAGAGAGTTTGAAGCCAGTCAAACTCCAAGCAGGAGACCTTGGAGAGAAAGAGAGGGGGAGGGGGAGAGAAAAGGGAGGGGAAGGGGAAGGGGGGAGAGAGAATTTTATAGTGAAGGGCACTTAGGTAAGGTCTGAGCCACCCTGAGCCTTGGTACTCGAGGTCACTACAACTTAGTAAATTCTTACTCAGGGAAAACAAACGGTCAGGGTTTGAAGTCATTGACCATCCCAACTTCATCCTTTACTCCACAAAGCACATATTTGGTGTCATTTCAAAGCAAATAAATGGTTTGGGACAATGCTCCACTCTGGGCTTAATGACAGCAGTACTCTAAATGATTGGGTCAAGGCCATCCTCTTGGTTAGTTCATTGCCAAGTTTCTGTTTGAAGTCCTAATTACCCCGGAGTGGGCAATTTGCTCTCTTAGCTACACACAACAGGATTGAGCTTCTCAGAGCTGGCATCAGCCAATCCACCAGTCAGATAAGAAACATTTTCCACAAAGGAATGGTTATTGAAAAAATAATTTTAGTGTTCAGCATCAAATGCACTGATGCATGAAGGAATTTTAGGCATAGAATTTAAGGGTCACACAAGAGTTTTAGGATTGATTTGTTAACTACCGGATGATGGTTTGAGGAATGGAACTCAATAAAGACAAATTTCTCTGAGTTAAATTTTATTTATTTTTTTTTTAAAGATTTACTTATTTATTATATGTAAGTACATACGCTGTCTTCAGACACCCCAGAAGAGGGCATCAGATCTCAATGCAGATGGTTGTGAGTCACCATGTGGTTGCTGGGATTTGAACTCAGGACCTTCAGAAGAGCAGTCAGTGCTCTTAACCACTGAGCCATCTCTCCAGCCCAATTCTATTTATATACATAATGCAATCTTGTGAATTTATTTTGATACTTGTGAATTTATTTTTGTGTCACCTAAAGACATTAAAAATATATTTAATTCTGAGAAGTGAATGATAAATACTTTGACGTGTTGATGTAAACACAGTTGGATTTGCATGTAGGAAACTCACTTGTCTGCTAAGGGGGTCGAGCTATTGTCATCTGTATAGGCAAATGAAAAACATAAAAACATCAAGTTAAAAGAGATAATGAAATAATGAAAAGAGATAAGAAATAGTGAAATAAATGCCAGAGGTGTCCTTTGTAAGTACTAGGAAAAGAATGGAATTATGAGACTGTGTGAGCATCTCTTTAAAATTGAGAGAGCTTTATATATGGATATTGCCCATTAAATACATGAAAACCAAGCTACAGTCTGTAGACTCAGAGATTAGGTGTAGAGGAAGGGACCAGGGAGGACATAGGAATCAATCTTTCTCTCTCTCTCTGTCTGTCTCTCTCTCTGTCTCTCTCTCTCTCTCTCTCTCTCTCTCTCTCTCTCTCTCTCTCTCTCTCTCTCTCTCTCTCAATCTGAGTGGGAAATAGAATAGATTTTATGGGGAACCAGAAGAGGGAGACAAAAAGAGGAGGAGGGAAGGGGGAGGAGAGATGGAGTTGAGGGAGGGAAGGAGGGGAAAGAGCTAGAACTGAAAGGCATCTGAAGGGAAACCCGTGGAAACTTAGTGCAGTGAAAATTTCCTACAACATATGAAGGCAATCCTAGTGAAGTCTCTGAATAATAAGAGAGACGGATTCCCAACTAGCTATTGCTTGTCACCAAACAATTGAGTTTGTCGGCTGAAAGGGTCTCATGAAAATCCCCAAACCACTCAGGGAATGGCCAAGATATTAGGTTGCTCTCCACACACAGACATTGAGACTGCATTGCTGAAGATAGCACCCACGCAACTCATCGAACACGAAGAGGTCAAACCGGTGCCTGCATAGAGCCTTTAGCCTCACAGCCTAATGTCTTTGGTGCAAAGAGGTATTCTGCAGGTTACCAGAAAGGAAATGTAAACACCAGGCCAACCACAAAACCTTTGATCTACAATCTATCTTGCCTGAAAAATACACTAAGGCAACAGTGGTATAAACCTTGGGGGGGAGGGTGACCAACTGATATATGATTTGACTTAAGGCCCACTCCACAGGTTTGAACTCATACCTGACATTGCTTGGGTGACCAAGAACCAGAGGGTGGACAGCCTAGAGACCTAGGGTAAAACAAAGTACTACTGCTCTAAAGAAGAAGAAGAAGAAGAAGAAGAAGAAGAAGAAGAAGAAGAAGAAGAAGAAGAAGAAGAAGAAGAAGAAGAAGAAGAAGAGGAGGAGGAGGAGGAGAAGGGGAAGGGGAAGGGGAGGAGGAGGAGGAGGAGGAGGAGGAGGAGAAGAAGAAGAAGAAGAAGAAGAAGAAGAAGAAGAAGAAGAAGAAGAAGAAGAAGAAGAAGAGAAGGAGGAGGAGGAGGAAGAGGAGTAGGAGAAGGAGAAGAGGAGGAGGGGAAGGAGGAAGAGGAGGAGAAGAAGAAAGAAGGAAAGAAAGAAAGAAAGAAAGAAAGAAAAAAGTAACTTTTAATATTTAAAATACTTTTAAAAGTGCTGAGTTAACATCGAATCTACGCCTGGGTCCCTGCAGGGCCAAGACACACCAAGAAGTGAGCGAGTGATGGAGACGTGGAAGACGAGGAGAAGCTGAGCCGTGTGTGCTGTGAAGTGAGGTGGATCCCAAGATGCAGAAGCCACTGCTGTTCTTGCTCCTTGGGAATCACACTGTCCATCAACAGGGTCTGTAACAAAAGCAAGTGCCGGTGGGCTTTGACTTCTGCCTTTGATAGAATCAGCACCGTGTGAGATGCTGGGACTCCCAGAGCTGCCTCCTAGCCCGGGAAGAAGTGCAGGATCTGCAGAGTGGAGGCCACAGATGACTGGACATACCTGCTATCTTCGCTTCTCACCATTGGTCAGTCTCTCTAGCCGATTGTGGTAGCAGTTCAACCATGAGCCTGGATGATTCTATCTTGAATTACAGTTTTCCGGGGCTGTGTTTCACTTTGGCAAGAGACATATTGCCTTTGGAATTTTTGGAATTGGAAAAACATTTGAAGCTATGGGGACCCCTCCCAACCTGTGACCTCTCCACAGCCCACTATGATGTACGAGTGTGGGATGGAGAGATCGGAAAGAGGAGCAGAATGGTTTGAATACTCTGTAGAGAGGTGGATGTGGAGACATGAGGGTGGAGAGGAACAGTCTGGTGAGAGGAGGTGATGCCACATGAGGCCACGGTGAGGTTGTGGCCCGTGTTGCCCTGGAGGGCCATGTCTGAGTCCATCACCATGCAGCAGGAAGGGAGTCTGTGGTAATGTCCATGGCCCATTTTACCACCAAAGGCCATGTGGTCATGCCTGGTCTGGGCAGCCACCTGGGACCATGTTGCTATCCAAGAGCTGCACAGAGCTGGCCCTGGCCCTCATTGGCTGCAGCACTCAGGACAGTGGCCCTGCACCTTGGCCAAGCAGCACCAGAGGACCCTGATAATATGGGTTCAGGTAGGCAGGCCCTGAGGTCCTGAGGGAAGGAGAGCTGTCCCTGCCTTCTTATCTGTCATGTGGTTGCATGGGAGAGGGAGAAATGCCTTCTCCTGACTCACCCCTCACTACCTTCAGGAGAGTTGACATTGCCCCTCCCTGGATACAGCCCTTGTGAGAGCAGATCTCTCACCTCACCTGAGCAGCACAGTAGACCTGGCCCCTGTTGGAAAGTGCATGGGAGAGCAGGCCCAGTGGGCTTGAGGGCTAGAGAGCTGGCTGTGGTATTGGGGATGCTAGCCAGCCAGGGCAGGGCAGTGCTGGAGAGCTTGCCTTGCTGGTGAGGGTGTGGGAGAGCTAGCAGGCTGACAGACTCAGCTATCACCCAGGCTCAGATCCTGGGCTATGAGTTGGCCCAGAAGAGCATCTACCCAATCTACAAAGGGCTGGAGCACACGAAGAGGCCTGTCCTGTTGCAGGGTCTCTATGACACAGGGCAGCAATAGGATAAGTGAGTTGGAATCCTGGTGAAGATCCAATATTGATGGTGTAGTTTGCAGGGGGAGAGGTTGTGAAGGCAGGAGGCTGATATGAAGGAAGGGACAGGGAGGTGAGTGGAATTGGGGTGCATAATGTGAAGAGTCAATAAGAAATTTTTTTAAACTAATTTTAAAAAACTTTTAAGATAACTCCTAATGATATTCTGTTATACTTATAGCTTAGTGCCTTCTTCAGCCACCATCAGAGAGACTTCCCCTGAACCAGATAGGAAGAACTACAGAGACCCACAGACAGACATTATGAGTGTGTATGGGGGGCGGGGCTGGACCTTGGAACATACAGCTCTAAATGAGATATTGCCTCAAATCCCTCCCCTCAGAGCTAAGGTAACCCTGTGAAAAAGGAGGCAAGACAACTGGGGAGACAGAGAACACCAGGAGAACAAAGCCTTCTAAAATGACCCAGCAAAGCTCACACGAGCTCAGAGACTGAAGCATCCACCACAGGCTGGACATGGGTCTGCGCCAGATCCTCTGCGTATTTACTATAGCTTCCAGTTTAGGACTTTTACGGGAATGCTGAACGTGGGAGCGAGCGGTCTCTGACTCCCGTGCCTTGTCTTGGGTCTCTTTTATTTTTCCGTTGGCTTCTCTCGTCAACTTCAATATGATGATTTTTTTACTTACCTTATTATATTTTGTTCTGTTGTATTTTGTGATTACTTCTTAAAAGCCTATTCTTTCCTAATGAGACAGAAGAGAGTGGGTCCAGTAGGAAAGAAAGTGGGGAGGAACTGGGAGGAGTAGAGAGGGAGGGAAAACTATAATCAGATTAAACTGTCAGAGAAAAGAATCTATGTTGAATGGGAGGGGGATTTAAATGGAGAGAGCTTAAAGAAGGCATAAGCCTTGAGTTAGGAGAGTGTCAACACACAGTTGAAAAATTACTAAAAACAACATTTACCCTAGGGAACCAAAGGGAACGGACAGGGTAGAGGAAGGGAGGGGACAAGGGACAGGGTAGGGGAAGGGAGGGGGAGTGAGTATGGTCAAGATACATTGTTTACATATGTGACCTTGTCCAAGAATAAATGTTAAATGTTAAAAGGAAAGAAGTGTGGAAGGTCAGAAATGGTTATTAGATCAACCAAGGTTTTGCTGTTCATTTTTCTTCAAGGACCTACCACAGTGCCAGGTGCTGTCCGCAGTTTTGTGTATAAGGTCATGGATGAGAAGACAGGGCCCCTAAGCTTGTGGGGTTCATTTCAGGACAGGATTTGAGTACATACTTCAGGGCCAGGTCAAGGCGAGTTGCCCCTGTGAAGACGCACCCTGGGAAGGGCTTTAGATTCTGCAAGCATCACTTTGGATACTGCAACCCAAAGCAGCCATGGACCAAGGGTAGGCACACAAGCCCAGGAGTCAAATTCCACCCACAGCTTAGACGAAATCGATTAGTCACTTGGAGCAAACATCTGCTCACATACTTTTACTTCTTTTCATTTGATTATGACGAGCGTGACATGAAGGGGGAAATCTGTGGCGCTGAAGCTAGCCTTTAAAGACAGCCACTTCCCCAAGGGGCAGCTCCTTTGTTTGGGGGACTCTTGGGTCCTATTTAATTATGCAGAGTGGGCACCAAAGCATGAATAGGACCTGCTGAAGCAAAGAAGAGCAAAATGTCTCTGGATATTAAAGTGTCCGTGATGTCTGTAATTTACCTTTAAAATGTCACTAGAGACCTGTCAGGGGCAGTGAAGTACAGACCTGGAACAGTATGACACACTAATCAGGACTTCATGCTGAAGTGACAGAGGGGGTAGGGAGAGAGTTAGAACTTTATTTTTTAAAAAAAGACAAGAGACAGAGGCTCAAAGCACCCAGGTGCCCTCTTCCTCTCTTATCAGCTCTCCATGTTTTATTAGCATAACGATAATGACAAAATTGGTAGCTTCTTAATGATGGGAGTTAAAAATAGGCTTTCTTCATTGAAAATGGTAAAATTGAAGAACTATGGGTCGGACACAGGTTTAAGCACTGAGTTTAGGGAACCGTGATATGTGGACCCAGTTCGGCTTGCCCAGCTAAGTTTTTACATTTTTAAATGGTCAAAAAAAAAATGAAAACAGTGATTTTTTTTTTTTGACACACGAAAATGTCATCGAGTTCAGATTTCAGTATCTTTAAATGATGCCTTACTCGATAAGGCATTAATTAAAAGGCTTGTTGCAATGTAGGCACTAGTGTCTGCACACTGTCCATTGATCGGATCTTTTGCCATTAAGGGTAACCCAAAAAAGAGTTCAGTTTTGACGGGGTATATTGTCTCAGCTCACCTCTGTCATTGAAGCAGAAAATTAGCTACAGACAATTCCAGAACAATTGATTTTGACTGTGCTCCAGTGTAATTTTATTTACAAAAGCAGACAGTGGTAGAATTTGGCCTCTGGGCTTGTGTGCATACCCTTGGTCCATGGCAGCTTTGAGCGGCAGTGTTCAAACTGAAGCCTGAAAACCCTGAAGCATTTCCTAATGTGCGTCTTCACAGGGGGCCCTTCCTGACCTGTCCCTGAAGTATCTACTCATCCTGTCCCCTGCCCTCATTACTATGGAATATAAACTCCACAAGCTTCGAAGCCCTGTCTTTATTATCCGCAATTCTAGTCACAGAACCTAAGATGGTGCCTGGCACTTTGTAGATACTCAAAATGATTCGAGTCACTACATTAAAAATGAGAAAATGGCGGACCACGTAAAGTCCTGACACGCCTGGGTACCCACCTCCATTCCATTCGGAAACAGTCTATTAAGCATGCTGTCTTAGAGTACACTTAGCCCCTCTCTCCCAGCAACGTTCCCTGGAGACTTCAGTCCTGTGTTGTCTACAGCAGTCTACTTCATCTTTGCTGGTAGCTTCCTTGACCATCCCAAGATGGCTTGATGGCTTTGATGTCTTCTGAATTATCTCTCTTAAACCAATCCTCTCATCTGTGAACTCTCCCTTCCATGATGAGGTTTATTGGCCTGGGAGAAGACCAGTAGCCCTACTGAATATTCATAATACACAAATCTGTTATTTGTAATTAAACCTAACCCTGGGATGGGGAACAAAAGATCAGCGCAGCTGGAATGTGATACGTTGTCACTGCCATGCATGTGGCAGCCCAGCGTGCCTTCTTTAGGTGGCCCCATCACTGAGGTCATTAACCAATTGTTGTCCTCGAATTAAAGATATATGCTACAGGGTTAGGTTCCTTTCCGTTTTAGTCTTTTGATTCTGTACTGATCTCTCTCAACATTAAAGAAATACTTTAACTCACATCATATTTGAGTGTATTTGAAAAGTAACAAATATACAATGTAGGAGTTTTTTTTTTCCTTCTTTGGCATTTGCACAAATGCCATTTCTAAAAAATGTGTTACACAACTCTGCAGTTGTCTTGATTTTTTAAAACTAGCTTTTTAAAAACGCTCGGTTTCTTTGCAGTTGCATTACAGACCCTGTAAGTATCCTCAGTGGTTCTCCAGCCCATTTAGGATATTTGTAGAACCCTCTCTCCTCTGTGGATCTCTCAGGACTGAAGAACAATGTTAAGCTCTACCCTACTGAGAGAAAAAATGGCATGTCTAATCTAATGAGATATCTCTAATATAGTTTTTTCTGCTAATCGGAGTATCTTGATGGGCCACTGTACCACATAATTAACTTAAATGCATTGAAAAGTAAAGGCATTACTGCCTTACCTGAAGAGCTAGATAGAATTGCAGGAAGCTAGCTGAGGTCTAGGGAAAGTCTGAGCCCCTGGTGCACTCAGACTTCCACGGCAGCCTAGAGTTCTGCTCTGAGTATAAGGCCGGATGTGCCGGTGTTTTGAAAGTTCTCAGCCTGTATTAGAAAACAAAAGGGAGGAGGTGTAACCTCAAGTGACTATACCATGGAAATTCACTCTCCTGAACTCCACTGTAATAGACTATTGAACAATTTCCTTCTTTAGAACCTTCTAAGACCTCAGAAAATCAAACAGCAACTTGATTTTCCAAAAGCCATAAAACCCACAAGAGAGAATTTTGTACAAGAAGAATACAGTACTGATGCTGAGAAACACCTATAGTTGACTCCTGGCTCAGCCCCTTGCCAGCTATATAGTTCTGGGAACATTTCTGCATGGATTTTATACATATAGGAAATGTTAGATTGATAAGTCAACAATCATCAGCAAATGTTCGTTCCATTTGCTCCCAACAGCTGTGGGATGTGGGACGATGCCCTTTCGTGACATCTGCAGAAAACAAGAGAGAGGAAAATGGCCAGATATGGGGAACATACCTGTCATTCTAGCCCTCAGAATCTGAGGCAGGAGGATGCCAAGTTGGAGGCCACCTGGGCTGCATGAAAAGGTTTTCCCTAAAGAAACAAGAGTAGGACATAGCTTCTCAGGCATAAGACACACTGCACCAGCTAAGTCACACAGTTCAAGGCTAACATATGATAGCACTATACCACCCGCTCCATAGCTAGTCACTCCTTAACATCCCAAATCACACTTTCTGTTTTCTGTAAAGTTGGATGGAAAACAGGCACTCAATTTGCGTTCTCCTAAAAAAGATTTGTTAATTCTGGAACAGTGTCTGGCATTAAAAAATTGGAGGGGAGGGGCATTTTATGGCCAAGGATGCTATTATACTTCCTATAAGGCATAGGGTGACACCTTTGACCTGCATCAAGGGAATGTGAATAATGCTGAGATTAAGAACCCCTATAAGCTAAATAACCTCCTATTCTTTGTATTTGCTAAAAATGTAAGAACAGTTCATAATAAATACTAATAATATGTCTGTTCTCTTTCCCAACATCAGCACTTAATATCCGCATAGTTCAATTATCATCAATAATGACATTTGTGTAGTGCTTTAGAGTTACAGGCTATCTTCATATTTCTCACTTAACCCTTACACTAACATTATAAGACCTTTGTTGTCAGTAACCACACCAGCTGAGAGTGGTGACAGGAACTGTAATCCCCTCACTTTAGAGGCTGTACATCCAGATTGCAAAGTGTGGGTCAGCCTGGACCAACTAGGCAAACCATATGAAGAAGAAAAGGAAGAGGAAGAAGAAGAGGAAGAGGAAGAGGAGGAGGAAGAAGTAGATGATGACAATGACTAAAGAAGAAACCAATGCCACAGTTAAAGACACATTCTACTAATGATTATAGTTTAAGAGCAGAACAAAGACTCAACCCAAAACCTTTTCCACTAAATCTCATGTTTGCTACTATCTCCTTCCCCTTTTGGCCTCAGTCTGCCCCATGGTGTTCTCAGCACAGAAACCATGGTCACCTAGGTTCCAGTAAGGCAGAAGATCTTGGCTGAGAATGCATGTGAGAATCACCCTGGAGGTTTCCAAATGTAGATTTGATTTCTGAGGGTGAGGACAAGACCAACATCTCTTCCAACAATGCTGAATCCAGAGAATTGAATCTCTGACGGTATTCCAGGTTTCAGGAACCTGGTGTTCCATGGGTTAAAGCCTCCCATGTTTGAAAAGTCACTGACACTGTCATCTACATTGAGAGTTTGACATGCCAGGTCAAAGAAAATTTCAAAATGAGGCTACATTTGTGGTGTTCTTCTGTTTTCTTTGCCTCTTCATATGCCATACACAATAAATTTCACAATAAGAAACAACAATCTATTACAAAGCAATACTGTAGTCAGTAAAGTGCACTAAAGGCCCAGTTCACATGGAAGATGGCAGAGTCGCAACCCCACAGCCCCTGCATCTGTACTTAGTTCATTCATTCATTCACATTCCTTGTTTACCTTGCTAACTCAAGTGGCTTTCTCCCTGGCCTTTCTAGCGTGTGTCCATAGGGGCTGATTTTAAGAGTGCAGTGCTTCTTACTGACTACTTATTGTGGAAGCGCTCTGCTGGACAACAGCCTCCCTGCAGGGATTGTGTGCAGCTCTGAGCATCCATTGGAAACCTAATCTCCATTTCAACCTCTTTGACAGACATTCTCACTGCTGGTGTGATGCTCTGAGCGCTTCACCGAGGAACTAATGTAAATGAAAACATCAGTAGAGTCGAAAGCTCATTGAGTCTGAAAATCGGAAGCCGGACCACGCAGGTGTTTCTCACATATATTGAACCCTAAAGAAAAAAAAAATGAATTAGTTGAGCCAGAGATTACCTACTCCAGCTTTGTGTTGAAGTAATCTATGGAGCTTTTTACGAGCAGAAATAATCCTCGCCTAAACGGACATCAGTTAAACAGGGTTTGAACCAATCCATCTCCAGGTGATTCTAATGCAGCATCAAGAGCAACGCCTGGGGCTATGAAGAAAGGGGAATATGATGAAGTGTTACAGGTCTAATTAATGTATCTCCACTCTCAACCCTGATTGGGCCTGAGGAAGATACTTTGGGTTCTTATCCCACACTTTTCTGAACTTGTTTCTAGATATTTGGTTGGTTGACCAGTTGGTTTGGCTCATTTTTAGTGATCCTCATTACATTCTCTCATCCAGTAGAAAAGAACTAATCCAATCTAATCATCATCCCATTGAGAAATAGCATGGTAAAGAGTTTAAGCTTATAACAAAATCTTCAAGAGCGTCAGGGTTAGCACTGCCAGCACCCACCTGATTTAACCTAGTGCTCTGAATCAGGTTGGCTACCTCTGAAAATAGCCTGGCACGTGCTTCCAGCTGAATCTCACACCTCTAAAGGTTTTAATGTAGCTGAGGAGTTTGATTTTCATCTCCCAAGGACACAGCTCCTCTGACCAAGATTTTTTTTTTATCATGAAAAAAAAATGATTCATGCATCAAATGCTGGGTTGAGGGTGTGGCTTCATACTAGTGAGCATGCCTAGCACATACAAGGTCCTGAGCCTGATTCCCAGTACAGAAAGAAAGTATAGAAAGAGGGAAGAAAGGACACAGAAGGAAGGAAGGGAATTTAATTGGGCAAAATATGATCTTCAAAATAACTCTTACCACATACACTATCCCACAATATGATATCACCCACTCACCAATGGTGGGCTCCAGTAACTGGTCTGTTGAGTCTAGTCTGAACTTGGTGATTGTCTGGCCAGTGCCCTTGATAGAAACAGCATTCTTGACTTACAAATCCAGGTCGTTAAAATTTCTTGCAGCCTTTGCCCAGGCTTCACAGAATGTTATTATTTGCCCAGATGGGTCAAATCAACATTTATAAAATAGTTTGTCCAATAATAGCATTACATGAATTTTCTCAAGCTTAGTTGAATGGCGAAGCGAGACACAAAAGGAAAAAGACTCCGTGACACCTCTTACTGAGGTACAATAGTCTTTGAGACACTCACCACTGAACTTCAGCCACCACAGAGCAAGAAGCTCAAGTAACAACAGAGACTTATGCGCATGGCTTAACTGTTGTTCTACTGCCTTACAGTTCAGAGGTTTAGTCCATTACTATCCCTAGCAGGGAAAATGGCGGCATCCATGATGCTGGAGCAGTAGCTAAGAGCTACATCCTGACAAGCAAGCTGAGAGAGAGAGAGAGAGAGAGAGAGAGAGAGAGAGAGAGAGAGAGAGAGAGTGTCAGCCTGGCATGGGCTTTTGAAAACCTTAGAACCCACCCCCAGTGACACACTTCTTTCAATAAGACCACATCTCCTAATCCCTCTAATCCTTTCAAACGATCTCACTCCAGGGTGACCAAGCATTCAAATACAGAATCCTATAGGAATCATTCAAACCACCCACAGTGCAGGCACTCTGGTCCACACCTTCAACAGAGTTCCAGAGTTGTATCTAAATCAGCTCAGTGAGTCACCATTGATCCTAGCCTCCTTAGTGGATTAAAAACATATAATCTATATGGTCCACAGAAATCGACTAAGCAGGTCTCGTAGGGCTCACGGAGACAGAAGCAACAATCATGGACTCTGCATGGGTCTGAGCTAGGTCCTCTGCATATATGTTGTGATTTGTGACTTGTTTTTCTTGTGGAACTCATAACAGTGGAAGTACAGATACCTCTGACTACTCTTGGGATCCTTTTCCTCATACTGGGTTGCCTCATCCAGCCTTGATATGAGAGTTTGTGCCTAGTCTTCGGGTAACTTGTTTTGCCCTGTACCTGGGAGGTCTATTCTTTTCTGAAGGTAAACAGAGGAAGATTGGATCTATGGAGAGGAGAGGAGGGTACAGAGAGGAGTGCAGGGAGGGGGAAACTATGGTCAGCATATAATGTATGAGAAAAGAAGAAAAGAAAACATAATCTGTAACCACTTAAAATCATTGTTTAGAAAGAGAAGAGTTTTGAAAGGTTTTCACTGATAGAAAAATTGTCTGAAATTTGAAGAATAAAGATGCTAAGGATGTCATTTGAAAAGTAAAATATTTTCTAGGTAAAATTCGCAGATAACCAGTTCAGGATGGCTTCTCCTAAAGAGTGGACTTTGGAACCTCAGTTGTGTCTAGAGGCCACATCAGGGTCAGGACTATACAGACACTTTGGCAATAGTCATTTTCCTGGGGAAACAGGTAAAGAAGAACCTTGCAAATGTCAGTTCTCCTGTCTTCTAGATAAATTTGACCCTGTATCAGAAACTCAAGCTGTGACCCCCCCCTCACTTTCATATTTAGTATGCTTTCAAACAATAATTATACTGACATTGGATTTGGATAACAATTGCTTTTGAATCAAAACATACACACACAAAAATACTGCACAGATTATTCTTGTCCCATTTTTTTTTTTTTGCCACAATACATCAGTTCCGCAGGGATGTATGTCTTCAAAGTTTATCTTAAGGGACATGGGTGCTGGCTTGCCAGACACGTACGATACAGATACAGGTTAGTGACGCCCTCTTTGTGATTCAGCAGCTCTTGTCTTGCACTTTTTACATCTACCACCTTTACATTTCCTCACCAAATAGAAGAGTTTAAAATTCTATCATAATGAAACTCATAATGATAACCTTATTTAATATCTTATAGGCATATCTCACTAAAAAAGGAAAAAGAAAAAAAACCAAGACTCAAGGTAAACTATTCCAGCTACTAAGAACAAACTCAAAACCTGGGGTGCAGATATGTATGGCTGGAATGTCCCCAGTCAATCCTAGGTTCAAACTGAACAGCCATCACAACATAAAGAAGCGGGACCTTTGGGAGGTGATGGGGTCTGTCTTCATGGTTGAGTAACTCTGTTATTACAAGAGTCAGCTATCAGGGAGTGGCTTCTGACGAAACTCGAGGGTTTGATCTCACTTCTGTCTTGTGTATGATCTCTTTCCTTCCCACTGTATCATGAGGCAGCACAGAGAACTTTGCCAAATGCTGCCACCATATTCTGAGCCAAGCAAACCTCTGTATAAATAATCTGGTAAATGAAGACAAAGCCAAAACAGCTACTTGGCTCCCGTGCTTCTGGTCTCCTTCCTACCTCTGTCTTAGAAAGCACAGGCTCACCTTTATCTGAGCCTACACACAGCCTCGCGGAATTCATCTCAACCACTACCACTCTACCATTCTGTCTTCGGAGTGCTGTTGCCATTTGGTATCAGGAAATGATCTAGCTTTATTTGTATTATTGCCTGACTAAATCTGATGAGCAGAAGACAAGACAACCAACCAAACCAAGTGGCATGGCCCTAAGGATAAATATTTTATAGAAAGTGTTTTCTTTTTTTGTTCCCAAGAGAAACTAATTTTGCCTTTGAAAATACAAACACAATATCATATATTGTATGACCTGGTTTCACAGTGGTAACTGAAATTAAAACTTTACTTAAGACAAAGGCCAGAAATGTCCGTCAACTCTCAGAATTTTCTTCCATTAAAGCAAAACAGATTACTGAAGAGTTTATTTCTCTATTGAAACTAATAAATGTTCTTTAGATGTATCTGATTACCCAACCATGCACCAACTGCAGCTTTCATAATAACAAACAGAGTAGGATCATCCCTCAGGCAAGTTCAGCCCAGTTAGAGGGTTTCTCCTGTCTGAATCAGCCCATGACCTCAACTGAGCAATCAGGAAATCTTCACAGTAGATGCAGACAAATAAGTCAATACTGGACAAATGTAGTAAATGTTCTGCTGTCAATTATTTTCAAGGTACTCCACTAGTCATTGTGAAGTACACGAGACATAAAGTATGCTTAATTAGCAGGGCAACCCAGCGCAACCCAGCAAGGGTGCAAAGGCTAGGAAGGGGAGGGACCTGCTTAACAAATACACCTGTTTCCACCCACCCCACCCACCCCCGCCTGCAAGGAGCATTCATTGCATCCCTTGCAGGGTAAGACCTGGTCTGTGGCAGGGGTGCAGAAGATGAGGGCCAAAGCGACCAGCTGGCAATGTTAAGGTGGGCTTCTTCTCCAGGCCAGGAGCAGGAAGGACCCGCCAGATCTTTGACACAGCTGGACTCAAGTGGACCAGTTAAAGCCTCTGGGCAGACCGACTGTGTGGTTGTTGCCTGTCAGCTCATCTCTGCTGGAGCCCAGAGCAGCAAACCTGAATCCCAACAAGGGTGGATTGAGTTTTGCTTCAACAGTTGAGATACTGTAGCTTGAGATAACAGCAGCTCTCCCAAAACTTACAATTTCCATGCTTCTTTGTCTGAATTCGGTTGAAATGCTTGTTTTCCCCTAGTGATAGGGATACCTAAAAGAACTTTCATGCTTCTGACTCAAAATTGTTTACAGATATCAAACGACGGTGATACTAACATGTCTAAAATTTATCTCTTTTGTAGATTTAAAAATTCAGGTTTCAGAGAATGGTCTTGGATCTACCTCCCACATGTCAAACAGACTACATTAACAACTATCATTTAATCTTCAGTTAATAAAAGAACCATCTACTTAAGCCTGTTTATTGTTTATAGAGAAGCTGTCACTGCCTAGTCCAGATAAATAATTAACATGGCAATTCCTTTCTCAGAGGCCTTAACCTGATGATATTAATAATCTTCAGCCCTTCCCTCTGCTTTCATAGCTGTAACATAGATGACTTCCCACTTAGTGGATGCCAGGCCAAAATTAAGATTCCTCTAACACCTATCCCCTTGCCTTTCTCCTAGGTCTATAGCAACAAATCACCAATGTGCTGCTGTTAATCAAACCATTGCAGGCTTAATGCACACATTACCCCACCAGTTCTTTGGATGTAAAGAAAATAAAGAATAGCCCCCTGCACAGACATCCCCCCTGCCAGGGCTCTGCACCCCTGTTGTGACTATTCCACAGGTTTGTTTCTACAAGAAAAGGAAGGCTGAGCCAGGGCTGCAGGCTAGACACAGACTAACCTGCCCCTCTCCTTGGACCTGCTGGGACCACATCTCCCTTTGTTCAGACTAAGCAGGTCATACCATCCACAGATGGCAGCCTGGGGTCCCTCCACTGACAGATGAACTCTCTGGCCGGGATCTAATGACTGCTAAACTTGGGAGGACTAACATAGTATTAAGAAAAGAAATGTTATGTCTATGTAAAGGAATCAAATGTTGTCTGAGACTGATGTTTATATCCTCAAAAAATTCTGTGCAGACTTGCTCTCGAGATTTCAACCTATTGAGTAATCAAGCAGGTTGGTTCAATGATCCCTTGTCTCCCTGGTTCCCACCCCTTTTTATCCCTCTGGGTTTCTAATGTTTTATTTTGATGCTTACATGCTGCCCTGTCCAATTTTTTTTTTAAATGGCAGATAAGTAGCATTGGAAAAATCACTGCTAATCAGATTCGGGTTCAGTATTGAGCTATCCCCAAAATAGATTGGAGATTATCAACAAAGTGGAGAGATTCTGTTAATGGACCTGACATTGTTACTAAAAGTTCCTGAGATTCTATAGCTGCTGTTAATACATATCTCTACAGAGAATTTTGTTAATTCACCTTCATGTAAAAGAAGCTGATTAAAAGTGGGGAACCAGCTGGGCGGTGGTGGCGCATGCCTTTAATCCCAGCACTTGGGAGGCAGAGGCAGGAGGATTTCTGAGTTCGAGGCCAGCCTGGTCTACAAAGTGAGTTCCAGGACAGCCAGGGCTACACAGAGAAACCCTGTCTCGAAAAACCAAAATAAATAAATAAATAAATAAAAATAAAAAAAAATAAAAGTGGGGAACCATGGATAAAGGCACTTGCCTCCAAGCCTGATGACTTGAGTTTGATCCCCAGAACCCATATGGCAGAAGGAAAGGACCAACTCTACTAGGCTGCTCTTCTATTGTGGCACAGGTACAGACACATGCACACCCACAATAAAACATATAAAGCAGAATTTTTTTCTAAAAATTTTATATCTATATTTTGGATAATGTATTCACCTTTTTGAGAGAAAAAAAATAGCCTACAGTAATTTCATCTCCCTGCTATCTACTTTCCTAACATAGGAAAATGGTATTTGTTTTGCTTTAGGTGTTCTTGTTCACCTGGGACTTGTAAAATCATCTACTGCCTTTGGAAAAACTCACCTGGTCACTAGTTACTTCTCTGGTTTAGTGAAAATGAAATCAACATTGCTTAAATCATGTTAATGCAATTACGATGTGTATGAATACAGGTGAACATAATACAGATAATATGAATTTTATAAAAGCTAAACAGTGGGCCCAGAGATGGCTTGGTGGGTAAAAAAGCAATCACCATGCAAGACTGGCAACTGTGGTTTATATCCTAGGAACCCATAGGAAAAGGCAGGCCAATAGCATGCTTTTGTAAGATGGATCATGGAGACAAGAGAATCACTCAACTACTTTTGGACCAGCTAGCCTGGTGTATGCAATGAACCAGAAGAAAAGATAAAGTCTGTCTCAAAACAAGATGGAAGCCAAAAAACTGGCTACCAAAAGTTGTCCTCAGATTTCCACATATACATGCATACACACATAAACAGGGGTGGGGGAGAGGGACACAGCAACAGGGATTCGGACAGAGGAAGAGGTAGAGAGGGGGACCTTTAAAGGGCATGGTATGACATGCCTTTAATCCCAGATCTCAGGAGGCAGAGGCAGGCAGATTTTGATGAGTTAGAGGCCATCCTGATCTATATAGTGAGCTCCAGAATAGCCAGGGCCATGTAGAGAGACCCTATATCAAAAGATGAAAATAAATAAAAGATAAATAAAATTAAAAAATATAAATATAAGAAAAGTATTATTCTTTCTAATCAAAATTACAAAAGAAAGTCTATCCAATTCTATATATAACTGTCCCCAGAATTCTTTATCATTTGATTAGATCAGTAGTTTCTCTGGTTAAATCAGACATTTTGTCATCTCCTTGGGAAAAAAGAAAATAAAAAAGGAACAAGGAAGACATTGTAAATTTTTAATCCAAGACTTTTGTCCTTACTGTTTTTTTTAATTTATTTTCAAATGTTTTTAATGTTATGTCATTTACTCTTTCACTATTCATCAAGTGACTTTTTATTGACTAATTACACACATATATTTCCTAAGCTCTGGTGTGATACAGATGTGTATAAGTCATTTTTTGTTAGTATAACAAAATTCCCGAGGCAGGTTATTTTATTAAAAAAAAATTATTTTAGCTCATAGTTCTGTAGATTCCAGGTAAGGGAGTCTCAGTGATAATGCTCTTTCTTCCTGGTAGATTAGAGTATCACATAGTAAGATGTGTGTACCTTGTTCCCTTTCTCCCTCTCCTTTCCAAGCCACCGTGTTTTGATCATAGGGACTCCACCCTGATGACCTGTCTTATCATGCTAACATCCCAAAGGCCCTACCTCTAACACTGTAGTCAGATTAAGTTTCTGTTCTGTCATTATCTCATGGTAAGGATTCAATTTCAACAAATGAAGTTCTCAGGGATTCTCTGAACCACAGCCAAGCCATAGCCAGAAAAAATAAAAACGGGTCCCTCCTGTAAATGAACGGAGAGCTGAAGACAACAGCTATCGTGTTAACATTTTCTTTCTTTTCTCTCCCATCATTTTAGGATGGAGGTTGCCATGTTGATCAACTTTACATGTGAAACCAGTTCCCGAATTCTTGTTACTGCATAGTGCCAAACCAGCCACGCCCAAAATTAGTAAGTTATTTTTTAATGTTTTAAAATTAGAATAAATGAGTCTTTCTCTAAAGAAATTTTCTTGCCAAGGTAAAGACATAACTGCTACAATTTGACCAGGGGTGACTAAGTTGAGGGTACACATGTAGGCATGAGGCCACATAGGTGTGTAAACAGGAAGCATGAGTCTCAGACCCAATGGGTTCAGAGGATGGGAGTATATACCCTTGCTCTCAAATAGGAGGGCCTCAGTCTAACTCCTCACAGAAGTGTCCAGATTTTGTTCAGTTCAAATGCCAATGTTTCCTCAGACTTTGTTACATCTGAAAATCATGAAAGACCAGTTCCACAATTTTTGAAGCTAACTTTAATTAAGTGCTGGCCAAGATGGTGGACTGTAGCCAGATCCATTCTGGGTTCCCAGAAAATGGCAATGATGAGTCACATTTTGCAGAGGCTTAAAAAGGCAAACCTATAAGTCCACCATATTTCCCATCAGGTCCAATCAGGGAAGAGCATACATCTTGATAGTCTTCCAGCCTGTACCTCCCATCTACATCCAATCAGACTCAAGCATACATCCTGATAAATTTCCAGCCTGGGTACCTCCCATCTACATCCAATCAGGGACAAGCATACATTCTGATGTATTTTCTGCTTACATCCAATTGGGGGCAAGTGTACATCCTGATGTATTTCCTGTACCTCATGCCTACATCCCATCAAGCACATCCGGTGCAGTTGGGTCAACCGAACATGATTAGGGGAGGGGAAACACAGGATTTGTTATCTTATATGAACAATAGCATCTCAGGAAGTATCTGTCCTTGGACGAGGGTCTTACAGGTCAGAGGCATTTTTGTTTCAAGGACCTCTTAGGCACAGTAATTAAAACTTAAGATGTAACATTGGCTTTCGCAACTCTACTGATTTCAGAAGTGAGGATGTCTCTGAGAGGGACCACAGGGAGTCAAGTGGCACTTCCGGGACCAGGGTCTTGCGGTAAGCTGCTGCACTCAGTCAGATCAGCCTCAGTTACCTGCCTACAGGTGATAGTGGAGCTCTCCATGAGGTGTGCATGCCATACAAAAGGACAATCAAGACACCGTGTGACCGTCACCACCGAGAACGGGAGAAAAAAAACACAAACTTGAGGGAAGAGTTGAAAATCTCAACCCAGCAAACAGTTTGTGCCCAGTACACAAGAATTGCTTAAATGTCAACTGCTTTTCCCAGGAGGGGAAAAAAAACTGGACAGCATCGTGTATGAAAAGTCAAGAAGCGTTGTGTATGAAATGGTAAGAAACAGCATAGCGCTTGCCTTCATAGAGTGCTAGGCTAAAGAGCAAGAACACGGGGGTGTGAGAAGAAATTGATGGTAAACCAGCAAGAGCTCTTGACAACAGGAATCCTGCTGCCTGTTAGAAAGCCATACTGGCTGGTTCAGGGAAAGAAACTGAGGAGCTACGATTGGGCCTCGATGTGGAGAAAGAGACAGTACAGCACATCAGAGACAACAGTGGCAGGCCTTAAAGCAAGAGAGAGCTTCCCTTTAAAACACAGCAGGAACATCTTTAAAGGGAGAGAGAGAGGGCAGCGTTGACAGGGTAGGGAAGCACGAGGCCGGCTGTCAGAAAACCCCCTGAATTCAGGAAAAGAGGGCAGGAAGTTCCACATCATCTGATTCAATTCAACAGATGTAGGCACCAGGTATAAACATTTAGGAGCTACAGGGCCACAGCACAGCACAATTTCTCACCTCTGTCCCAGCGACACAGCCGCAGGGGGCCATGGTCTGATTTCTTCAGGCTGTGGGGTCCTGGTCCCTCAGAAAAAGAAAAGAGGGGGGCCTATGACCTAAAGCTATCCTCTCTCTCTCTCTCTCTCTCTCTCTCTCTCTCTCTCTCTCTCTCTCTCTCTCTCTCTCTCTCCTCTCTCTCCCTCTCTCTCTCCTCTCTCTCTCCTCTCTCTCCTCTCCCTCTCTCTCTCTGTCTCTCTCTGTCTCTCTCTCTGTCTCTCTCTTTCTTTCTCTCACACACACACAAACACATACACACAAACACATAAACACACATATACACACACAAACACATACAAACACACACACACAAGTAACTTAAAAATATTCTGCTAAGTAGAAGAAACCAGCCCCACAGGGCTAACCCCTACATTATTTCAATGGAATGGATGCCTAGAAACGGTGGCTGTAGATAAGGGTTCCCAGAGGAAAGGGGGCATTTAAAGAACTAATCATTAGGTTGTTTATTACGCTGAGAGTACAGTAGGCATACAGCGTTATATATCTCTCAAACTATCGAGCAGCAGTTCTCAACTTTCCTAATGCTGAGACTCTTTTATACAGCTTCTCATGCTGTGGTGACCCCCCAACCATAAAATTATTTTTGTTGCTACTTCATAACTAATTTTGCTACTGTTATGAGTATATATTCAAATATATGAATATGAATTCATATGGATATATATAATATAAATATCTGATATGCAGGATATCTGATGTGAGATCCCTGTGGAAGGGTCACTCAGCCTCAAAGGGGTCACAGTCCACAGGTTGAGGACCACTGCTATAGAGCCATAACATTAAAAATTATCAAATTAGGGACTGGAGAGATGGCTCAGCAGTTAAGAGCCCTGACTGCTCTTCCAGAGGTACTGAGTTCAATTCCCAGCAACCACATGGTGGCTCACAACCATCTGTAATGGGATCCAATGCCCTCTTCTGGTGTGTCTGAAGAGAGCTACAGTGTGTTCATATACATTAAATAAATAAATCTTTAAAAAAATTATCAAATTAATGTTTATGAGTGTTTTTTAATTAACTGTAGGGTACAACTTGAGAGAAGTGAGGTGCTAAACTGTAAATTTTTGGACGTAAGTAGAGCCCTGAAGACATATGCTGAAGGAACTACATCTAAAAGTCTAAACTCTATGTAAAGGCTTATAACACCCAACCCCACATTTACATTAGACAACTGAACTAACAGATGGTGAGAGCCTTGTCACTGGTGGAATGGGAATTTGCAGATAAGCAAGGCTAGCAGATAGCATGCTCCCTGTAGTGATAGGTTAGAGGTGGGGGCGGCTATGTTTGTTTTCTTTTTTAACAGAAGCAACTGTTTAGTGTATGGGGGTATGTATGTATGTTTGTGTGTGTGTGTGTGTGTGTGTGTGTATGTGGTATGTGTCTGTATGTGCATGTATGTGTATATGTATGTGTGAGTGTGTATATGTGTGTGTATGTATGTGTATAGGTGTGTTTGTGTGTTTACATATGGAGACATGCACACATATATTGGTATGTATATGACCATATACTCCCTTGATCTGCTAGTTTAAAGAGCCTAGAAACAATAAGTACCAGGTCAAGGTTGTCTTCACTTCTAATGCCACAATTATGGTGGCCTTGGATCAACATCTGGTTCTAAAACTAGGACAGGAAATAAACAAAGAAGCCAGCAGCGTCTTATAGGTCAGAAGGCCAAGTAATTGCTCAGATGGAGGGGGAAAGGCTTTAAAGAATTTTGCCAAAGGGGCAGGGAGCTTGAAAGAGTTCCCAATAGTCAAAGCTAGAACCGTTTGAGCAATGAATTAAACCAAATTATAAAACAAATACCCATAAATCAACAAATAGAAGGAAGTGAAGAAACAGATCCTTCAGAGAATTACAAATAATTTATGGAGATACCCTCAAGGGGGCGGAATCCGAATTCCCACTTCCTAAACACAGATTGCAAATAGTGACTCATTCCCAAAGAGGAGAGAGAAAATTTACAGTAAGGAAAGCTAGCAAGTATGTCCTGAGCTGGATGGTTAAGTCAAAAAGCACAGAGATACGTCATGTTGCTGGACGGTACTGTGACGGAAATGGTTCTCTGCCCGTCTCTGTCTCTCTGTCTCTGTCTCTGTTTCTCTCTGTCTTTCTCTGTCTCTCTCCTCTCCCTGTCCCTGTCCCTCTCCCCCCCTTTCTCGTGTGTGTGTGTGTGTGTGTGTATGTCCTGTGTCTCTGTCTTCTTGTCTACCTGCCCATAACTCTGGTACAGCAGTTAACTTTCAATAGACAGACACCCTGCAACATACTTGACAGATACACTTTAAAACTGTTGGAGACATCTGGCACAAGGTACCAGTGAGGAACTACCAAAGACAAGAGAAGACTAAAGAACTTGACAATTAAAGGTAATTACACGTGGGGTTCTTAATACAAGGTGGACACTCATTCAATAGCAAACTAAGGAACAGTAGCGCACTGTGGGTTTCAGCTGATACTCCATCAGCTCTGGATTTAGTAATTCTTTTGGAAATGGTAAGTAGATGACATCAAGGTGAACAGGAGGTGAACACTGTCATCGCAAAGTTTTCTTAATAATTGAATTTATCAAAGAGTGTGTGTGTGTGTGTGTGTGTGTGTGTGTGTACACTGATTGTTTCACCGAAATGCGATCATACTAAAGAAATGCAGCCTTTGGTTATAGATTTAGTAACGTGTTTAGAAATGATTCTCTAAGTACCGATGTGTCCTATATTGGGGCTGCTTATGGTTACAAGTATATAAAACAGTAGTTCTCAATGAAAATAGACAAATATCAACTTAAAACAAGTCATCGAAAGAGAAATGTAAGGAATAAATGCAAACAATATAAAAGAAATTACAAATGTAACCCAGCCCAGTGTGTGTGTGTGCGCGTGTGTGTGTGTGTGTGTGTGTGTGTGTGAAATGTGATAAAGGTAAACGCCCTGACTCAGTGAATGCCTCAATTTCAATTGACTAAAAAGATACCATGAAGACCAAGTCACAGTGTGTGGGGGGGAAGGGGGGAGGGGATGATAAAGCCTAGTGTCAGATAAAGTGATGCTGAAGGCCTGAGCTGAAAGAGACTTAAAAACCCTGGTCTGGCAGCTAAGGTTTGGCTCATTCCCAAGAACTTCAATGGAGACCCTCTGTGTTGAGACTGACTCATTCCTAGAGCAAGCCCCCCAATTCCAGACACCCCAACTTTGGACTGAGACTCCAGCAGGGATCCAAAGCACAATGAGGAAATGCCTTGGGCCTTGCCTGCACTTCCATTAGAACTAGGCTACAACACTTACCAGACGGGAGGTGAGAGAGAGAGAGAGAGAGCGAGAATGTGATCCCTTTTCACTTTATATTTGTTCATTGTTGCTTACGAATAAATACTAGTGCAACTTGATCTTCCAAGTCACAGGCACTCTCTCTCACTCTCAGCTCTATCCCTAAACCTGACTCATGGCAAGAAAGAAAAGGAAAAATCTGCCCATGGATTCTTAACATAATGCGAGATTTGGAAAGGGGAAGTGGAGGAGACGGCTCAGTCAGACAGCTTCCATGCAAGTATGAGGGCCCGAGTTAATCCCCAGCATGCATGTACCTGTTTATGGTGTGGTGACATGTGCTATAATCCCAGTGCTGGGAAGGCAGAGACAGGTGGGTCCCTGGAGCTGTGGCTTGGCAAGTTTCAGACCAGAACAACAAGACATCTTGTTTTTTTAAAAAAAAAAATGTTTTTAAAATGGTGTCCAGCTCAAGGTTGTCCTGTGCCCTATACATAGGTGTATAAGTGGTGCACATGCATAAATATACTCACATGTATACACCCAAAAAGCATACACACACACACACAGAGAGAGAGAGAGAGAGAGAGAGAGAGAGAGAGAGAGAGAGGTGTTTGACTTCTTCCTTCATTCAAAGGTTAGTTAGAGATGACATCCCACAGCGGTGATTGGGAAACAGACAATGTTCTTTCCATCCACAAAGAACATCTTCTACTTCACAGAGATCTTGAAACAGCACGGAAACTAAACCCATGCCCAGGATGTTGCGCATCTAATACACTCTAAAAATAGGCTGTCTTCATATTTTCCTTACTGCCCCACCCTAAGCCCAATGGAAGCCTCTCACTGGTAGAGAAATCCTGAGTACATTTTCTAGGTGAGGAGGTATGTCATGCTTCGCTTTAATAAATGGTGTGCTGAAGGACCCAGATTATTATTGGAATAAAAAAGTCTTTGCCCAAATATGCTCATTGGGAGAAGATGGGGTAGCAGACAGACAAGCCCCCAACTGAAAGAGACCCCTTTCTTCACTCTCTGGGAAACTTCTCATCAGTGTACCTTGCTATGAGACTTCAAGTGAATGGCAATCTCTCCAGAAAATCTTTGACATCAATCTATAAATATAGGACAAGAAAGTTTTCATAGCCAGGAAATCTCATGAGAGTGGTTTTTACAGGAACTATTGGCCCGCTGGGAAATAGCAGGATTTCTTAGATTCCGTCTTTGAGTGTGAACCAGAAGCTAATCTGAACCGAGTGAATTGGTGACTAGAAATGAGGCTTTCTTACTTTTCCTCTCTAAGAAGATTTTTATCAAGGAGCTCTGCTGCCTCGCTCACACTTAGGCTTCCGACTCGAGGGGCTGAGGAAGTGGCTTGGCAGTTGAAGGCTCCTGCTGCTCCTCAGAGGAGTCAGTTCCCAGTTCCCAGCAGCCATGTTTAGCAGATCCCAACCCTCTGCTACTCCAGCTCCAAGGAATCCGATGCCTCTGGCCTCCTTGGGCACCTGCATTCATGCATACATACCCACATGCAGACATGTACATAAAAACGATAAAAATAAATGTCATTAAGAGCTTGCCAGCCCAGTGAAACAGCTATTATTCTGTTCCATGCAAACCACTCTTGAAAATGGTACCAAGTTCTACCTGTGAAGGGTTGTCTCCAGCTGGATAAAACTTGTTTCAACATGGAGTGCCTTGTTACCTCATCTCTGATCCTACCCCAGTAACATCCTAAGTCCTAACCCTCAGACACTCAGTGGTCCTCATCAAGACTCTGTAGAAAAAGTCCCCACTTCCTGTCACAGTCTAGTGGGTCTCCAGCCTACGCAATAAGTTCATTCTTATGCATCCTTCAAAAATTCAGCTCAATCACTGCTGTGAACTGCCTCTTACTGGTCCCCTGACTCCAATCAAGAGGTCATCCCCCTCTGTGCTCTATAAATAGCCTGTGATCACCCCTCCCATGGTCCCGATACCAGGTCCCACGTGTCCATCAGTGGGTCCAGTACAGTGATCAAGCCACGAGTTCTCTGAAGTCAACAACAGTATCTATTATTCCAGGATACCCAGAATACTGTCTATATAACACATGGCATCTGTCATTAAAAAGGGATTGTGGAATGAACTCAATTTAGCAAATGCCTGAAAGTCACAAATTGCCGTGGGAAAGTCAGGCACAAAGCGGATGCCACACCATGAAGCAAGAACCAACTAACAAATTGGCCGTTTGAAAGAATTGCTGGAGAGATGACTCAGCGGTGAAGAGCACCGACTGCTCTTCCGAAGGTCCTGAGTTCAAATCCCAGCAACCACATGGTGGCTCACAACCATACATAACCAGATCTGACTCCCTCTTCTGGAATGTCTGAAGACAGCTACAGTGTACTTACATATAATACATAAATAAATCTTTTTAAAAAAAAGAATCGCGAGCTGTCGGTTTTGCCTCCTCGTGGTGGTGTCTCACTCTTCTGTAGAATGGGCTTTCTGAACAAAGCCAACTGAGCAGTGGTCTTCATAATGCAGCCTGGATCGTGCCATGGTCACATTCATCTGCTTCCAGTCCACAGAGCAACGTGCTTGTGCCTACATAGTGGCCACCCACCTGAAGCACCCAGCCGCCTTGCTTAGCAAGTAGGAACATCCAAATCTGTCCTAACATACTAAAGCTCAAGGACTGCAACTGAAGAGGAAGATCTTAGTTGGATTTAAGTTCGAAACCTACTATGTGCCGGGTACTGAATTAGATACACACAGTATGTTTCAACATTCCGAAGAATCAGCACATTATTTACATATAAATGTGTGTGTCTCGATGGAATACTTATACACATAACTGAAATGCACATCTCATAAAATCATATTTATCCTGATGTGCTTTGACCTCAAAACTTCTCTACAGCTCTAATGCGTCTCAGCTGTTAAGATTCGATGTGAAGAGAGCTTTCTAGACAGTGAAGGAGAGGCAGACCTGAGGAGCTGAAAGGGATGTCTAGCCAACCCAAAGGGTCCAATGAGGCTAAGGGTAAAAAGTTAACGTAAGCCTAGTGGTCATGGCTATGGGAATTTGTCATGCTGTTCAGTTTTCAGGAGACCAGCATGAGGTAGGGAGACGACTAAATTTAATTGGACTTAGGGTTCTCAGATACCTGTGGTGATGGTCCAAGCAAGCGCACAAGGAGCTAGGATAATATCAAAGCGTGGGATCCAGTTTCAGCAAGGCCGTATGAGGAAATCCAGAAGGAAAGCAACAGGTGAAAAGTTGGTGATGTTAATGTCTGCGGTCCGCCCGCTAGCTCTGGGAAAGGAAAACACAGGACGTCCTAAAGAATAAGAGACGGGAACATAGAGGAGGGAAAATGTATTCGGGAGACTGAGATCATGGTATGAGTATCCTTTTTGGTAAGTACAAGAGCAAGAATATGACTGGAAGTGACCCTGGCAGGCATTAACTGAGGTCAGAATACAGGACTAGATGCAGAAGGAAAGGAAGGTAAGGACCCCAAGGACATGGTGTTGAAAGAGTCATCTATCTGAGTACTGAAATAACCGAAAAGTGTTTAGGGGAAAATTGACAGCGAGCCAGGAGCTAAAAATAATAAACAGAAGGAGGGTAACTTCTGGACGGAGATGATTCTCGCTGGGAGGGTGGTGCTAATCTGATGGCGGGGCTTCAGAGCTTCAGTTAATGGAAGGAGACTGGGCCTGTGACATAGTGATGCCAGGTAGCTACAAAGGACGAGGAGCCCTCAGCAGGCTATTAAAGGTGGACCCCTCCTCGTGATCAGCTTTGACCCGCATTTCTTATTTCTTTTCCTTCCTTCCTTCCTTCCTTCCTTCCTTCCTTCCTTCCTTCCTTCCTTCCTTCCTTTTAAGACAGAGTCTTGCTACGTAGCTCTGGCTGTCCTAACAGTCACTATATAAACCCAGCTGGCTTTGAACTTGCAGAGATAACACCCATCTCTGCCTCCCATGTGCTGGAACTAAAGGCTCGTAGCTTCACATCCTGTTCCTATAGTAACACTAGCAAGGGAAAACATCACAAAGGCTTCACCTGAAATCTCCTGGTCAAAGAAAACAAAGAATGAGCCCGTGGCCTGGGTGGAGAGATGACTTTCTGATTGGCTCCTTAGATTAGGATATCACACACTATCCCCTCCTCCCTTAACAGTTGATTTGCCTGGACTTGTCAATCAAGTCCAGACTCCGCCCCCCGCCTGCCCCACTCCCCCACCCCCCAGGAACTCTCATTCATGAGATGGGGGAATAATTATCCCCTAAATGGAATAATGTGTTTATCCTTCCCAGAGTCCCTCCCTCCCCTTGGCGGAAGTCACTTAGGAGCCCCTCCACTTTTGTGAAGTCTAAATCCTTTCTTCCTCTTTTCCATTTTGATACTGACCGACCGAAAGCCTGAGCAAGCTTTCTGGGACACTCTGGGATTCCTTACTCTTTCTCGGAATGTTCCCTTCCCTTCTGCCAAGCAGCTGCTTGCTGCAGGCTTCCGTTGCTACTTCCTGGACTCTAATTCAGAAGGCAAGGCTTTCTCTCTTGTCTTCTCAAGCTCCCTCCTCCCAGCAGCTGCTGCAAGCTTTATGTCACTTGCTCTTTTGTTTTTCTCTCAGACTCCAATAAAATTGTCCTCGGGCTTCCTTCTGAGTCCGTTTCTAAAGTATTTTATTAACACAACTAACAATTCGAAATGAATCGCAGATTTTCCTAACTATAAAAGGCCTGCTGGTATCTACTGTATTTCCTGGTCCAAAGGTAGGAAGGCATAGAAGCAGATACTGCCTGTTTCAAGGTGAGGGCCAAGAAAGGGGCAGCCCTAGCAAAGTGTGTGTGTGGGTGTGGGTGTGTGGGTGTGTGTGTGTGTGTGTGTGTGTTGGGGGGAGGGGTGTCCATAAGGAGCAGTCAACAAAGGAATTTGGCAGATGACATAGCCTGTTAGAGATGAGCCAAGCTGAGCTGGCTATAGTCATGCAGATAGTATCTAGTTTCCTGAGACTTTGCCACAAATAACTAAATGAACTTAAGCCATTTAGCAATTTAAGCCAAATTCGCGCACTTAACACAAATAATGCGCCTTTGTAATTAAATGATGGGAACATCACCCAGCTTCCTTTCCCTTACATGGTGTCAGATGTCTCGTGCTACATTCCTCTTTCCCCCCCCTTACTATATTTCAAACAAGCTTTTTCATTCCTTAACACTCTTGGTTACTTTTACTCAGAAGTAAATGCAGTCAAAAGTTGAATTATGTCAAGAGGCGAAAAACTTTCATTTGACATTAACTCAAGAACCCAAGGATTCCACTCTTCTTTCAGGAAGCGGTTTAAAAAAACACACACACAAATGCTAGATCTACTGATTTCTGTTCTGCATTGATTCATAGCAGCAAAGGAAATTCAAATATATTAAGCACTTACAGAAATACCTAAACTTTACCAGGGTACAGACATTTCAAGTCTTGCTTGACAGCAATTAACAAAGTGTAGCATGGGCTCCCCCTGCTGGGCATAGAGTGATACTGTAGTATTGCCCTAGCACTGGCGAATTCTTTTTATTTTTTATTTCTTTGAGAATTTCATACATGAGTATTGTATTTACATGATTTTCATCCATCCTTCTCCATGATCAAAATTCTCTCCTGTCTCTCAATTACTTCTCAAATTCATGACCTCTCCTTTAATTAGCATCGCTACATGTATGCGCACGCTACATGAATGGGCACCCATACAGCCTACTATGTCCATTCACATGGGATTGGATAACATATCAGGGGCTGGTATCTGGAAAAAGAATGGATCCTCCTTCTCAGCAACCACACTTGTGGCCCATCACCAAGGGATGGGATCTTGTGAAATCCCCCATCCCAGATGGTATGCCGA
Organism: Tokudaia tokunoshimensis; assembly: GCA_036184795.1. NCBI lineage: Eukaryota > Metazoa > Chordata > Mammalia > Rodentia > Muridae > Tokudaia > Tokudaia tokunoshimensis. Next base: position 44,974,603 of record BTHU01000007.1, read on the forward strand.
GTGGTGATGTCATCATGAGAGATATCATGGTTGGAAATTGACAGCACACATTAGTATTGGTAGATGGTATTTATCAATTGCCTTTTATGTATTCACACAAACACTGTTCTAGGCTCAACTATGAGACTTTAGGAACTTCAGGAATAAAAACTGAGCAAAAAGTTTTTAAATAAAAATAAGAAAGATTATCAGCTTCCTCAGGGAGAAATTTTGATTTACTTTTAGAAAATAAACCAGTCTCAATAGCAACAAAAAAAAAACCACAGTCCTCACTTCCTTTACCCTTGAACACATTAGACAATTTATGAGTCTACTATACAGTCCTAATTTTAAATTTTTAATTTTTTTCATTTTTATCCGTCAGAAAAGTACAAATCAAAACCACATTGGAGGGTCCTGGGAAGACAGTCAGTGGTTAAAGTACTTACCATGGGAGCATACAGACCCCCATATCCCCAGAAATCCAGGTAAGTGTTGTGTAGGTGTGGCAGCCAGCCAGATATCCCAGCCTGGGAAGGTGGAGACAGGGATTTTCCCCCAGAGTAAGTAGGCTAGCAAGAGTAGCCGTGTAAGTAAGCTCTGGGTTCGACTGAGTGACCCTGGCTCAATGAATAAGATGCGAGAAGAGTCAAGAATCATTTCTGACACCAACTTTTACTTACACATGCACATGCACACACCCATAATATGTATAAAAATACTAAGAGAGACTTGATAACTTTTTTAAAAGACTTATTTATTCTTATTTATATGAATACACTGTAGCTGTCTTCAGACACACCAGAAGAGGGCATCAGATCCCATTACAGATGATTGCGAGCCACCATGTGGCTGCTGGGATTTGAACTCAGGACCTCTAGAAGACCAGTCAGGGCTCTAAACCGCTGAGCCATCTCTCCAGCCCGAGACTTGATAACTTGTATGATTAATTTGTTATAGTTTTTAACATCACCGCCATGCTATGTGTGACTGGGGAGTGGCTTCCTTTTGCATTTACATTGTTATTTGTGTATATTCACGTTGTTTCATTTTAGGCCCTTTGTGCCACAGATGGGATGAACCACAGTTCATGTACCCACTCTCACAATGACACTTAGACTGTTTAAACATTTTTTCTACTTGTATAGGTGTGTGTTTTTTAGGTTTTGAGGGGGTTGTTTTTGTTTTTTAATCAACTTGACACAAGCCATAGAAGAGTCAATGGTGTCCGTGATAGACAGTGATCGAGACATGTAAGCCAGATAAACCCTCTGTTCCCCAAGTTGCTTTTGGCCATGGCATCTCAGAGCACAGTTCTGATAACACTCCTGTCCCAACATGATAGCACCAAAACTCAAGAATTATTCAGCTATCCGGATAACAGTTTCCACCACTACAACTCAATGGAACAAGCTTGAAATGTCACACTGTAGATAATGCAACGTCCTGATGAGAGCCATCATGTAATTTAACTGGGATAAAGGCACTCTTGGGTACCTGGATGTATTGATTGTCCACACCAGCCATTTGAGGTTGCTGCCTAAAATGATTGTTCTTCTTTAGAGTGCTGGATCAGATGATTCATTTGACAGATATTAAGTACAAAATGAGCATTGTATGGAGGACATCTGTCCTGCACTTGGTTGAAATCCCACTCTCCCACTGACACACCTTTCACCTTGGGAGGAAATGCAACTCCATGATCTGTTTAGACTTGGAAACTATCAGACAGGTGATCACATTCAGGCTTCTCCTAACTTCACGACAATTTAAAGACAGTAATCATACAGGGATATCAATTGCAACTATAAATGTTAAATCAAGATATGGCAGTCCGTGTGAGAAAGTGATGTAATTCAAGGCAAAAGGAGAAAGAATAGGAACCACAGTGAATTCAGACTTTGTAAGAAAATCTGAAATGGCTTACAGTCCAGGAAACTATAAAATAGCAATATAACGGATGGCAGTGACTACCCACCTCCTGAGGCATTTTATAGCTACTTAATCTCTGAGTTTACAAACCTTGATATCTATGACTGCAAAGAAGACAGTGTGTAATTTTCAAAACAGGAGAATAATGCCAGATATATCCCTGAGGTTTCTCCTTACACTGTAAATGAGAGCACAGACCCAGCGGCAAACAGTGCTCTGACTTGAGACCTGTCTTTCCCTTAACAATCTGGCCGAAGGACTTCTGAATGCCTTCCTTCAGTGTACTTCAGCTATTCCAAGCAGGAATCGCACACCTGAGTTTAAAACAATGCTTCCTCAGGATTGAGGCCTCTAAGGGGCTAGGAATTGCACAGGAAGACCAAGAGTCAACTAACCTGGACCCTTGGGGCTCTCAGAGACTGAACCACCGGCCAGAGAACATGCATTGGCTAGAGCTAGACGTCTCCAAACACATGTAGCAGATGTGCAGCATGGCCTACACGTGGGTTCTGGATAACTGGAGCGGGGGCTATCCCAAAAGCTGTTGCCTGTCTGTGGGATATGTTCTTCTAGCTGGGCTGTCTTGTCTGGCCTCATGGAAGATGTGCCTAGTCGCAAGGAGACTTGATATTACCAGGGTGTAAGAAGATACCCAGGGGACCTCTCTAATCAGTCATAGGAGAATGTGAGGGGAGATGGGGGGAAGATTGTGGGAGGAGTGACTGGGAGTGGGTGGTGAGTGGAATATAAAGTAAATAAGTAAAAATAATAATAAAAAATGTATATTGCGTCCTCTTCAAAAATGCAAGTGTGCTTTACGTCATCGGCCCTCAAATCCTGATATCAAAACCAGCCTCCCCTGCTTGAGAAGACTGCACCATGGATAAAATCCTTGGTGACAGCAGTTGTTGGCGAGGATGTGGAGAAAGAGCAACACTCCTCCACTGCTGGTGGAATTGCAAGCTGGTACAACCGCTCTGGAAAGCAGTCTGGCGGTTCCTCAGAAAACTGGGCATGACACTCCCGGAGGATCCAGCTATACCACTCCTGGGCATATACCCAGAGGCTTTACCTGCATGCAATAAGGACACATGCTCCACTATGTTCATAGCAGCCTTATTTATAATAGCCAGAAGCTGGAAAGAACCCAGATGTCCCTCGACGGAGAAATGGACTCAGAAGATGTGGTATATCTACACAATGGAATACTACTCTGCAATTAAAAACAATGAATTCACGAAATTCCTAGGCAAATGGTCAGAACTTGAAAATATCATCCTTAGTGAGGTAACCCAATCACAAAAGAACACACATGGTATGCAGTCACTGATAAAGGGATATTAACCCAGAATCTCGAATACCCTAGACACAATACGCATATCAATAGATTTCCAAGAAGATGGAAGGAGAGACCCCTGGTCCTGGAAAGACTGGATGTAGGGGAATGCCGAGACAGAGAAGTGAGAGGGGGTTGAATGGGGAAAAGAGGGAGGGAAGGGGGCTTATGGGACTTTCGGGGAGAGAGGAAACGGGAAAGGGGAAATGATTTTGAATGTAAAAAAAATATAAAAAAAAATCCTTGGTGAGCAAGCATGAGATTTATACTTCCGCAGCACCCAAGGAAAGGCTGTGTGTGGCAGTACCTGTGACCCCAGCACTGGGAGACGGGACAGACAGATTCTGGGACTTCACTGGCCAGCCAGTGTAGTCAGTTGGCCATCTTCAGGTTCAGTGAGGGAACTGGACTCAACAAAGCTGGAATCCAGTGAATAAAACACACACACACACACACACAGTGAGAGAGAGAGAGAGAGAGAGAGAGAGAGAGAGAGAGAGAGACAGAGACAGACAGAGAGACAGAGACAGAGAGACAAAGACAGACAGAAACAGAGACAGATACAGTGAGAGAGAGTGATATATGTGCACATACAAAAAAAAAAATAAAACAACAGCCAAGTGTTGCAGGATTTTCCATGTCCAATCATATTAGGGCAGTACAAGGCCTGTGATTGGACAGGAAAAGGGGAGGCAGAGCTAGGAGCTGGGAAGATAGAGGTTGCAGGCAGAGAAGGGAGAAGAACAGAAATGGCTTCTAACATGGACCTGCATGGCATTTACTAGTCACACATTGCTAAGTTTTTATAAGGTTAGAAATATTAGGATAAAGCCTTTATCATTATCGATTGGCTCAGAAATTACTGTATCGGCATCTTGTAAGTGTGATTTTTAAATATACATCAATCTAATTGGCTAACTAATTAAACACTAAGAGTCATGCTTTTACTGGGTAATTGGGTCGTGAGCTGGCAGACCACGGGATGTCGTGGGCGTTGTGTGGAAGAGAGATGAACTCGTGGGACTCCCGCCAGAGAGTTGGCCTAGCGGGGGCTGTAAAGTAGGCAGGCGGTCACTGGGAGTGGGCCCAACCAGAGTAGAATTCACCGGTCCACTGGCGGGCTTGCAGGAGCCCTGTGGCCAGGCGTGAAGTCTGCGGATCGCCATTGCCGGCGGTCTTTTTTAATATTTAATATTTAATAAGCACATGAGAAACTGGCCCAAATCTCATTATCAGTTCTACAATGTCCACCATCCAGAATTGCTGTGAGGATCTAAAACGTATATTGCAGCGTCCATAATCACCCAAGATGCCCCTGTCCTGTTCACTGTGTGAGTACTGTTCCCCACTGGTCCGACACTGCCCGCCTCAGCAGCATCCATTCTTGTCTGGCCGTTCTTCCTCTCACATGGCATTCATGGCTCGTTCCTGTCCGCTGTCTGACCAAACGTGTCATGCAGATCTTTGATTCATTTGAAAATGAGCAAACTGGGGGCTGGAGAGATGGCTCAGCGGTTAAGAGCACTGACTGCTCTTCCAGAGGTCCTGAGTTCAATTCCCAGCAACCACATGGTGGCTCACAACCATCTGTAATGGGGTCTGGTGCCCTCTTCTGGGGTGTCTGAAGAGAGCAATGGTGGTGTACTCACATGTATAAAATAAATAAATAAGTCTTTAAAAAAAAGAAAATGAGCAAACTAATTGTCCAGCAGAGGATTCAAATACAAAATGTTCAAGAAACTAGTTAAAAACCAACTGCTACCCCCGACCCCACTTTCTCTCAAAAAAAAAAAAAGACATATAAATCACCAGCAACTATAAGAACATCTAATATCATTAATTATCAGAGAAATGCAAATTAAAATAATGAGATATCTCACTCTAGATAGAACAGCAACGGCAAGGTGTCATCAAAAGATACAAAATAACGAAATGATGTTGAAGATATAAAGAGAAGAACATAGTTTTACACTGTTGCTGGGAACAGGAATCAGCACAGACACTGTGTACTGTAACATAGTGTAGAACTTCCCTCTCAGAGGCCTAGAGAGATGGTTCAGTCGTTAGGAACATTTGATATTCTTGCAGATAAGTCTCAGCGCACACATGGTGGCTCACAACCATCTATAATTCCAGTCCTATGGGATCTGGTGCCAACTTCCGACCTCCAAGGGCATTGGCCACACATGAGTGCCCAGACATAGATGGGTGCAAAATACTCATACAAATAAAATAAATCATGTTATAATTTTAAACTTTTGAAGAATAAATGAATAAATAAAAGTAAACGACATATTCAAAAAGACGAAGCGGGGACTACAAATCGAATTGCCATGTGGTACAGTGACCCCACTGTTAAGCACATGGTCAAAGGGCACAGGGTCAGTATGTCAGAGAAAGGTTTGAATTCCTGTGATTAGTGTTGCTATATTCAGAATAAAGAACTGAACGATCATCAAACTGATTTCCAGAGTGGTTGTACCAACTTGCAATCCCACCAGCAGTGGAGGACTATTCCTCTTTCTCCTCATCCTCGCCAGCACCTGCTGTCTCCTGAGTTTTTGATCCTAGTCATTATGACTGGTGTGAGGTGAAATCTCAGGATTGTTTTGATTTGCATTTCCCTGGTGACTAAGGATGTTGAACATTTCTTTAGGTGCTTCTCAGCCATTCAATATTCCTCAGTTTAGAATTCTTTGTTTAGCTCTGTACTCCATTTTTTAATAGGGTTATTTGGTTCTCTGGAGTCTAACTTCTTAAGTTCTTTGTATATATTGGATATTAGCCCTCTGTCCAATGTAGGGTTGGTAAAGATCTTTTCCCAATTTGTTGGTTGCCATTTTGTCCTATTGACAGTCCTTTGCCTTATAGAAACTTTGTAATTTTATGAGGTCCCATTCATCAATTCTTGATCTTAGAGCATAAACTATTGGTGTTCTGTTCAGGAAATTTTCCCCTGTACCCATGTGCTCGAGGCTCTTCCCTACATTCTTTTCTATTTGTTTCAGTGTGTCTGGTTTTATGTGGAGGTCCTTGATCCACTTGGACTTGAGCTTTGTATAAGGAGATAAGAATGGATCAATTTGCATTCTTCTGCATGCTAGCCACCATTTGAACCAGCACTATTTGTTGAAAAGGCTATCTTTCTTCCACTGGATAGTTTTAGTTCCTTTGTCAAAGATCAAGTGACCATAGGTGTGCGGGTTCATTTCTGGGTCTTCAGTTTTATTCCATTGATCTTCCTGCCTGTCACTGGACCCATACCATGCAGTTTTTTTTTTATCACCATTGCTCTGTAGTAGAGCTTTAGGTCAGGAATGGTGATTCTGCCCGAAGTTCTTTTATTGTTGAGAATAGTTTGGCGTTTCCTCAGAAAATTGGACATAGTACTACCAGAGGACCCAGCTATACCACTCCTGGGCATATACCCAGAAGATCTTCCAACATGTAATAAGGACAGTTGATTCACTACATTCATACAGCCTTATTTATAATAGCCAGAAGCAGGAAGGAACCCAGATGTCCTTCAACAGAGGAATGGATACAAAAAATGTGGTATATTTACACAATGGAATACTACTCAGCTATTAAAAACAATGAATTCATGAAATTCTTAGGCAAATGGATGGAACTAGAAAATATCATCCTAAGTAGAGACCCAATGACAAAAGAACACACACAGTATATACTCACTGATAAAGGGATATTAGCCCAGAAACTTGGAATACCCAAGATATAATTCACAGACCAAACCAAGCTCAAGAAGAAGGAAGACCAAAGCATGGATACTTTGGTCCTTCTGAGAAGGGAGAACAAAATACCCACAGGAGGAGTTACAGAGACAAAGTGTGGGACAGAGACTGAAGGAAAGGCCATCCAGAGACTGCTCCACTTGGGGATCCATCCCATATACAGTTACCAAACCCAGACACTATTGTAGATGCCAACAAGCGCTTGCTGAAAGGAGCCTGATACAGCTGTCTCCTGAGAGGATCTGCCAGTGCCTGACAAATACAGAGGTAGGTGCTCTCAGCCAACCATTAGACTGAGCACAGGGTCCCCAATGGAGGAGCTAGAGAAAGGACCCAAGGAGGTGAAGGAGCTTGAAGCCCCATAGGAGGAACAACAATATGAACCAACCAGTACCCCAGAGCTCCCAGGGACTAAACCACCAACCTAAGAGTACACAGGGAGGGACCCATGGCTCCAGCTGCATATGCAGCAAAGGATGGCCTTGTTGGACATCAAAAGGAGGAGAGACTCTTGGCTCTGAGAAGGCTTGATGCCCCATTATAGAGGAATACCAGGACAGGGAAGCAGGAATGGGTGGGTTGGTAAGCATGGGGTGGGCATGGGATAGGGTGTTTTCAGAGGGGAGATCAGAAAAGGGGATAACATTTGAAATGTAAATAAAGAAAATATCTAATTAAAAAAGTGAACTATCTGAGCTGTCTGAGGGTAAATGAAAGGACTGTAGATATGGACCATTACTCAACCATCATAAAATAAAATCTTGCCATGCATGTGTGTAAAATAATTGGAACCTATGAATGCCATGTTAGGTAAGATCAGTCAGGCAGAAAGACAAATATCACATGTTCTCATACATTCATGGATCTTCTGACAGTTGATCTCACAAGAGATGTAAATTAAAAAGCTGTCACTTGAACAGGGAAATGGGAACAAGGGTAGAAAGGGGGCGCTAAACACAGTCAGAGAGGAAAACCTAGTTCTAGTGTTCTATAGTATAACACTGCAACTGTGGTTCACAAAGTTCCCGACAGGCTAGGTGGGGTGGTACAACCCCAACACTTCGAAGGCTAAGACCACGCTGTAAAGGGAGACCCTGTCCCCCAAACCTAAAAATTATGAGCTATTTGAAAATAAGAAACTAAAAGATCCCAGTGTGTGGCCATGATAAACATTTCAATATCTGCTGAGGAAGGAATGCTAATTAGTCTGACTGTTCAATGTGCATCATACTCATGTGTGAAACTTCAGGACCGTCTCACGATTACACAGAAATGTACAAAGTGTCAACTAGAACCTCTTTTGAAAAACATTATTTGGAAACCAGTGAATTAACAGTTCCAACAAATGTCCCAAACAATGGGAAATTATTAGAATCATGTGGCAAATAAGGAAGAACTTGTACCAAGCAGATTACGTGGTACACATGTTTAGACCGCTTATATGGGGAGGGGTGAGGCTGGCCTGACACAAAGGGGCATCTCTTTCAGATCAAATCTCCACACTAGATCCCAGATCCATAAGAGCCCTGGTTTTCTTGCTGTTGGAACAGCAGTCTGTTGTGAGCAGAGCTGACAGTCTCACCCAGGGCTGCAGGGGTTCTCCTGCTCTGAGAATCTGGAGATGGAGCTGCAGACACACTCTCTCTCTCTCTCTCTCTCTCTCTCTCTCTCTCTCTCTCTCTCTCTTATTCATTTACCATGTTTCTGATTTTCCGTGTTTAGATTTTCACCTGTCCTACCATCCTCAATTCTCAATGCTTCTCCTTCCTTCCCTCCTTCCTTTCCTCCTTCCTTCCTTCCTTCCTTTCTCCCTTCCTTCTCTCTTTCCTTTCCTCCTTCCCTCCTTCCTTCCTCCCTCCCTTCCTTCCCTCTTTCCTTCCTTCCTTCCTTCCCTCCTTCCTTCCTTCCTCCCTCCCTTCCTTCCCTCTTTCCTTCCTGTTTTCCTTCCCTTCCTCCCCCTCTCTTTTTCTCTCTCTCTTTCCTTAGAGTATTATCTCTCCTTCCTTACCCTGACTCTTCTCATTCACTGAAGCCCATGGAGGAAAATTCCAACCTACCATCTCCTTCCAGAACCCTGTAGTTGTTCTTCGGTTTCAATAATCTCGAAGATACGCACCACAGCTTCGGGATGCTTCACTCAAATTCTGCACTAAAAATTTGTCAAAGGTGAGTGTATCAATCGCCTTTCCCATAGTTGTCACAAAATACCTGACAAAGCGGCTTGAGGGGGGAAGTGTTTTGGCTCCTGGTTTGAGGGTGCAGTTTACCACAGTGGGGAAGGCATGGAGGCAGGAACACCAGGTCAGGACACAGGGAAAGATGAACGCTGGCCCTCTGCTTCCTTTTTCCTGTTTATTCAGGCTGGGATTCTAGCCCATAGAATCACGCTGCCCATATTCAGGATAAGTCTTTCCATCTCACTTAAACTTCTCTGGTAATGGCATCATAGATGCAGCAAGAGGTGTGTCTTTTAAGTAATTCCAAATCCCATTAAGCTATTAATCAAGATTAACCATCACAGTAACAGCAATAAACCCTCCCTCCAAGTGGCAAAATTGGACTGTGATATTTGAATGATTGATGCTATTAAGTTCCACTCTAGCAGATAAGAAAGGCAAATAGGATGACTAAAACCTCTGAAGATACACTGACTACAAACAATGAGAGAGCAAGAAACTCTTGTGGGACTCGAGAGAAGCATTTGCAACATAAGTATCTAAAGAGTTGCAGAGGGTGGATACAATTTATATTTCTTTCAAAAAAATGAAATATTCCAAAGCACTTACTAATGAAGAAAGAAGCTGTAGGGTATAAATCCAGTTACCTCCAGACAATATGAGTTACTTTCCTATTGACCAAGGTAACTTACAGAAGAAAGGATCTATTAGACATTATGGTACCAGTGGGTTAGAGTCAATAATACTCAGAGGCAATAGGCTTGCATAGCAACTGAAGTAGGAGCTGGGAGCTCACATCTTTTAACTCTCAAGTACGAAGCAGAGAGTGAACTAGAAGTGCTTCCAATCTTTTTAACTCCACAACCCACCTCCTGGGACATTCTTCCTCTAACAACATCACTCCCCTTTACTGTCACCAAAAAGTGCCATCAGCTTGGGGCCACATATTCAAATGACCAAACCTAGAGGGGACACACCATTCAAATCTCCACAATCTCTCAGCTAATTATTGGAGCCTCGGTTAGGAGATGCACACGGCCATCCCGAAGATGAACTAACCAACTGTCTAAGCCATCTAGCCAACTAATTGTTGAACCATAGATGTGGTCATGTGTCTCTGCCTGTGTGTCCCCCAAACAGAGCAATGTACATTAACTCCAGACACCCTTAGCTGGCTAAGTGCAGTTATGTAATCCTGGAACCTGCTAACGTGTAGTTATGTAATCCTCAAGCCTGCTAAACCGCCGTACCATTAGGAAAAGCCTGATATGAAGGAGGATAAGGGAAAAGGAAAAAGAAACTGAGGGAGAGTGAAAGAGGAGACACACGGACAGTTACACTATTAACTGTTTAGGGGACATTATCTCTCTACATCATCTCTCTACCCGTCCTATGCACACCATCGTCTCTTACACACACGATCTCTTACTTCCTCGGTATCTGTTGCACAGTCTCAGTTGATCCCATAACGTATGTGATTTGAGCTTTTTTTAAAATTTTTTAAGATTTATTTATTTATTAGATGCAAGTACACTGTAGCTGTCTTCAGACACCCCAGAAGAGGGCATCAGATCTCATTATGGATGGTTGTGAGCCAACCATGTGGTTGCTGGGATTTGAACTCAGGACCTTCAGAAGAGTAGTCAGTGCTCTTAACCTCTGAGCCATCTCTCCAGCCCGATTTGAGGATTTTAATTTGGCCTGTAAGCCCTTCTGTAATATGACCTATCTGGGCCAACTTCTCTTGGATGAACTTGAATGCTACCTTCACCTCAAGGTGATTCCCAGCAGGTATGATTTTCTCTGGTCCAGAATTCCTTTTGAAGAAAGAACCTACAGTTGCTATTCTTCAAAAACACTAAATTGGGATCATTTTAGACTAGAAGACGATAAAGGCTCCTTTCCCACCACTTTTCTCATGAGTGCAGTTCGCATAGCTAGGAAGTGTTGAAAGAAAGAACTAGTAATTTTGTGTGAAATTGTAATGTCTGCAGAGGTCGTGGTTTCTAGCTACTTTTCTGCTAGAAAATGATTCCCTGTGCACTGGAATCATTGCAGACCAACTCTTCCACTTGCTAGGACATCAGGATTGTACTTTGAGTTGCAATGCCGAGTCTTAGACTCAAGTATAAACCTCTCACTTCCTGAACACGATGTGATGTCTTGGCACAGGAAGCTTTGAAACAGGATTGTGCTTGGGAAAAAATAAAAGAACATTCTAGTCGTCCTCCCCGCCCCCCGCCAGGGTTTTCTTTCCTGCTTTCAGGTGGGTGAGTGGGTGGTATTTTATTTTATCTTCCACAGGTCCTGGAACAAGGGGGTGGGGTCGGATTCTTCAGATTGTAATATCTACAAAATTTGAAAGTCTTTTCTTTGTGAATACCAGAAAGCAAAGAGGGAGGAAGTGCAGTTATTCCACAACTAAGTTCAAGGATGAAAAGTGGAGGATAATAGTTCTGAGTAAAGGAGCAGACACAGAAGCAAGCTTCGTCATCCCTTCAGCCACACACACGCAAGCCCTGCAGAGGACTTCCGAGATCATGGAACTGAAAGTCCACAGAGAAGGTAGATTGGGATCTGGTGTGATCATTTGGCTCATGTTCCTCCTTGCATCGGCTCAGTCTTCAGTTGAGCTGCCCTGGTAAGGACAACATGGCTGCCAGCATCACCAGAACCAGGGTTCTGTTACAGGAGCTGCCCAGGGCCACACACCTGTGCTTCTTAAAAGAAATTAAGAGGCAAACTGGGTTGAATGGGGAACGGGGGGGGGGGGAAGAGGGCTTATGGGACTTTTGGGGAGGGAGGAAACGGGAAAGGGGAAATCATTTGGCATGTAAATAAAAAATATAGAAAATTAAAAAAAAAGAGGCAAACTGGTAAAGGAAAATTAATTTATTTACATTTTGGCCAAAATGATGAGGGGAGGGAGAGGGATGGGAAGAGGGATGGGAAGAGGGAGAGGGAGAGGGGGAGAGGGAGAGAGAGAGAGAGAGAAAGAGAGAGAGAGAGATTGAGAGAGAGATTGAGAGATTCCTGGACTCCACTGTTTTTGTAACAGAATTACAATTTTATACAATAAGGAAAAAAAAGCTGGGAAATACGAATTTATTAATTTTCCAGAAATCAAACCACTTCTTTTTGGAAGGCTTGTTCCTCCTATGTCTGGCACCAGGGCTTCAGAATTCTTCTTCTGAATGGAATTTCTAGAGATTTTAGTTCTTTAGGGTCCCTGGTTTCAACAGTTTCATAGCTGAATGGGCACAAGTGTCTCTTTAGGATAAATCCTCTCCTGCAAAAGTGATCACATGTCTATGATCACATCATGAAGAAGACAATGACAGTATAAGGTAAAAGTCCTTAGGTTCACACAGATTAGACCATCCCTGCAGTCAGGGTAGTCTTACACACTAATTTGCTTAGATTAGGTATCTCTGATACCAAGACATTCCTTCCACCCTGGAAAGTGAGATGACCCTGCCTGCGATAAGCAGTTGCAGGTAGAGTCAACTGAACCAAAATTCCTGGCTGCTGCACCAGAAGTAGGAGAGTGGTTTCTCATAGAGCAGTGTGCCTACCTTTAGGACCAGGGCAGGGAAATGATGCTGCTACCTAGGCAACAGACATGCCCACTGTACCCTCAGTATAGACTTTCACAGATAATGAATGCTCACGTACCCCTGGTAAGTTTATCAACACATGAACTTTTAGCAACTAATTTCCTCTAAGTTTACTTTCTACCTTTTGAAAGTGAATGTAACTGAAAGTCATGATCTGAAGCACTTAAACACATTTTCTGCTAGCTTAAAAAACAGCTTTCATTATGTCTCTGTGTGTGTGTGGCATGTCCTTCCACTTTATCGAACTAGGGTTTCTCTTGTTTCTGCAGCTCTTTTGTGTACCTCGTGTCAGCCAACATCCTGAGAGCTTTCAGTTAGTTCTCCTTGTCTCTACCTCCCTTCTAGCCATAGCTGCGAATGTATTTGTGTCTCCATGTTTTATGTGGATTTTAGGGATCAAACTCATGTCCTCAGACATGTGTGGTTAAGCTTGTGTACCCGCTGAGTCATCGCCACGGACCCCACGTGACCTTTTGCTTTCTTCCCTCCCACTTTTCCTACCTCACATGCCCTCTCCTGATCTCCAAACTTTAAGCATATAAGAAGATAAAGTGGAGTCATTTGGGAAGAAAAGTACCTTGCTTGCTGATCCCTTTAATAGTTCTGTGTAAGTGCTGGAGGTTGGATTAAACGTGTACCATTCACCTATAACCAAGGTCACTCTGGAAGTCCGGCCCTTTTGCTCAACTTCGCTTTCCTGCTACGCTGTCAGAGTTCATTTCCTGCTGTAGTTCCACACGATGCAGCCTTCCAAAATTCAAGCTCATTTCTGAGCGTTTTCCTCTTTTTGAGCATATTTTTCTCTCCGGGTTAAGTGGAATCAAGACTCAGGGGACACGATGTCCTTATATTGTTTTATATTACAAATCCTTTCCCAGACTCTCCCCGTGGACTCTGCTACGCGTTTTACAAGCTCTTAAGCAGAAGGCTTTGGCATTTTAATCTTTAACATTGCTTTCTGGTGATCACAATCCATAGTCAAGAGATCCACAGTTTACATTCTAGCTCCTCAGCTAATCTAGCATAGGTATGCGGAAGAAAGCTCTTCCAGAGAGCATTCAACCACTCTTGGGTGGTTGATGCTTCCATAGCAAAAGCAGGAGCACCTCACACATGGTTCCAGTCAAACGCACAGTGAAATCATGAGGAAGTCTTGTACACAAGGCTCGCCTGAACTCTGACCTTTGACTGGCCCCAACTAGTATTTTCCATAGACTGTTGAAATTAAAGAGATGGAGGCAGAGAAGACCTGGTAGGCATGGACATGCTTTTTTTGTTTGTTTGGTTGGTTGGTTTGGTTTGGTTTTGGTTTTTCGAGACAAGGTTTCTCTGTATAGCCCTGGCTGTCCTGGAACTCACTCTGTAGACCAGGCTGGCCTCGAACTCAGAAATCCACCAGCCTCTGCCTCCCAAGTGCTAGGAGTAAAGGCATGCGCCACCACTGCCTGACATACATGCTTTGTAAAAGACCAGGGTGAGCATTGATTGTGTGAGTTCCATCTGAGTCCCTTCCTGTTGTTCTAAGTATTTTTTTTAAATATTCATTTATTTTTTTGAAATTATAATAACATCATTTCCTCCATCCAACCCCTCCATGGACACCCATTGCTGTTCTGAAGTCTAGGGTCTCTTTTTCTTTAGTTGCTATTATACACTCACACACATATGCACACACACACACACACAATCCAAATTATATGACTACAACCTCTCCAGTCCATATGTGTTGCCTGTACACATATGATCTCAGTGATGACCACTTGGTATTGAATAACCAATTGGCAGCTCTTCCCTGGGGAAGCCTGGCTCTTCCCTGGGGAAGCCCGTTTCTCCCACTCTCAGTACTCCCCAGTTGCTCATAGTTCTTTGACTATGGCTAAGACCTATTAAGTTTCCCCAACTCATGTCAGCATTTCCATCAACTTTGCTGTTATTCAGGGCTCTGTGTTAATGAGAATTCATGCGAGTGGCTCTCTGACATCTTTAGGAGAGACAGTCTCACAGCAAACTTCCTGTATCACTGGCTTTTACAATCTTTCTGCCCCCTCTTCTGGATTTATTCCAGAGGCTGAGCTGCAAGATTCATGATGAAGATGAATATCAGTACTGGGTACCACGGGTGCAGGATTCATGATGAAGATGTATCAGTTAGTACTGGGTACCACAGGTACAAGATTCATGAAGAAGATGTATCAGTTAGTACTGGGTACCACAGGTGCAGGACTCATGATGCAGATGTATCAGTTAGCACTGGGTAACTGGCTAATTCTCTGCATTTTGATCAGTTGTTATTTTCTGTAATGATCTCTGCTGCAAAGAGAAATATCTTTGATGATGGATGAGGACTATACGTGTTTTGTATCACCTTTCCTTCTTATTTAATCCTTAACTCTCACTGTTACCAGGGACACCTTTTTAGTTCAATGAAAGTCTCTCTTCTCCCAGACATAAAAATTGAATGCAATTATAAAAATTATGTAAATTAGAAAGTATGATATATATACTTATAATATCTAGCTTATTATATTTGGCAGCATAAAGTATTTTATCATCTATCTTAACTTAATGAGTTTATAATTTTGTTCCTCAATTGTTTGATTTTAATTTGTATTACCATCTGAAAACTATCCTTTTAAATCTAGAACATCTTTTTTTAATTTTAAATAACTTAAATTTAATAGTGAGCTAACTAGTCTTTAATCCCATCAGAGGTCTGAGAAGGAATTAAATATTACCTGAGTACATAGGAAGCACAGAGACAGAGCTTCCAAAACTATAGAAATGACAGAGACGGGTGACTCCCTAACATTTCTTATAATGTAGGAGTTTCTATTGTTAGCTGTCTGGCCCAGAAACAGGAATTATAAAGGACTAGCTTACCCTAACTTGGCAGAGCTTATCAGTCTATTATCTTGTGTAGGTTTGTCCTGTTTGGACAGCATTCTGTCTGCAGATAAAATTAGGGCATTTCTAGCTTGCCACAACTGAAGCAACTCCACATGGAGGCATCAATGCTCATCACCTTCCTTGAAAAGGAATGGGGATATTGTCAGGAGCAGACATGTCTCGTAGTCAAAAGATTTTTTTAATAATAACATCAAATACCACTTCTGTGGATCTCTGAGTCTTTGCAAGACTGTCTGTCTATATATAGCATAACTGAATTGTTAAACATTGATTAGTCTCAGCTATTTCTTAATTGAACAACCTTGAAAACATTGTATTGCAATTAACTAAATTAGAATCTAATATGACCATGAGTTTGACTCTCTGACTCTTAACTTGCATTGCTTAATTATTCTAAACAATTTGTAACAGCAGCTATGAAAGGGGCTGGGCCTAAGCCTCGTATTGTTAAATGAGTTGCACAGGCATACTACCTATCTAAGAGTAACAGAATTAATTTTAAATTTTATATCAGTACACAAAGATTTATACCAATGAAAACCTTAAACCTGTATCAATATATAGATTCTGTAATATGTAAGAAAATATAATTTCAATTCTGCATCAAAATATGAAGATTTCTACCAATGTAATATTGTGGCTACAAAATGCTTTAATAGTAAATTTATAATCTATGCCTATTTGTCCAGTTTCTTATACTATCACCATATCCCATTTTTCATCTCAACCCCCTTCCTTTTACCTAAGAAAGAAAGGATATTCCAAGCTTCTGGGCTAATATCCACTTATTAGTGAGTGCATACCGTGTGTGTTCTTTTTATGATTGGGTTACCTCACTTATTTTAAGCTCAAGAAGAAGGAAGACCAAAGTATAGATACTTTGGTCCTTCTTAGAAGGGGAAACAAAGTACTCATGGGAGGAGATACAAAGTGTGGAGCAGAGACTGAAGGAAAGACCATCCAGAGACTACCCCACCCAGGAATTCATCCCCTGTTACAGTCACCAAACCCAGACACTATTGTGGATGCCAACAAGCACTTGCTGACAGGACCCTGACATAGTTGTCACCTGAGAGGATCGGCCAGTACCTGACAAATACAGAGGTGGATGCTCTCAGCCAATCATTGGACTGAGCACAAGGTCCCCAATGGACGAACTAGAGAAAGGACCCAAGGAGCTAAAGGAACTTGCAGCCCCATAGGAGGAACAATATGAACCAACCAGTACCCCCAGAGCTCCCAGGGACTAAACTACCAACCAAAGAGTACACATGGAGGGACCCATGGCTACAGTTACATATATAACAGAGGATGGCCTTGTTGAACATCAAACGGAGGAGAGGCCCTTGGCCCTGAGAAAGCTTGATGCCCCAGTATAGGGGAATGCCAGAACAGGAAGCTGGAGTGGGTGGGTTGGTGAGCAGGGGAAGAGGGGGATGGGATAGGGTGGTTTTGGAGGGGAAAACAGGAAAGGGGATAACATTTGAATTGTAAATAAAGAAAATACCCAGTTTAAAAAAAAGAAAAAAGGATAGAGAAGAGGAAAGGAAAGATAGAAATGCCTGAGTGTAAGCTTCCTATTTTGCTTCTTCCCTGTCCAAGTCCCTTAAAATGACTACATATATATAATTCACAATATGACCAAAACCACCCACCCCAATTAAAGGGATCAGGATGAAGATTTTCTTATAGTTGCTTTTTGCTGATTTGGGACAAAGAATTCCTAACCCAAAGGAAATTGAAAAAAAAATGTTAAGTCAAAATAAAGCTATCTGGCATTATTTGTTGTCCAGTATTTATGTTGAGAAAATCCAGGGCTTAACTGAAGTCCACTTATGGAAGGATGCCGAATTTGTACTTTTCTAAGAAAGGACATTAAAAAAACAAAAAACAAACAAACAAAAAAACAAACTATCATCTTCCATCACAATCCTTTCTTAAAGGATTTTAAGTTTCAGATCCATACAAGTGGTTATTGTCATATGCAATTGTGAAAAACTCTGCATATCATCAAAGCATTCATTGATAATTTGGCCTCACATTGGTCCATTCTGCAGAGTTCATCATTGTATATAAGACCTCTTTGAGTGAACTCTTAGGAGCCCTTTAACCCTGTCTTTTCCTGCCTAAGTGCCAGCAACTTCACATTGCTTAGAGTTCGTCCACATATTTTTTTTCTTACTTTCTCTCTGTTCCATTTTTCTCTGTGGCCAGAGCAAAGGACACAGGACACTCACATATGAACCAATAAGCAGCTGGGGACTTACCACATCTTCTTCCTCTGCCACTGTTCTGCTCAACTAATTTTCTGCAACATAAAGCGCTCAGAAAAGGGCTCCCACTTCCAAAACCACTTTTCTCATTTCTTATAGTCTTCCTTGCTTCTAGAAACAAGTGCAAATACATCAAGACTATCTTGTACAAATCAGTAACATTGCTTCTAGCATATTTATATGCCTTTCACCTCTTCCATTAACTGAGAATTCATAAGCCTCTCAACCGCTGGTGGTGTCTTGTCAATTTTACTTTGGTAGCACTGAACACAGTGAGTCTGAGGCCAGCCTTGTTTACATAGTGAGTTCAAGGTCAACCTGACCTTTATAGCAAGACTCTGTCTCAAAACAAATTAGGAAGAAAAAAAAAAGTCAAGTATTCTCATGCAGACAGGTAAGGTAAGCTGGGTCAGCAGTGCTCGGCAGGTTGACTTTATTCCAAGTGCAAGTTGTATCCAAATCTTCTGGGACCAGAGGGTCATAGACATGTGCTCTTTGCATATCATTGGAAGGTGTAATAGAAGATGAGTCTGCCATATAAAGGCATCCCAAGATTCAGTTTCCATCACATCTGATGGTATCCCGTTGGCCAAAACAAGTTGATAGGGCCAAGTCCAATATCAGGTAGATATGTAAAATTAAGCCTCTGAGAGGCCATAGGAAGTGATACTTGATATTAGTAGAAGTGAAACTTTTTGGCCAATAGTCTAAACTATGTGCCCACCATACCCAAGATGAGCCAAAGAAGCAAAGGAGAAATCCACCAGAAACATGAAAGAGGGCACCATGGCCATGCAAGTGTGTGGCAGTAAGGTGGGACAGGATCTCCCAAGAAAAGAACTTAGCTATGAGGATCACTTTGCATTTTATCGAGGAGTCCACTTTGTGTCCATAAACCTTGAAGACCCAGCCCTTACTTCGGGTGTCCCAAACAGGTGCCCTAATTCCCAATACCACAAATGGGAAGCGTTTCTTAAAGGAAACTCCTTTCCAGACATTCCCATTTTTTCTAGTGTGTGTTCTTGGGTGTGGGTTGTCTCCTGACCCGTAACTAATTAAGGCATCAACATCTACAAAGTCCAGGCTTTGTTGGTTTCTAAAACCTAAGGGAACTTTACATCTCCATTATCCTATGTAGGTGTCAACGGGATGAAGCCGTGGAGACCTATCAGTTCTGAGGAGTAACAACAAGCTTGAACAAAAGTTCTGGATGGAACCTTGCCTTACACTGAACCTTCTGAAAGGCTCACAAACTTCAGTGCCTTTCAGAAAACACCAAATGTAGGAACCTGCAAGATGGCTCAGTGGTGGAAGGCACTCGCCGCCAAGTCTGACCACCTAAGTTTGATCTCTGGGACCAACATGGTAGAAGAAAAGAACCAACTCCCACAAGTTGTCCTCTTAACTTTGCATGAACATTGTGGCACTCACATGTGTGCGTGCGCACACACACACACACACACACACAGAGAGAGAGAGAGAGAGAGAGAGAGAGAGACACTCATTAGGGTGAGAATGGATACAGGGAGAGAGACACAGAGAATGAGAGAGAGAGAGAGAGAGAGAGAGAGAGAAACAGAGAGACAGACACACACTCATTGGGGTGAGGATGGAGGGAGGGAGGAAGGAAGGAAGAGAGGGAGGAAGAGAGGGAGGGAGGGAGGAAGGGAGAGAGGGAGGAAGGGAGAGAGAGAATAGATAAATAATCTAACACATATTTAATGTGTCAAAGCAGTGAAGTCATTATTTTGTTTTCTCTTGAAATAGTTTGATGAGTCAGTTGTTCTTAGCTATTTTCCCCTAATCCTTCTCTGAAGCTATTTTCTTTCTTTTTTTTCTTTTTTCTTTTTAGATTTATTTATTATATATAAGTACACTGTAGCTGTCTTCAGACACACCAGAAGAGGGCATCGAATCCCATTACAGATGGTTGTGAGTCACCATGTGGTTGCTGGGAATTGAACTCAGGACCTCCGGAAGAGTGGTCAGTGCTCTTAACCGCTGAGCCATCTCTCCAGCTGGAAATATTTAATTAATGACTTGAAATGTAAGAGTACCTCATGTCCTCAATGGACAGCTTCTGAGAATCTCAGATGCTGACCAAAGAGCCATGTGTTCTGTTTAAGGTCTCAGACAGCATTTAACACGGGGAGTGATTAGATTGAACTGTTGGTCTGACAGGAGCCCTGTGCTGTTGAGAATTATCTCAGGTTCCACTCTGGCCCTTAACAATGGTGATTGTAGACCATTCATTTATGTGGATTTATGTGACACCGTGTAACTTCTGTAGAAATATTTTCAACCCTCGTTTATACCCTGATCTCTGGTTCTTGTCACTTCTCTCCATCTTGCTGCCTTTTATAGAATTGTTCTACAAAGCAATCTGTCACATAAGCCTTGGAGAATCTTATTCTTCATTCTGAGAGGGGCTTTTCAGGTATTTCCAAAACAACATGGCGTTTCTTCTGATACAAATTTCCTCATACTGCAAGTGTGATTGTCATTTTTAATAGAGTACCAATTTTTACCTCTGTGTATATATTAACCACTAATAATGTTTTCAAGGAACATTGGTAAAATTAAAAAAACAATTATTGTTTAGTACCTACCATGTTTTGACATACTATTGCTTGATTTTTATAACTTACCCTCCATCCTGAATATAACCTATTAAGTAAGGTTCTATGAGGAAAGAGAAAAGAAAATCTTGAAGAGGTTAACAGGATGTCCAAGACCCAAGTGCTTCTAAGTAACAAAGATGGTCCTTAAATCTATATCCAACTCACTACAAAAGCTTTATTTATTTATTTATTTATTTTCAAAAAGGAGATTTAAGCAGATGTCTTTGAAGTTCTTTGAGACTTTGACATTTCTACTATGAAACAAAGGGTTAACTCAGAGGCCAACATTGTCCAAACCCTGCACATTCCAGATAAAGTGAGTCCAAGTGCCTTCTAGGAAATGCCCTCCAGGGACTTGACACATTATATAGCTGAAAATGGTGTCCTTATTCACCTGAGATTTGTGCAATGTAAAAGCACCAGTGGAAATCCTGGGCACCAAGTCTCAGAAGGGTTTTGGTAGAAAAACCTTCACATGTGCTGTGCCGTGTCTTTGCTGAGAGGATTAAGCTCACTCTGTCTGGTTGCCCTGGGATAATTAGAGGCTCATGAATTCTCTCCCCTGGATTCTTCCCTATGTGTCTATATGATTAGGACAGTCTGTCTGAGTCTGACACATTATTCTAGCTAATCATATACTCCAAAACATGGTCTTGGGAATTCCAAAATGTTTGTCATGAACTCAGCACCGTTTTTTGGTTTTTGGTTTTTTTTTGTTGTTGGTGGTGGGTTTTTTTTTTGTTTTTTTTGTTTTTTTTTTTTATGCAACCTGGAGAAAAATCAAAGAGTGACATTTCCAAAGTTATTCTCTCGATATTAGCTAAGGCTTGGTCAGTGAGCGTTCTCATGAGGACAGAAGGCAAGAGAGAACAAGAAGCCAGTGTTTTGCCTCAGCAACTGCAGTCAACACTGACGGTGGACCGGCAACTTTTTTCTGTAAAGGCTTAATAATTAGTTTAGTCTTTTCTGGGCATACAATCTTTTTTTCACTTCTTTGTTCTGTGACAAGGCAAAAGCTGTCCCATCCAAGGTATAAATAAATGTGTGCCATTACTTGACAATACATCTTTATTTATAGTCGCTGAAGTTCAAGTTTTATGTGATTTTCATACTGTTGGGGTCCAGGAATTGCCCCGAAATCACACAAACACTATTCTCAGTCAAACAGGGATGGTTTATTAGCACACCCTAATACTAATTGACCAAGGATGTAGCTCAGAATTATCTGAGGTCATGACCCTGAACACCTTTCTCTGTCAGCTTATAAAGGAACCAAAAAACCACAGTGAGTTCATAAACAGGTATATGAAGTGCTGCCCAGTGGTCAGCTCCAACGCAAACCATTTTAGACGTAACAGTTCATACTGACCTTTAAACTTGATGGGTCCTATGTAAAGCCTTGTGGAATTTCTTAAGATTAACAAACCTTATACAGAACACAACAGGGTATGTGACCAGCATAACCCTGCTCTGAGTCAAGTTATTTCTCTGTGTGGATGACTGGCAGGCACGTTACAGCAACAATAGGAAACAGCTGGCAGGCATAGAACAAAATGGCTACAGCTATGCTGCAGGGGTTAGGGGAGCAAACCTGACCACATACCACAAAATAGATTTTTTTTCCCCTTTGTTGCTATAATCAAATAAGTGAGACTAGGTAATTTATAAAGGAAAAATGTCTCACTAGTTCAGTCTGGAGGCTAGAAGACCAGCAGTGTAATACTGAGATCAATGTGGGCTCTTGTTCTATATCTTAATAGAAAAGGAGAATAACAAGTGAGCATATGTGGAAGAAAAAGTTGAGAGCTGCCATTGCTTGGTAACACCAGACACTCACAGTGATAGTCTAGTCCTATAAAAGCAAGCCTACTTACTCCACAGAGAAGTAGCCCAGTCCTATGAGGGCAGAACTGGTTTGGCCTCTGAATGGTGTAATTATCTCCTAAGCTTCCCACCCTTTCACAGTACCATTGCTTAGGAATCAAGGCTCTAGTTCAAGAATTTTTGGAGGTAAAGATGATAGCATCTTTAAAATCACAGGTCCACCTTTGATCGTGCAGTGTACACTTCTATATAATTGCACACATCGATTCTGCCCTCACACAGACAGCCTCTGGATACAAGATGCTTGGTCCCGCCTGAGCCTTTGAGATCCACACACACCCATGTTGTCCGTGGTTCAGATGAAGACTCTCAGCATGATGTTCTTCTCTCTACTAGCCTCTCCAGAGTTGGACAAGTCTGTAGTTCTTCACACTGAAACCGTTCATACTTGAAAGGCACAGAGTACCTCAACTTTAACAGCCAAACTCTAAAACTCAGATTATTTTATTCTAGCAGCAAGATAAGAAAACTGACGAAGAGAGGAGCTGGTATTGGTTTTCTGAGCTGAAGTTAGAGGAGGTAATTATCTCATTTCAGCGTACATTTCACTTGTATCCAACATATACACACTTCATTTGTATTCAACATGTATGTACCTATATGAATTCAACAACATGCACTTCATTTGTATTCAATATATATGCTGGGAAAAATCAAGGAAAAGCCATGTATATGCATGTATAAAATTACTATGTAACCCAAAATATTCTGCTAGTTTTTTCTTTATATGGCAATTTTACAAATGCAATTTTAAATTTTTTCAACAGAGGTTTCTCCGAAGATTGAAGCACATGAAGATATATATATATTCAATATATATGTGCTTCCTTTGCATTCAATATATATAATATCTATTTTTTTCATTTGTATTCCCAGCATGTAAGGCAAAATAATTATTAAATTTCCACTATTAGTTGTCTGGAATTTAGAGCTATTAGAGAACTAAGTGCTGAGAGACCACACAACTATTGCCAAAAAAAAAAAAAAGTGTTTCTTTTCAATAAAAGTTTGACAAGGATTGTGTATTTGGTTGCATATATACAACAGAGCTTATAGAAGAAAAGAATTTAGCTTGTCAAGCACAGAGAACCTTCTAGGACTTTCCTCAAAGAAAGGAGCTTGGGCATTTCTGAAAGTCAAACCCAAACTGGCTGGATAAGCAATGGGGGTTGAATTCCTGGTGAGCTTTACAGCCAGTTTTAAAGGTTTCTGTGCTCAGTGGGGGGCAAAAAATGGGGCCCTGTGAATCAGAAAGAGGCTCTTGGGGAGGTCCCAGGGAAAAGTGTCTCAGTTTTGTTTCCTGTTGTAACAAAATACCTTCACAGAAGCAACTTTGAGGGAGACATGGCTCTTCTAGTCTTACAGTTCCAAAGGGATACAGCCCATATTTGAAGAAGACATGGTAGCAGGCAACAGAGGATTGGTGGGAAGAGTAAGAGACCAGTTGAGAGCAAAGGAGTCAGCAAAGGGAGTATCAAAGCCTATTCCCAGAGATTCATTTCTCCATTCAGGACCTGCCTCTAAGTCTCCACAGGCTTCCCAAATAGCACCAGGGGACTGTCTGAGCCTATGGAGGACACTTGCAGAGTGGATGGTGAATGGGGCACACCCAGCTAGCTGTGGATCCTTGAGGATGACTCACTCCCGTGACTCTACTTGATACATAGGCCCCTCCACCTGAGCTCCCTTAGCACAGCCAAAGTCAGAGACTCTCCTTTTAAACTAAATACAGATCTCACACATACCCCTCCAGAGGCCAGCCCAGAGCAGCCAGGTCCTATGGGCAATGTTCCACCTTTGTCTGGCCACCCCTGTAAGTATCTAGGATTCCTCCAGAATGTGCCCCACCCGCCAGCACTCATGGGTCCCATCTTTGCTGCATCTAACCTCTCCACCCAGACAGGATCACGAATATTCTCAAGGACCTAGCCTGGTAAGGTTCCCTGACTCTCTCCATCCATACCTTCTCCACAAAATATTAGATCAAACCCAGGCAGTGGAAAGACCATAAATCCTCCTCTTTATACAAAGAACTGCATGGGAACTCCCCAGGGAAGAGCTCACCAATTAGTATCCAAATCAAATGCTCAACCCTGATAACATACATCCAGGCTGCATTTCAGAGACCAAGCAGGTTGTATTTAGAAATATGCATATGTGCCCATTTAGAGGGAAGAAAGGGAAGAGGGTGCTGTAATTACATATAAAATCTTGAAAGTAAAAGAAATAACCGAAAAATAGGTAATAAAAATAAACTACATACATAACCACACTAAAAGTTTCAGACTCTGCCCGACTCTCAGCAGATGGTATTAGATGCAATTATTTTATTGGATTTAAATACTTCCTCTTTCACTACTTTCCAATTTTGCACATTACTAAACAGGGAAACTTTAAAACTTTGGATCTATTAAATTGAATTACAACTTGTTTCCCAAAATTTGTTACTATGTTTTGGAGAAAGAACACCCTACTTCTACTGCCAAAAATACATTCCTTGCTCTAGACAAAATGTGTCCTGATTTCAGACTAAATAGATTTTTAAGGAAAGACTATTTTCCCTAGAATTTAGCTTCATGTGCTTCAATCTTTGGAGAAACCGCTGTTGGAAAAATTTAAAGTTGCATTTGTAAAATTGCCATCTAAAGAAAAAAAACTAGCGGTATATTTTGGGTTACATAGTAATGTCATACATGCATATATATAGCTTTTCCTTGTGAGATATTTCTCCAATCGCTATGCAATTTTAAAGGGGGTTTGCTGCTATTAAAGTTTAAGAAGAAATATACAAACATGGAACACAGCCAATGAACACTCAAGGAGCCAGTAGCCAGAAGAACACTCAAAAGAATTCCGAAACTCACAAGGAAGCAAAATAAATGTCGACGAAAGCAAGTAAAGCCAAACGCGATGTGTTTCTTCCTAAAAGTAGCACTTGCTTTTTAATCTCAAATTTCTGAGTTTGTTTACACTAATTGTAGTCGCTTTCAGGGCGGGGACTGTAGCTGATTGACAGGTTTACTCTGAGTCTAGACTCTGCTCATACACCAAGGCCCTGAGAAGAAAATGCATCTGATTCAGTAATGCCGGCGGCGTGAACTCTCCTTTTATCTCGCGCGTTTCCTTTTTACTTTCTTTTTGCTCACATCCGTCAAAGAATACTCCTTATCTGCTTTAATTATATGGAAAGACCTTAAACTAAGCATCGAGGCTTGTCCAGCATTTATTCGGGGGTACCTTCTTACTGGCCTTCACTCTGAACTTGTTAGCTCTCCCTGGCAGTTTCTTCCATCTCCTTCCACAAGACCTCAACAACAACACGCCCCAGTTGCAGCAATCAGTACCTTCTCGCGGCTGTCAGTGACCTGCTTTTCTGCCCCTTCCCTCTTCCTCACTCTCTAGATCCAGTTACCAAGTTCCGGGGAAACACTTCTAAAGCCCGTCTGTCTGTCTTTATTTCCACAGTCACTAAGTCAGTCACCGATTCTTTCTCTCTCTCGGGATCTGACATCGCTTTTACATCGCTCCCGTGGATTCGCATCTGCTCACCCCCAGCTCCATCCCAGAGACACCCTTGAGAACTCAGACTGGATCAAGATTGTGTCCCGTTTGCAGCCTCTCAGAGGCTCACTTTACATCTCGTAAAGTGAGATGTAATTATTCGTTACCACCCAGGAAGAACTTCTAGGTCCAGCTGTTGGGTTAGCTGTACTTCAGACAGGAAGAAGGGAGAAGAAGCCATCTTTGAACCGACCCAATGAATTCATGAGATAACCTCGACTGGGATTCTCATGATCAAACCAGACAGAAGAATTAGATTCTATTCTGCTCTGAACCCACACCCACGTTTTGGGAAACTCTGAAATCTGATCAGCAGGCAGTTTTGTTTTTAAAGTTTAGAGTTGAAGATATGACTCTGATAGAGAGACCCTGCATGGAATTCATAAGGTCCAATGCCAGTGTAACAACAACAAAAAAGTCTCATACTGGTTAGTCTGGAGAAAAGAATCATATCTAAGACAAAGCCACAACTCTCTGGCCCATAAGCAGCCTCAGTAGGCTACAATTTTTACTTCAATTTGATTGAAAGGATAACTCCGTTAGTTCTGGAATAGTAAAAAATCATTTACCACTGTCCATTGTGGGGATTTATACCTCCCAATTCTGATATTTGCAACTTGTAATTAATGTGAATTTTGTTTAGGGAGTTAAGAATACATCCATGAGTAGAAAACTTCACAAATAAGTGCCTTTCCTCTTCAGAAAGAATAAATACAGTTGTGCTAGAAAATAACTACTTAGTTTAATCTTCATGTAGTTACTACTTAAATAATTTGTAATATTGAAAAGAACTCTGCAGAATTAACCCCCTAAGCAATTAAACTTGTAAATTAGCAAGAAAGCATCAACAGAAACAACCTGGGGAAAGTAAGCTTATCGCAGGAACCATTTGAAAAGATACATTAGTAGTAATCACCTGTGTTTAGAGTCCTCGCAGGATCAGAGGCAGAGGGGATTTTATGGGGGCCCAGAGCAGCCCACAATTTTTAACTGAAGGGTGTGGCAGTCAGAAATAACTCAAAAAGGAGGAATGCAAGGAACTGTCTTATTCAGGACTTCATTGTTGTGAGGAGGCACCATGACCAACGCAACTCTTACAAAGGCAAACATTTCACTGGGGGTTGGCTTACAGTTTCCGAGGTTCAGTCCATTATCCTCATGGTCGAAAGCATTATGGTATGAAGGTCAACTCGGTGCTGGAGAGAGCAATAGTTCTAATCTTGATCTGAAGGGAGCCAGGAGAAGACAGAAATTCCACACCGGACAGAGCTTGAGCATAGGAAACTTC
Source organism: Tokudaia tokunoshimensis (assembly GCA_036184795.1). Classification (NCBI taxonomy): domain Eukaryota; kingdom Metazoa; phylum Chordata; class Mammalia; order Rodentia; family Muridae; genus Tokudaia; species Tokudaia tokunoshimensis. Next base: position 45,001,930 of record BTHU01000007.1, read on the forward strand.
AAAGCCCACCCCCACAGTGATGAACTTCCTCCAAAAGGCCACACCTACTCCGTCAAGGCCTCACCTCCTCCAACAAGGCCACACCCACTCCAACAAGGCCACACCCACTCCAACAAGGCCACACCCACTCCAACAAGGCCACACCCACTCCAACAAGGCCATCCCTAATAATGCTCTCTGTGGGCCAAGCACTCAAACACATGTGTCTGTGGGGGCCATACCTATTCAAACTACCACACAGACCTCACTTTGTAGCCTGATCTTTTAATTACCCAATATATAGTACATTCTGATAAAGGAGACAGGCTGCCAAGTGTGTAATAGTGGTAAGTGAGGGAAGAGATCTAGAATCCAAACCAGGTAGAGCACTGGATAACCAAACGTCTGCCTGTGCTTACAGGAGAGAATAAATTAACATTAAAAAGTAGCTGCTTTGGGTCTGCAGAGATGGCTCAGTGGTTAACAGCAAACACTGCTCTTGTAGAAGACCTGAGTTCAGTTCCTAGCAGACATTGGATTGGTCACAGCCACCCATAACAGCAGGTCCAGGGGACTGAGTGACCTCTTCTGGTCCCTGTGGTTATCAGCATTCTCACACTTCCACAAAGACAGACAGACAGACAGACAGACACACACACACACACACACACACACACACACACAAATAAAAATAAATACTTTTTTTTTTTGGCTTTTCAAGACAGAGTTTCTCAGAGTCCTAGCTGTCCTGGACTCATTTTATAGACCAGGTTGGCCTCAAACGCACAAGGATCTGCCTGCCTCTGTCTCCCAAGAACTGGGAATAAAAGCATGCACCACCAGACCCAGCATAAAACTTGTTTTTTAAGTAGCTGTTTATATTGTTGTTCACACAGCCTAAGTTACAATACAGTGCCTCAATTAGGGTTGTTAACGCTGTAAGAAAGCACCATGGTCAAAAGCAACTTGGGAAAGAATGGTTCGGTTGGTTCCCCCCACCCCACCCCCGTTATAGTTCTACATCGCAGTCCATCATCAGAGGAAGTCATAGCGGGAGCTCAGGATGAGAACCTGGAGTCAAGAACTGAAGCAGAAGCCGTGGGTTAATGCTGCTGCTTTCTGGCCTTGTCCCTCAGGGATTGCGCTTCTTTTCTTATATAGGGGATGGTACCACCCACAGTGGGCTGGTTCTTCCCACATCAGTCATTAATCAAGACTATGTCCCACAGGCTTGCCTACAGCCGGGTTTTATTAAGGCATTTTCTGGATTTAAGTTCCTTCCACTTAGGGGACTAACTTGTGTCAAGTTGACAAAAAGACTAGCCAGCACACCTGTCTGGAAATCACTTGACAAGAATAATGCGGGAGAATGAATGTGTGAACTCGTTCCTATCTTTCTGAAGCCAAGTGCGGTAACAGGAATGACTGAGTTAAGCATTAAACCGCTTAATAATCCAGAGCTGCCTCATGGTTTCCCGTCTGGTCCTCGAGGCTCCTCGCGGGACTTTGAAGGGGCTACTTCTCTACCACAGTATCTTCTCAGAACCCCCGGCATGGCCATGGTCGCCATTGTCCGCACGGAACACAGACAGGAACAGAAGCTGCTGCCGGGACTGAGGAGAGAAGTGAGGAATTAATTTTCCGATCTGATGGGACAGAAAAAGCAAGAATTGTCTAGATATTATGAAAAACGAGACTCCTGTCAGTAATTCGGGCTGGAAAATTGCATCTGTGGTTTCTTAGGACGAATTGCCTACGGCACTGCGGCTTTTCTGGCAAATTAAAATGGAGGGTGGGTGGCACAAAGACTGACTGACTGGCGGAGTTTAGGGAGAAAATGGCAGGCTGGGGAGGTACGATTTTCATTTTACAGCACGATAATAAAGATCCTCCTTGCCGCTCTGGGTGTCCGACGATGTAATGAGGCGACCAGATGGTCTGTAAGGGCTTAGGCCCTCTGGGGAATTGGCTATGCCTTACCTGTCCCAACTTAAGTTCCAGGATTACTAATGCAGCTTCTGGAAGTCTCCTGTCCCTTCGTGCTGGGGTGTAGTAAGCCCTTTCCAAAGGCGTGACACCTGCCACTGTTGGTTGGATCCTCAAGAAAGGTGGGCATGGAAAATGGAGGAAACGGAAAAAGACAATTTGATTTGCTTATGTGTGATTAACACATCACGATTTGGGTTTGAGTTCTCTGTAGAAAGGACCGTTTAGAGAGACAAGAGTTGGGGGTGCTACCTGTTTAATCTTTAAAAGTGGAAGATAAACATGTACATAACTTGAAAAGTGCTTTTGTGCAGCTTGTAGAAAAAGCAGCTGTTTCCTCTGCAGCCCTAACTCACACTTTCCATAATGACTTGAGTTCTTAGCTCTGGTGGATTTCTAAACATGCAGTATGAAGTCCCAAGTATCTAAAATGTACATGTTCAAATACACAATAAAGAGCATGTTTGCTTTTTGTTTTTTTTTTTCAAGAAAGAAAGAAAGATCCTCTCTGACTGCTCTAAAAGAGCCTCTAATACCTTTAAACCACAGGGCTCATGCACCGGGAAAGCGATCATACCATGGTCCTAAAGAGGGTAGACTCATATTTTCATGCAGAGGCTCACAAAACTTTGTGTAAAATACAGGAGAATGACAGGAGACACGGAAACACTAGAACAAGACCCCTGGATTTCAGTTGCCTGAGTACTGTGAACTCCCAAGCAACCTTGGTGCTTCTCACAATTAAGTTAGTTTTCAGTGGCTGTGGGATAAACGATCCCAAAGTCTAGCTTTCAAACAACTGCCATTTATTATCTGATTTGTGAGGATCAGAAATATAGGTCTCATACAAGGCAGCGGTTAAATGACAGACAGCTACAATCACTCAAGTTTCAGTTGGTGAAGGAGTCTTTATATGGTTGAAGGCAGGCTCCCAGATTCTCACCTTCTCCAAAAGGAAGCTCCCACCATGGAGTGTCTGAAAATGATCATATGTCAACATGTGCAAGCAGATTCACATGCATGCATTCTTTGAGAACACATATATAAGAGTGCATGCACATATTCACAGGCATGCAATTTCCGAGTGCTATCACGCAGGCACACATTTGCAACTTCTGAATGCTGTCCTGCGGCAGCTGGTATGCAGGGCGTCCATTTGCATGCAGTTTCCGAGTGCTGTCAGGTCACACCATTCACGAGCATGCTCACATGTGTGCAGTTTCTGAGTGTTCTCATTGGTGGTGTGCACGTGTGTTTTCACATTCTGTATCCAAGTGCCATAATGTCAAATCATAAGAAACACATGCAACAGGAATGACAGGGACAACATGTCGGCCATCAGCACTTCAGTCCTACAGAGATCCTCTCTGAGGAGTACTGCCTAGATAAAGCCCAGCACACGGAATTTAAAAGAAAATCATAACATTCACAAAAGAATTCAAGGGATCTAGGAAAACATGAACGCACACTTTATTCAACTCCGTTATTCCATTGGGCTTTCCTTTACGTGTGACTTGCGTGGTTTTCTTTTCAGCATTCCATAATATTTCCTTGGCCTGCATATTTGATGGTTTAAGCATGATATGAGTTGATAAAGTCCCTAAAGTTTTTGTCGCCAACCAGCAAGGTTGAGCCCTACGGAAGCTGCACTCGCTCTTCCTGCTCCTACTAGAACTGAGCCAGAATTGAGCCCATTTGACCTTCCTTAACATCAAGTCAGGGCCAATATGAACTGTCTTCTCACCTCCGTTACAGGCATATACCTGGGCGGATAACCTAGACAAGTATGCATAGAGAAGCATAACTTTCCAGTGAGTCAGAGGAGATGCATTTAGTCAAACCATTAGTACCAACAAGCCTGGTAATTTGAGGACATGATGCAGGCAGCTTGTCCTTGGCACAGTAACTCACTATTGGCAGGACATGCACAAAATTATAATCCCTGAAGACCTTCTGTTAGCCACTCTTCTTTACAACCTGATTTAGTGATCCCATCCCTCCCCACGATCCATATTGTTCTACCCTTGCACGGGACAGAGAGAGCAGAAGTTCGCCTGAAAGTTAAAGAATTCCCAGATCCAGTTTTCCTGAATTCCCATATCAAGTTTAGGGACTGATGATGATTGTGCATCCTGGGTTAGTAAACTCTGGTTGGTCTCATCTCTAAGAGGTGTGAGGATCAAGTGACGGTCCATCTGTCCTCTGTGACATCCCCCCGCCCTCCCAAGGGATGACAGCAGCTACTGTGAATTCTCTGAAAAAGGAGGGTTTGGGGGTCTTCCAGCTATATAAGTCACTGGTAGAGAAGGAGACATAAACCATGCACGGAGGAGTTGAACTTCCACTTTCCCACTGGATGTGACTAGGGGAACTACTTTCTCCTTTCCAGGGCACAACTAGCTGCTTAGAGCAGGTTGGGGAGGGAGCAGAGAGAGAGGACAGCATAGCTTGGGGAACTACGACCTTCGTCCTGCATATACTCTGCTTAGATGGCAAGGGGCCTTGTGGCCACAGGGCATGTGTGCACATGTTCATACATGGGTGTGTTCCTGAAAGAACTAAGATGTCTGCACGGCATTTCTAACCAGTTGCATGTATCAAAGGCCATCAATAATACAGGGAAATGTCATTTTGAATGTCACTTATGCTAATGAACAAGTTTCTTGTGGATTTAGATAGCAATATTAGAAATACTGCTGCCAGCCTTTCCTCTACTGTGGATTCTGCAATGTCTTTCAAATGGTGATTGCTCATTTCCAGAATGTAGATTTCTGATACAGACACTCCAGATGTTAGTCAATCATTCCTAGAGTGCAGAGGAAATGGCACACACTTGCATTGCCCCTGTTTACTCTCAGAAGAATTTGGAAATGACTTGTAAACCCACGTTTAGCGGCTCCTCAGTCTAGGCTGATATAACAAAGTCCTCTTTGGAAAGAGGACAGCAGACTAGCTGTCATCCTGCCCACCATCTTGCTCCCTAGTGACTCTTGGCCACACACAGTGGCCATTTCTCTGGTTTCCTTGGTCTCGCAGGCAGCACGTTAGCAGTGCTTTTTACATCTGGCCACCAGAGGGCAGTATACCCCAGCTGATGCAATTTTTTCCTTTTCAAATCTATTGAACACAACAATTCGCATATCAATAGATTTCTAAGAAGATGGAAGGAGAGACCCCTGGTCCTGGAAAGACTGGATGTAGGGGAACGCCAGGACAGAGAAACGAGAGGGGGTTGAATGGAGAAAAGAGGGAGGGAAGGGGGCTTATGGGACTCTCGGGGAGGAAAAAAAAAAAAGAACACAAAGAGGAATGTGTTGGTTAAGTGTGGCATTTGGAGTTTTTTCTCAGTCTTCAGGGGTGAAAAGGTTGTGTACTTTCTCAAAGAAATCTAAACGGCTCTCTCTGCACTCCCGTTTACAAGCATAGAGAAAAATAATGTGGTCTCACTTTTACCGACAAGAAAAGCAACACATGGCAGTGTGTAGTTAACTTGACACTTAAAGCCTAACCTATAACCTACACACGCACACACACACACACACACACACTTATATATATGTGTATATGAAGATCTTACCCACACTCATCAGAACTTACTGCCTATCTTTACTACACCACACCAGTGCTTATGTATGTCTTTATTTCCATGACAACGGTGCTGGGCTCCTCTAGGGTAGCAATCTACTTTCTTACTTCTTTATTGAATAAAATTAATCCAAAGATTGACTTTTCTAATCAAATAAATAAATTAAATTTGTTTGGTCTCTCTGTTTTTCCAGATGTGCTATAGCAGGCAAAAAATTGCACGTGAACTTGCATCCCCAGCCACCCCCCATACATACACATACAGAGACAGAGACAGAGACAGAGAGACAGAGAAGGAGGGAGGGAGGGGAAGAGAGAGAGGGAGGGTGGGGAAGAGAGAAGGAGGGAGAGAGAAGGAGGGGGAGAGGGGGGGAGGGAGAGGAGAGGGAGAGGGAGGGGGAGAGTGGGAGAGGGAGGGGGAGAGTGGGAGAGGGAGAGGAGAGGGAGAGGGATGGGGAGAGGGGGAGAGGGACGGGGAGAGGGACAGGGAGAGTGAGAGAGGGAGAGGAGAGGGAGAGGGAGAGGGAGGGGGAGGGGGAGAGTGGGAGAGGGGGAGAGGCAGAAGAAGAGGGAGAGAAAGAGGGAAGGGGAGAGGGAAAGGGAGGGGGAGGGAAGAAAGGAAGGGAAGAGGGGAAGGAAAGGAGGGGGAGAGAGGGGGAGAGGAAGAGGGAGGGGGAGAGAGAGGGAGGGGGAGGGAGGGGAGGGGGAGGGGAAGAGAGGGGAAGAGGAAGAGGGAGGGAGAGGGAAGAGGGAGGGGGAGAGAGGGAGGGGGAGGGAGGGGAGGGGGAGGGGAAGAGAGGGGGAGAGGAAGAGGGAGGAGAAGGGAAGAGAGGGAGAGGGAAGAGGGAGGGGGAGAGAGAGGGAGGGGAGAGAGAAAGAGGAAGAGGGAGGGGAGGGGGAGGGGAAGAGAGGGAGAGGGAAGAGGGAGAGGGAGGGGGAGAGAGAAAGAGGGAGAGGGAGAGGGAGAGAAATTTTCAATAGAAGGTACCAGTTCCAACCCTGAGAAACCCCCGGCTATATGACGAACCTGGGAGAGCTGTGAGCAGTGGCCTGCAATTCCAGTTCTTGGGAATAGAGACAATGAAATCAATAGTTCAGGGTCATCTTCAGCTACACAGCAAATTTGAGGCCAGTCTGGGCCGCAAGAAATCTTTTCTAACAAAAAAAAAAACAATTCAAGAATCTCTTCTCTTCAGTTTCATATAGTGCCCAGTATTTTTATTCACCAGAGATAATTATTTACTTTTTCCCAGCAGCAGGAATATATAAACACACAACTTTTACATTAACATATAAATATTTTATATGTTACAAATATTTATAAATGCATTTATAAATGTCCGCTTATGTTTTTAAATACCTATTATAAAAGGTAAATATAATACTTAATGTTTAAGTATATTTTTATTTCCTTTATATTGGCAGTTTTGATTGCCCTGTAATATTATTACAATAATATTTTATGTTAATATTATTAAATATTTACCTGCTTATAATTTATTTAAAATCACAAATACTAACACTTTGAAATACTTGAATAATTTCTAAAAGATCAAGTATTTTGAATAACTTGTATTAAATATGTATCCTATTTAATGCTACATTTTGTTGTCAGCAAATAATTATTTTTCTTAGCTTCCTGCAATGTAAAGTTCTGAGCCTTGATCAAGTTCATGTAGACGCTCATTTTAAATGACAGTAGTAGCTAACAAATGCCCTGTGAAGGCGTTTTAACAATCTGCATCCATAATTCAAACAACAGGCTTAGTAATTTTTCATTAATAATTTTATCATTATTTCATATTTTAGATTCTCATCATTTTGAATCTTATCACGTGAGAGAAATTTTTCATACCCTCATAGGAAAACCGTTGGCATTGTTTTCCCATTGATCTCTCAGGCTTCACTGTGGTGTAGGAGTTTCTATAGCATTACTGAAGCTACTCGTTGGTTGGAGAAAGTTGTTTTCAGTTTTCTCAAGCACACATGTACTGAACTAGAAGTAAGGAAAATGTCACACGTCACAACACACTCAAAGTAAGGAGATGCTCACGGCAAGCCTGCTCTGATCTAAGGATGCCACAAACACCATTACAACCTGCAACCATGGGACGTGAACTCAACCACGGGATCTGAATATTGAATATTCCAAGGGATTAAATTTATAATTTAAGAAATAAAGAAACAAACCTTTAAATGTACTAACACATCAATACATCATCTGTTTTGTAGGTAGAGCTGACATCTCTGTGCCAACCTCCACACTGATGACCACTGCCAGAACAAGGGTTCATGAAATAGAAGAACTCCTCATTTTGATCTTTTGGCTGTACTGTGAGAGTATTCTCTTATAGTAGAAAATGCTACTCAGTTTCCTAATGCTGCAACAATGTTGGTTTCTTTTCACGCACCTCCTAGACAGGAGTCCAAGCACAGCTTAGACTTCAGCCTCTGTTTCTGGCCCCGGGGACTGTAATCACACCATTGCTTAGTGCTAGGGCCCTATCTGGGGTGACTGGGAGGAACTCATGTGGGGTTGGTTGGCAGTCTTCGGGTCCTTGTGATTGTAGGACAGACATCTGGGTGTTGCTGGCAGAGGGCTGGAGGCTGCTGCTCTCAGCTCCTAGAAGCCGTGCAGTACCTTCATCCTTTTTCACAGCCATGAAAGAATCCAGAAAGATGGGAGCTACAGATTTTTGTAATGTAATCATATGATCACCAACCCATGACCATATATTTTGATGCCTTTGTTCTGTCCTTACAAGCAAGTTATTGACCCACCCACACTCAAGAGGAAAAGATCACTCAGGACTGTGACAACCAGGAGGTAGGGAACACGGACCACCTTAAGTACTTACTTGCTCTCGTTGCTTCCTAAAAGGGAGACCCAAGAATAAATACCAGTTCTTAAAGAGTTATTAGCTCATGCAATTTCAGCTATGTACCATGTAGAACACTAGTTCTTTAGAATCTTTTCAAAGACCCCTCTGTTGGGATCTTACAAACCGCCACCTTTATTTTCTGAGCTGTCTCTAAACTCCAGGAAGGATTCAGGGGTAAAATCCATCAATAAATCTCACTCAGCCAAGGTCGGAAGAGCAGAAGGAAAGGGCTCCTGATCCTGGCTCCCAGGCTTGTCAGACTGAGGTGCGCATGTCCATGCTCTGAGACTGTGGTGGCATTCCGGACAACCCAAGCAGAGGGGTCTCACGATGTCTGACAGTTCCTGCAACGTCATGGTTGTCAAAAGTCATCCTCCCTGTCTTCTCTATTCCTGTCCACTTTGTGAACACTTGATTACCTGAACTCAGATCTCTTCTATTTGAATCAAAACAGTTGTTTGTTTGTTTGTTTTTAATGGAACTCTTACTCTAAGATAAAGCTGTTTTTGTGAACTAAGATTGCCAATCCTGCTTATCTTCCTGTGACCCAGGTGTAAATATTACCATCACTTTGTTGTTTGAAATAATAGAATATGAGAAAGGGAAACAGGGAGAAAAGGGGGTAGGCAGAAAAAGATCTGTTTCTGTGTTGTGTATCTTTCCAGCGTCCAGTGATACTGTTAACGTTCTGTTTATCCACTGGTGTGTAACAGACCACACAAAGCTTAGGGATATAAAACATATAGTGGTCACGACTCTATTGGTTAAAAAGCAGGACAGTTGTTCTGTGAATTTTTCTGGGCAGATATGAATAAACAAGGGATTGATAACAGACCAAAGAAACCATTCTATACAAGTCAATTTTAGCGAACCACTGATATTATTATTAGTGTTATCTACAGGGACACAGATGGTAGGGTTATTTTGGGGTGCATGAGTGATTCTAAAGCTGTTGCTTCACTCCAGCTTTTGAAAGTTGAATCTCTGAGGTTCTCGAAAGGTATATCCCTGAAGCTTCCGGTGACACTTGCAAGCAGTTAGGCTAGCTTAGGAGTCTACTCAGCAATTGCTTCTCCTGTTTATAACCTTGAGGAGGGGCCTTATAAAGCCGGTAACTTCTAGAACCTTCCTGAGGTTTCTGGTCCTTGGAAGCTATGGTGGTTTGAATGGGAATGGCCCCATAGACTCATGTTTGCACCCTGCTCCCCAGTTGGTAGAACTGTTTGGGAACAATATGGAGGTGTAGCCTTATTGGAGATGATTCCAAAATCCCAATACTGCCAGTTAATTTTCATGCCCCCCCCACCTCTGCCATGTGTTTGTTGTCCCAACACACAAGCTCTCAGCTATTATCCCAATGCCACTTCTGAATCACTGCTGCCATGTTCCTTGACGTGATGATCATAGAATTGATCTGAAATTGTAAGCAAGTTCCAAATTCAATGCTTTTTTTTTAATAGGTTGCCTTGGTTACAGTGTTTTGTCACAGTAACAGAAAAGTAACTAAGACAGAAGTTTTGTAACTACCCAGGTCTTCAGAGGCCGCCACCTCCCCCAGAAGCAATGTTTCATTTAAAGGAAATGTTACACAGTATCAACTCACTGTAGTGATGGTTTGTATCAGCCGCTCAGTGTCTAGAGCCTCACTGGGGTGACTCAATTAGTCAGGAATACTTGGGATAGTTTGGTGAGCACCATATGTCCAAGACAGTTCTTATCTCTATGGCATCTACTGGGTCTATAATACACAAGATGTCTTCTTCACTCATGTGGCATGTTGCCTGGGCTGGGATGGCTAGAATAGGCCTGGCTTGGTGACATCATCTTCTCTCCAGATGATAGTCTCAAGGAACAACTCCTTATATATTAGATGAAGTCCCTGCATATTCAAAGCAGGGGTCACAGTAAAGGACAGAAACTGCAGTTTCCTAAGGCTTAGCCTCAGAAGCACCACAATTACTTCCACTATCATTTATTGGCTAAAGACTTACTAAGGGTAGCACAGGTTCAAAGAAAAGAGGAATAAATTCAAACTTTTGATGGATTTGGATGCACATACACAAACAAGGAACTGATGGGGCCAGATTGGGGTTGCTTTGGGGCAGGAGGTTGTTTCTTAGTTGATTTAAGATAGATTCATATTTTGTAGCTAAGGATGGCTGCAAACTCACGGTCCTCCTGCATAAGCCTTCCAAGTTCAGGAATTGAAGGCTCTGTGCTGCAATGTCTGGCCAATGTTGCCACCTTTGATACTAGTTACCATAGTGAATACCATTCGGCAACTAAATTTTTCACTCAGTGACAAGTCTTGAAAAATCTACCCTAGTTACTTGTATATATGTACCTCACTCATTTTTTCCAATTGTTACATGTTATTTACTAATGTCACAGGTAGAAGGGGTGTGGTGCCATACCTGTAATCCAAGTGTGTGGGAGTTAAGTCTCCCACATAAATTACATAGCAAGTTCATGTCCAATCTAGGCTACATACAAGATCCTGTCTCAAAAATAAATCAAACATACTACAGTTTATTTAGATGTTTGTTCCTTCTGGATCATAAGAGAAATCTTGTTTTACTACTTTAAAATCATTTTTTGAAAATAATTGCTTTTGTTTACATTTGATTGTTTCTAAGGTTGATCCTGGAGAGTGAAATTTGGTGGTTAGCATCATGGAACAAGAATACATCTAGAAGACAATATCTACTTACATCAAGAATTGACTCAGCCAGCTTACACCTACAGATTCACTACATTTCCAGCTTCTCTGTCAATCGCCTAATACTATCATACTTTGTCAAGATTTTATTTTATTATTTTAATTTAATTTTAATGTGTAGGTGTGTACATGTGGGTGCAGGTGCCTGTGGAGGTTGGAGGACTCAGATCCCCCTGGAGCTGGAGCTACGGGTGGTTGTGAGCTGTCCAACGTGGGTGTTGGGAAACGAACTGGGTCCTATTGCAAGAGCAGTAAACACACTCGTAACTGCTGAGTCATCACTTCAGCTCCGCTATAAGCTTTTTAAATATGCACCACTTAAAACACAGTATGTTACTCTTTTATTCATTTTCATGCCCTGTCCTCAGAACACTCATTCATCACCAAATTTGTTGGATGTCTTGTCTATTTATAGCCCTTCCCCATTTCCATTATAGTGTTTTATGTTCTATATTCTTTGTAGAAATATTTTTTTTCTATTCCAGGGCCTAATTCTCTCATTTTTACCTATTCAGGACAAATTTGGATGAAAGCCAGCATCCTGGTCACAGGACTGGAGTTTAAGTGAAGAGGGAGGCTCAAAGCCACCCCATTGGGCTCAAAGTCACTGCAGTCACTTAGCACAGTAACCAAATCACATTCCAGTGCAAGGTGGATTTCCAAAGATTCCAGGCAAACCTCACCCCTGAGGTTACAATTTCAAACATTGACAGAATTTCTCAAAATTGCAGCTCTCAATCGATGGCTCACAATCATGTGGGTGCTTTGGCAAAAACAGAGAAGTCTCCTGCCTTAGGATTTCCGGCTGTAGGTGAGGGGCAGAAGCTCTCAGTCGGAGCACACTGCTCTATTCACTAGTAGAATCTGAGAATCACTGCCGAGATCACAGATCAATAGGTTGGAAAGGAGGACAGAACAAGGAAAGCTAATAGTTCATCCCCCTGCCTTGCTCTGGGAAAGAAAAATAGAATTCCATCATAGAATTTGAGATCACCCAGCCCTGTGATGTCTAACCCCCTCTGTCAGCATAAGAGACTCACCCAGACCTCTAAAGCCAGACCTTTTGGAGGGTAGATTGGATTCCCGCCTCACACAAAGCTCTCTTATGTCCCAGACACCCAGAGCTCACCCTGAATCCTTATTTCATTTAAAAAAAAAAAAAAAAAGGAAACTCGGACTAAGAGAGGTTCATGCGTAGTGTTTTGCCTCAGCCTAGTAGCCAAGGCTTACTGGTCCTGACACACTGTCTGAGACTCTCTGTGTTCTGTCAGGGCTCCTCGACAAGACTTGTTTTACCCGGTGATGGTGAATGCTGCAAACACTCTGATAATGTAGCGTTCTCACAAGGTTGGTGAATGTTCTTCTCTAAAAATCAATCCTCTGTATAGTATCTGTTGCTCTAAAATCTAAAAGGGGGGAAACATTTAGGTCCTTGTCTGTGACTGCATTATTAAACAAGGAACACACCTGCAAATGATGGGTGGCTCTTTCCATTGCTCTTTTTACCTCTGATAGTTAACACACACACACACACACACACACACACACACACACACACACAACTGTACAGTGGTGCACAAGTCACAGCTCAGGTCCTGGGTATTTGTGCTTATTCTACAACACCAGGCTAGTATATCCTCCGAGAAAGAATGGATCGTAAAATGTAACCAAGCTTTACAAGTTTTATTCAATCATCAGTCTTTTTTTTTTCCCTTTTCATTCTTTGCTGTCCCCGTTCCCTGGATCCTCATGTATTTTTTACAAAATTTATAGCATACCGTAAAATTGTCGGCACAGCCAGAGTAAAGGAGCCAGGGTTTGGGAACAAGGAGTCCACATTCTAATGGTCTTTGTGCTCGCCTTGCCAAACACAAAGCCATTCATTCAGTCTCCTTCCTTCGGCTATATTGCGACATGGATAAGATAGACCAGGAGCCTTTTGTCTCCCAGGATCCTTGTGAGGTAAGACTGATTAGAGTCTTTTATAAGCACAATCTATTCTTTTCCGTGATGTGCTCTCAGAGGGCAGGCTTGGATATAAAACAAGGTTATTGGAAGCCACACCCAAGGGAGTTTCCTGAAGCCAAATGTTACACATAAGCTTGGCCTCAACTGTAAGGATTTCCCAAGGATACAACTGTGAAAAAGCTGCACAAAACCAGAGAAATAATGATGTAAGGATACACAAGTACGTAGATGCCTTTAAATGTTGTCAATTGGTAGCATTTACCAAATAGGATACTGTTTCCTTGTAAGGGGAAAACTCTTCTCACTCTTGTTTGTCTTTTGAGGACAAGGGAAAAGTATACATTTTTGTTAATTGTATGTAGTCTGGGTTTCAAGAAAATAGAAATTATACAACAGAACAGTAATAGTGATTAATATATTTAATTAATACATAATTAGTATTTCTTAATATTAGTTACACAGAAATAATCTAACTTTTTCATGTATTTCTCTTTGGTCGTTCATATGACTAGACAAGTATATTTGTATATATAGTTCGAAATTAGGGTGAAATTTTATATGTTATTAGTTCTTAATTTTTTATAGTTTGTTTTTTGGCTATTTGTTTGCCTATTTGCTATCTATGAGACAAAATTTAACTGTGTATCCCAGATTAGTGTAGAATGCTTTGAATCCCAAGGTAAAATTAAATAGACAGTTCTCAGGGCTGGAGAGATGGCTTGGTGGTTAAGAGGACTGACTGTTCTTCTGAAGGTCCTGAGTTCAAATCCCAGCAACTACATGGTGGCTCACAACCATCAGTAACGAGATCTGACTCCCTATTCTGGAGTGTCTGAAGACAGCTACAGTGTACTTAAATAAATAAATCTTTAAAAAAAATAGACAGTTCTCCTGCCTCAGCTTCCCAAATGTCATGATCACAGCATAAGTCATAATACCTGGTTCTATGTGTGTGTGTGTACATGTACATGTATGTTCATGTGTGTGCGTGTGAATGTGTGTGTGTTAAAAGTCTACACTAATTAAATAGCTTGAGCTACTTCAGTTATCAGCCCTGCGGCATCACAGAATACTTCACATTTTCTGAATTCAGTGTAAGGAATAGCAGAATTCCTTATTCTACTATTCTGTGTCCCAGCTCTTCAAATTTCTCCTTGGGGTCAGTTGTTTTTATTGTAATGATGAGTTATCTTGGCGTAGATTTCCACACATCCTACATTCAGCCAAAGGACAGGGAGAAAGAAGGGCCATCCTTGATTGGCGCAATGAACAATGGGCCATTCACGCAGCCAAGCACTTCCTGTTGCAATGTCTCCTTTGCCTTTCTCATTTCACTGATTTGGAAATTAAATCAATAAACATGCAAACCAAGTCACTTTCAGGGACAAAAAAGGGAGAGAGCTAGATTTTTAATGCAGGTCAGAACCCTGGGTAGGTATTGATTTTGTATAAAGATGTTGCATTAAAAAAAAATCCATACCTCTCAGTAGACAGAAACCAAAGTGAGTGAGTTGAGTTTTTGTTTGTTTGTTTGTTTGTTTTTTGGTTTTTCGAGACAGGGTTTCTCTGTGTAGCCTGGCTGTCCTGGAACCAGGCTGGCCTCGAACTCAGAAATCCGCCTGTCTCTGCCTCCCAAGTGCTGGGATTAAAGGCGTGCGCCACCACAGCCCGGCTGTGAGTTGAGTTTCAATCATCTTGTGAGCACAGCGTAGATTTCTACCTGGATGCATCTCTCTCTCTCTGTCAGCGAATGGTATCTCATCTCTGTCACATCCACACTCTCCTAACTGGAGCTTTGATCTGCTGTTAGTGTTTAACTTTGTAACTGTTTAGTAGTTCCATGTTTATATAATGAGTTATCTCCATTTCCATCCCCCTCCCCTTTCTCGGCCCATTTTTAGCCCCTCTGAAAGACATTCCTCAGCAAAGTCCTCTTCCTACTTCCATTCCTCTTTTATTGTGTGATGCCCAGAGTTTAATTCGAGTTTCTTGACTGACAGAAACTTCCTCACAGGCCCCTCCCCCAGCCCTGATGAAATGGGGAATGTGCCCAATCTTACACAAGACCTATGTAGATAACCAGAGGTCCAGCGAGTTCATGAGTACAGTGGCTGCATCCAGAAAACACCTTTTCCTTATATTAGACTCATCTATAAAATTAGATCCACCTAAGCTTTAAAATAACAAGTTTACATACAAGTTCACATGTTAGAAAAGAGACAGTTCACCGTTATCAGATGTGATGGTTTGAGTGAAAATGTCCCCCATAGGCTCATAGGAAGCAACACAATTAGGAGGTGTGGTCTTGTTGGAGTAGGTGTGGCCTTGTTGGAGGAAGTGTGTTACTGGGGTATGGGTTCTGAGGTCACAGATGCTAAAGCCAGGACTGGTGTTTCACTCTCTTTCGGCTGTCTGTTGACCTGAATGTAAAACTCTCAGCTACCTCTCCAGCCTCATGTCTGCCTCTGTGCTCCCATGCTTTCTGCCATGGTGACAATGAACTAAACCTTTGAACCATAAGCCAGAGTCAGCTAAATGTTTTCCAGTATAAGAGTTGCCACGATCATGGTCTCTCTCCACGGAAGTACAAACCCTCAGACAATCAGATATGAGAGTCAGGAGCGTAATTGTGGAAAGTGGTTGATTACAGAACGTCTGTTGAGAAAAACCACAGGCTTGATGTATGTAATGCATGACAGGGTCGTCTGTAAATATATAAGGTCAAAATAGAATGGAATCTGTAAACCAGAACTGAAATGGCTGGCAGGGGTTGCAGGGAGACCCTTCCACTGCATGCGTGGCTCCTGCTTTGATAGAGAAAGAGGCCATTGTTTTGTGCCACAGGGCTTGGTTTGGGGATAGATGAACTTAATCTTTCCAGCACCCTCATCCATATTTAATATCATATGTTCCATGTGATCCTGTGTTAGTCAATGTGTTTCCTAAAACAGCACACAATGAAAAGGCTCTGAAATCATCACGTAGTTAGCACACCTATGCCAACTATAGCTATGGGAAAAGTATTTTGAGTAATACATACTTACAAGGAAGTTCAAAAATGTCATGTTTTATAGTATATTTTCAAGAAGCACAACCTAGTGCTTTAATACATTGGTAAGATTTGTAAGATTAATACATTTGTAAGATTTTTATTTTCAACATAGCAAAACATAGTGGATAACCCCAGAAAAAAAAATACATTCCTATTACCTAAAAAGGAAAGGGAGAAGGGCCTCCCCTAGTCTATAAATCTGCTCTCAGAAAAGCCTCTAGTAGATCCCACAGGCAGAGCAGCTACCTAACCCTTGACAGAGATGAGGCTATTTAACTGGAAAATAATGGAAGCCACAGCTGCAGAAGACAGAAGGCGGGTCCCGCTTCCTTCTCTGGGTGGCTAGAATATTGCCTCTTAAATGAAAGAATGTGCGTGGGGAAAGGAACGTAGCCGCTGATGTTTGATGTCTTAACCTTCTGACACTTCATAGTGGAAAAATAAAATTGATGTCAGGCACGTGTGGCTCAGCCGACACGGAACAGGGATGACAGGGACAAAATGAATGCATGAAGTAACAGAACAAAAGAGAGGCCCAGGACAGCATTATTTCAAAGAGACAGCCCTTAAAAGAGTAAGGCTTACACAGCCTGGTGGCATAGGAGGATTCTGTTAAAAACCTGTCTCTGCTTTGCCACAGTCTCTGTCACATTACAGGAGAAAAATCGTGCCTTTTGAACAAAAGTGCCTCACTTTGGGTGTATATTTAATCAATACAATGAGACACTTGCCTAGGAAATGTACAGGATAAGGTTATGAGAAAAGAATAGAGAAAGAGATCCTTGGGAAACTAGTCTGATGGGGCAGAATTGGCTAACGTTTCAAATAGTATTTCATTTCAAATAGCATTTTATGGGTTCAGAAGGCATAGGTGTAGCTTGTAGACACCAATGGCTGCCCACACACAGGGAAGGACATAGGGAAGTTACTATTTTTGTAAGTTATGCTTGTCAAGGCTCATAAGGACACCCACTCAGGAACTTAAATGTATCTCGTGAAAGAGAAATAATAACAAAAAGCATGCTAAAAGAAGACATTTGCATTTGGAGAACCTTAAGACTTAGTAGCAGAATACAAAATTTTAAATGGCAAAATGGGAGCTGGAGAGATGGCTCAGCAGTTAAGGGCACTGGCTGCTTTTCCAGAGGACCCAGGTTCAATTCCCAGCACCCACATGGCAGCTCACAACAGTCTATAATTCCAATTCCAGGGGATCTGATACCTTCACAGAGACATACATACAGGCAAAACTCCAATCAGTGATTGAAAAAATATATTTTTTAAAAGGATAAAAAATGCCAGTTACAAGAGCGACCAGGGACCCACAGGGTCATCTTCATGACACTCCCAAGAAGCAACAAACTCATGAAAGAAGTCAATGAAGATCTGCAGTGAGGTTCTGAGAATTGTTAGCTTTTTGAGGAGTGCTACAGTGTGAGGAAATCATAGCCTGGGGCTCGGGTCCAGGTCTGTCACCTAAGAGTTTCTTTGGAACTTCATTTCTTCACATGTAAAATGAGGCTAGCATTTCTCTTCTGTAGGATGGCTTTAACTGAGCTACTAGCTATTGACAAAGAAGCTAACACATGGAAGACCAGTGAATGTTTTTTATTAGAACAAAGGAATCATAAACCCATGAAATGTGCAAGTTGGAGGTATCCATGCATACATCATAAACTTTGTATTTCATGAGGCAGTGGAAACTCAAGGAGAGTTCATGTCTAGCCCTCCCATTCCAGACTCCAAAGGTGTTCAGACAATAACTTGGAACCCCAGTCATTCAAAAAGTCTACTCAGGAACATTCTAGAAAGTAAAGAGAAAGACAAAGAGGAAAAGAATAAGAACTTCTATCACTTTGATATACATTCCATTTTCCTTTCTTTTAAAGGTTGGGCTCCGGTCTGGGGAGATAGTTCAGTCGTTAAGAGCGCTCCTGTGTAAGCACATGGATCTAAGTTGGAATCCTCAGCACCCACTTAAAACTGTGTCAGGCATGTCTGCACATGTCTGTAACCACAAGATGGAGAGGGGAGGGGAGATACTCAGAACCCAAGAGCTCACTGTCCAATCAGCTGAGCTGAAATGTGAGCTTCTGTTTTGGTAAAAGCCAGTAAGGCAGAGACTGATGGAGGAGATTACTGATCTGCTGCTCTGAGCTGTGCACACTGCATGTTTCTAACATATGTACACATAGAGACATAAAACCATCTGCAAACGGGCATTCATGTGTATGCTTTTTTTAAAGGAAAACTCTCATAGACAAAAGATGTTAGAAAATGTTTGCTGTGTGCCAGCAAGTAGGAAGTCAGCTCTTGTGAGCCAGAAGCCAGACTGGAGGCACACATTTCTACTCAGGAGGCCTGGGCATTTCCAGGTTTGAAAGTGGCTGACTGAGGTCACATACAGCATGGAGAACAATCCATTTCATTCAGAGTCTGTTGACTGAATGACTACTATTGATAGATGGGTGGACAGATGGAGAGATAATCGATTAGATAGATAGATAGATAGATAGATAGATAGATAGATAGATGATAGAGATAGACAATAGAAAGTTACATAGATAGATAGATAGATAGATAGATAGATAGATAGATGATAGAGATAGACAATAGAAAGTTACATAGATAGATAGATAGATAGATAGATAGATAGATAGATAGATAGATAGATAGATGATAGAGATAGACAATAGAAAGTTACATAAATAGATAGATAGATAGATAGATAGATAGATAGATAGATAGATAGATAGATAGATAGATGATAGAGATAGACAATAGAAAATTACATAGATAGATAATAGAAAGTTACATAGATAGATAGATAATAGAAAGTTACATAGATAGATAGATAGATAGATAGATAGATAGATAGATAGATAGATAGATAGATAGATAGATAGATGATATAGACAATAGAGAGTTACATAGACAGACAGACAGACAGACAGATAAAGGTAGATTTTCATAGCAATATATAATCTAGTATTTGAACAACTAGGCACAATAGCCTGTTGTAATCTATAAAATTCACCATCATTTTTTGATATGTGAAGACAGGATGTATCTAGTTTTTCTCTCATTGATGGTTTGTTTCGTTGTTTTGCTGATCTTTGGGGACTTGGGAGATTTTTGTTAGTTTTGCTGAGTTATTTCGATATTAATGTATTACCTGAGTTGTGTGACCAGAAAGCTACCGCCAGGCATCCCCACTCTAAATTCAGTGGCTGAAATTGGCAAATATTTATTTCGTGAATGGTCCTGTGGGTCAGCACTTTGGGCTGAGTTCCTTTGAGCTTGTCTAGTCTCTGGTGGATTTACTTATGTGCTCGAGGTCAGGTGCTGACTGATTTAGAATAGCCCACATCAATGCTACAAAATCACTCATCTTCTATTAGCCCAACTCAGGGTTGTTTGTGGCAGAAATTTGTCCCTATAAATAGCAAAGGCTTCTGAAAGCTGTAAGACTTTATCATCCCCAGACAAGTCAAATAAGCCTGTCATCTCAACCTGAAGTCACTTGAGGAGCTTTAACTATGGCAAGAAACCATTTGGACCACCATTTCCTACACATAAAGACTTCTTCATGGGGAAGGAAGTATCTTCTCAGAACAGGACTGAGAAAATAGCCTTTATCATCAGAGGCTAGCATTTGGGGCTCCGGGGAACATGGGTAAACAAGCTCATTCCTACTCCATACCTTCTGCAGCTTCATAACACAACTCTAGCATGGCCACGTGTCCCAGAGTTACAGCAGCAGATGAAAGAGGATCTTTGGGTCTTGCTAGCCACCAGCCTTGCTCCGGGTTCAGTGACAGAACCTGTCTCCAAAGAATCATAAAGCAGGAGACTGACAGTCTTCTTCTCCTTCAGCCTCTGTGGACCAAGGTATGAGAGTCCATGCACACACAGGTAGTCAGACATCACAGACACATACAGTCTCTGTCTATCTCTGTCTTGTCGTTTCTCTCTCTCTCACACACATGCAAACAAACGTTCTACAGAGCCCTGCACTATGGGCTCCACTCCCAAACACATCCATGGTCATGCAGACTTCCTTAAAGACCTGAGGAAGGATTTTCTGCCTGTCTCCTTTTACCATAAATCTGTATCTGGGTCGTGTGCCTTATTCCTCCAACTGAGCTGGCTTCAGACGTTTCTCCTATTCATCGGCCTCATGATATTTTAATGCCGTAAACGTACCATCCATCTGTGTCTGTGCCTTATGCAAAAGAGGCAGAAGGAAAGCTTCCCCCAGTTTCACCAAGTATAGGCTGCTACTGAGAACACGTAGAAGTTTCTTCTTCAGCCTACGGGAATGTACGAGTCAGGGGCGGGGCCATTGCCCAGCACGTGACTGCCTAGATTAGATGCCCGCAAGTACAAAGAGACAGAAAAAAAGAAACGCCTCTCTGGTTCCCACCATGGGGCAGAATAGCACCTTGAGTTCCAGTATCCAGCTTGAATAATCAATCAGGGACTGCTGACAGCAGCAATCTATCTTCACATGACGGACAATAAAAAGAGGAAGATGGAGACAGAAGGGGAATTTCGTAAGTGAGGTTTCACTGCTCGGCACAAACCAAAGGCAAAGAGGTCTGGGAACTGGCGGCTCAGAACTGTCAGACCATCAAAATCCAGGTCTGCTCTTGCAGACGCTCAGGGAACAGACAGCCAAGGAGGTGGCTCCTCAACCAGCAGTGTTGCAATATTGTGTGTGTGTGTGTGTGTGCGCGCGCGCGCGCGCGTGTATGATTATGCACATTTTCATGCGTTTATGTCTGTGCCTAGGTATGTGCCTGTGTGTGTCACTGCATACACACACACACACACACACACACACACGTATGTGCATTATGAAGCAATTAAGCATACCTTTGATAGTTAATATGTCTCTAAGGCAGTAGTTCGCAACCTGTGAGTCACGACCCCTTTAGAGGGCAAATGACCCTTTCACAGGGGTCACCGAAGACCATCAGGAAATACAGATACTTATATTACAACTCATTACAGTAGCAAGATTACAGTTATGGGCAGCAAGGAAATCATTTTGTGGTTGGGGAGGGCCGTTACAACATGAGATCCGTGTTAGCATCACAGCACTGGGAGTGCTGAGAACCACTGCTCTAAGGACTATTTAGACCTTTCAGTGCCCTTAGCTTGTTAAGCTCATTCAGTCCTATTTATAATAACCTCTGGAAGTAATGGTTTTATTGATATCCCAGTTTATTAATTTATATTCCTTTGTTAAATCCTCAAAGCTAGTTTGTATTTTTTTTTATTTTTTGTCTTGGTTTTGTTTTTTGTTTTTGTTTTGTTTTTTTAAGATTTATTTATTTATTTATTATAAGTACACTGTAGCTGTCTTCAGATACACCGGAAGAGGGCATCAGATCTCATCACGGATGGTTGTGAGCCACCATGTGGTTGCTGGGATTTGAACTCAGGACCTGTGGAAGAGCAGTCAGTGCTCTTAACTGCTGAGCCATCTCTCCAGCCCGGTTTTGTTTTTTTGTTTTGTTTTGTTTTTGTTTCTTGGAAACAACATTACAAATGAATGGGCGTGTTAAATTCGCACTTGATATTTAACCAAGAAAATATGAGAACCTGAATCATTTAAAAATATTACATCATCACACCAACACGAACAGCTCTCACTGAGGTAATTAGGCTGCGTGTCAATGATTTTCTTCATGAAGAGATTAAAGCGTCCTCGCAGGTCAGAATCTGAGGGTAGGGATCGTGCTGGCATTTTAACTGTGTTGTCAGGAGCTGAATTTACAGAGTAACAGCAAAGGCATATTCAGTCGGTCTAAGCTGTTTCCTTAGGCACTAAATCACACAACCCTGTACCTTCAAAGCCCAGGGAAATCCTGAACCAGAAGCCTGGGATTTGGCAGTTAGATTGGATTAGTTTAAGGGTCCTGAACTTCTTGAGGCATGAAGGTCCGATTCCCGGGTCCTTTGGGCTCCTGTGAGAGAGGTGTTTGCTGTAGCCACTGAGAAATCTGAGCTGCAGTGAGCTTCAGGCAGTGACTGATGAGGGATCAGAGAGACTTCAATTTGAGTTGTTAAAAACAGAACACCGTGGAAGAGGAGGGAGGAAGGGGGACTAGAAAACCATTGTTCACAGTAAGTACCGGTAGGAGAATAGGAGAGGAACGGGCAGTTGTAATGAGGCTGGAGGCAGTGTTTATCCAAGTCCTGGTGTGTACACATCTTTGGTCTAGCAAATGCACTTCTATAAACAGACCATTAAAAACTAACAGTGAATCTTCCCAAAGACTCTCTCTCACTGTAATTATTCCAGGCTGGGTTAATGACTCTTCAGTTTAAGCTAGTCGCTGTTTTACTGGGGGAGGGGGAAACGTTAAGTAAACAATGGCGACTCCAAGTATTTACACAGAGCAGGAAATAAGTTACACTGTAAGTGAAATAAGCCAGCCAAGAAAGGACAATCGCTGTGTGTGATTCTTCTTCCCAAGGTGCCCAGAGCACTCAAATTCACAGCCAGGAAGTAAAGTGTGGGCTGGTGTAACTAGAAGGGGGTATGGGAAGTTCTTATTTAATGACTGTAGTGTTACGCTTTTCAAAATAGTTTTCTTGTCTTTGATATGTCAGAGGTTTGCACAGCAATAAGAATTTTTTTAAAATGGTTGACATGGAAAACGTTGTTATGAATAAATATACATTTTCACCATTAAATATAAAATCTGATAATACTTCAAAGATGATTAGATGGGTAATTTTAATTTTATTCATTTGCCTTAGTGTTCCTTTCTTTAAAACAAACTATAGATATTTGTTAGTAACAAAGGAAAACCTAGTCATACGGGCAAAAAAAGAAAGCCTATTCTCAACTTCAGTTAAGACTGTTTTAGATGCTGCCTTTTCTGCCAGGAGCCTTCCACATGTGTCTGTAGGAGGTGTGCACAACCATCAAGCCCTTCCTTCCTTTCCTCACACCTGTGATAACCTCTTGTGTAACCTGGGTGTATTATCTGTAACAGGTAGAAAGAATTACACATTGCATCATCTCCAAACAGTGATACAGATGAGCAGGTATCATTATACCCATTATAAAGATTCGAAAACTGAGGAAGAGGCTCGAGATCCCTTGATTTGTAAAAGGCATAGAAATCCAGCTATCCCTGTTCCTGAATCCACAACCCCATACTGCTCCCCATTACCATGCCAATTTCTTCAGTCAATCCAAGCAGGGTAGTGCTTTTGCAGTATGAACCCCTTCTTCCAGGCTTCATACCCCATTTGCAGTGATCCTGAACTCTTTGCCACTAGGAAAAGGTATGATCCCTCCAGAGAAGTGTATAACTGAAGAGATAGACTGTCCTCCATGTGCCAGGAATTCTGTAATCTCTAAGACTGGCAGAACGCTTGGAACAGGCTCACCCTGTCCATCTACTCACCCCATCTGTAGAACAAGAAATAACAGAAGGATGTTCAAGAGGAAACAAGAAAGAAGGCTAAAGGCAAAGAGGTCTTGGAGTCCTTACATCTGAGTTCCCAGGTCTCAGTGGTGAAAAGCCAATGCTTTGGTTGTATATCAAACTACGCGTGGATTATAGATTTTTTTGGAAAAACTCTTTTTCTTCAGAAGGACTGAAAAACCCAGAGGAAAGTACTGAGGGAGAGGGCATCTCTGATGCTAAAGGACCGAAGGAACAGAGTGTCTTAGTGGTGACCACGATGCAGCCTGGCCTGGACTTTGAGCCTCACACATGAGGAAGGCGTAAAATGTTACTTCTCAACCTTGTATTCTGGATGTCACTGAATTCAGCGTTCTATACATTGTCTGGAAGTTAATGTAAGATATAGGGGGGTGGGGCCCACCTGAGGCAGGAACTTTGACTGCTATAGCTAAGTGGTGAATTCTTGGGGGTTGGTACAGTCCATTTTTTACATAAGTTTAATTTTAAGATGTTGTCTTTCGTGCTATCCCAAGGGCCCTAATAGACAGAGCTATTATTCCCATAACGAAATGAGAACTGGCGAGGCCTTCCTGATTTCCTCAGAGACGCACAGAGTAGGGGGAAAACTCCATCTTTCTTTCCTGCTAGAAAGTACTGGCATTTTGGACATTGTCGGAGTTGAGAAATCCCTTCATTTCTAGCTGTAAATCTCTCATTCCTGCCTATGTCCATAGATGATGAGAGACGGCACGGAAACGTGTTTTTGTTCTGCTCGTACCTTGTGAAAACTCACCCTGTGCCAAACCCATATTTAAAGGGTTTGTTCCTTGCCGCCTTCTTGAACTCAGACCTGACACAGTAGACTATGAACGGCCTCTAGAAGTGACTATGAGCTGTGATCATCTACACATGCACGATTTTACTCCAGGCCATCTGCACATCGTATTTACAAGACTGAGGGCTTAGGTTGGACCTGTCAGTTTTCATCACTGAACGCGGTGAAGCCATGAAGGGAACGGCAATGTGGCTTTGGAACTAAGACTCTATCATTTGAAGTCATGCCAACCTGGTTCGGAGTCTTTAACTAATGTGTAACCCTTCATAGCTTCTCAATTGATTTGGACCTTATTTTCTCCAGGTAAAGTGGACATGATGCTACTCAAATATCACAAATAGACCGAGAGCTCTTTTTTAAAGAACCTAGCAAACAATAAGCTTTTAATAAGCATCCTAATAAACAAATAGATCCAGAAAGTTGCAAGTGCCAGGCTATAAATGAACACAAGCCATCTGCGGATACCACCCAGGACAAAAAGATCTTTGGGTCGTGAAAAAGTCTTGTGTTATTTCTGGAAGGAAAAAAAAAAAGCTACAGGGTGCCCTGGAGAGAGGGCAGAGTAGGCACTGTGGCCAACAGGGTATTTGTAGTGACAGTCTAGAAGCAAGTTAGTCCCTTTTGAAAACCTGGAATAAGAACTAAGTTGACCTAAAAAGGGGGTGAAATTTGCTAAAACTGAAAGGGGCAACCTTCTGTGGCTCTACATGAGTTTAGAACACCGGTCCTTTATTGAAGCCAATCTCTTCGATAGCAGTATCTCTGAAGAATGGGCACTGGGGCACAAACACACGTTGTCAGTTGCTTGAGCTTAAATACCTGAGCCACATCAGGTGTTTTCTTGCCCGGTGTGTTTCCTGTTGGAAACTTGGAAGGTTCCAGATCCTGTATGTCAACCTGGCCTGGATCATTCCGCAAAATGAGTCTCACATGGAGAACTTGGCCTCCGCCTGAGGAATGCAAATTAGAATGCAAATTAGTGGCTTGCTTAAGCCACACAGCTCTACCGAAGATGGAGCTGCTTTGGCTCAGGAGGCCAGTGACATCATCCGTTAGACCTGCATGACACAGAGTACCTCCAGCACACAATCACAGCCCTGTATCCCGCCACTACAGAGCACTTGAAGTCAGTCCCCTCTGTCAAAGTTTTATCAGCTGCCAAGAGCTGCATTCATTTTTTTTTTCAAAGAATGGGGATTATCAAATTTGAATCCTTCTGCGGTCATGTGCAAATCATATTCTGAGCTTTCTCTGAAAAGTTTCTGAAGGCAGTATCTGGGGTCTCCTCTTTTTCAAATTACTGAGCAGAGCATTTTTTCCCCTCAGAGCCCAGCCCAATTTTCCAGCCTCAATTTAATGCACAAAAGGCCAGTCCTTCAACCTCAACTGGAACGAAGAGGTTTAGGGACAGATATTGTGAAACAAAGTTTAAAAAAAAAACTTAAGTCTGTATCTTAGTATTATAGTGCTGGTAGCAAAAATAAGTAAATGAATAAATAAATAAATAAATAAATAGGGACTCCATTGCAGAAAAAAATCCATGCGGTGGATTTTTCTATTTTATTTCATTGTATTTTGAGACAGGGTCTTGCTATGTAGGCTAGCCTGGCCTTGAACTCACTAGCCTCCTGCCTCTCCCTGCTCTCCTGGGACTCCAGCTATGTACTGCCACGCTGGTTTCCTTCCAGTGAAGTGTTGATGCCGAGAGCAGCTGGAGTCCAACTCAGTACCCAGCATGCACTAGTGCAGGATGCTGGGTGAAGTCTAACCACTGAGTTCCAGTTTCCTCATCTGTAATGTGGGCCTTGTGGATAGAAGGTGCCCTTGGTGCCTACGCATCAGTCCGTGTACATGGCTAGAACCACATCTGGGCATTCAAGATCTCGTGCTCTCCCACTAATAATTAACCATTTGATAGAAACAACCAGACTGGCTTTCTTCCTTTTCCCGTTCTTTGTGCAACAGGCCCTGGGACACTTACTTTCCTTTTCCCTAAGCAGACATGTTTTTTGTAGAAAATGTCTTCTATCTCTGAAGTCATGGTCTCATTTATTATCAAGACTGTGACTTTTCTTTTGGGTCTCTAAAGAAACTCCTAAAATGGAACCCTTTGTGGCTATAATAACACGAAGGCCAAGTTACATTATTAACTGTTAAAAATTACTTTTTTGTCTACCCACAGAGCTTAAAACGTATCTGGGGTATGAATTGCCCTTTATTCCTTAATAAAGTCAGTCTACAGGGCTGAAAAATAATACAGGCTAATCTGCAAATATCTGAATTTAAACCCTGTGCCTATACTCTGTCGACTGTGTGACTACACAGTTACTATGTGATCCTTAATCTCTTCATCTGCATAGTAAATAGCTATTTTATCTGAATCTTCATGACATGATCAGTAGCCTAGATTATCTCATTTTAAATATTAACTGTTGCTGTAAACTATTAAAAGATAAATTAGAAGTATTGAAGAATATGTGTGTGTGTGTGTGTGTGTGTGTGTGTCCTTATTCACAATAATCAAGATATGGAAATAGCCTGGAGGATCATCAACAGATGGATGGATAAAGAAATGTGGTATATGGCCACAGTGGCAAAGTATTCAGCCATAAAGAAAAGTGAAGTTATGACATCTGTAGGAAAAATGGGTAGAACTGGAGATTGTCATGTTAAGCAAAACAAGTCAGATTCAGACACAAACACACATACTCACACATACATACACACATAGACTCACACACACTCACACACTCATATGCATACACACATACATATACACACACAGACTCACAATTCACTCACACACTCACATACACACACTAACACACACTCACACAACCTTACACACACACAGACTCATTCACACACTCATACACTCATACACATACACACACACATATACACACACAGACTCACACACACACTCATACTAACACACACTTACACAGCCTCACACACACTCACAGACTCATTCACACACTCACTCACACACTCACACACATACACACATACATATACACACACAGACTCACTCACTCACACACACACACACACTCAGCCTCACACACATTCACCCACTCATACATGCACACACATTCACACTCACACACACTCACAGACTCACACACATATACACATACATACACACACAGACTCACACACACAATCACACACGCACACACTCACACACACTCGCACATACTCACACATACATAAACACACATTCACTCACACTCACACACACTCACAGACTCACACATACTCACACACACACTCAGACACACATACACACACACACACACACACACACACTCACAGAAGGAAATGTATACGTGAGGACTACATACACATAGGGAGATCAAGGAGGGCAGTGAGGAGGAAATATGAACTAAGTACAAAGAATGTATATCAAAATATAATAAAATCCATATTCTGATGGTAGGGACTAAACTCAGGAAACCTGTTGTTTTGTACACTAACTTCAAAAAGTTAATTAAAATGGTAATAATTACTATTGTTGCTGGTATTTTTCACAATGAATCCCAGAAATCATAGACTTTTACTATACACTGAGATTGTAGGGTAGAGACCCGCCATTTTCAGATTGTGGTCAAAGGTGTGATCGGGTCATGAGAACTCTGGTCCACCAGGCTCACCTCTGGGAGGAGCTGGAGTCAGCCACCATTCGCTGTGCGTCTCACGGATGCTCACCTCATGCTGCCCTCGCCCTCCACTCCTTGACCAATCACAGAAGACTTTCTCACCTTTGGAGGGTAGGTTTACGATCAGACCCCACGCACCCTTTAATCGAGTCAGCTAGTGAACATCAGAATCGTCTTTATTGCTCTTCCACCTTACTGAGACAAGATCTCTCTTTCAAAGCCAGATTCACCATATGGCTAGTGTGCTTGCCCTGGGGATTTCCTGTCTACACCGGTCCAGGCTGAAATAACGAGGGGTCATCACACTGTTAAGGGATCCAAACTCCGGACCTCACACAGCATTTTAACCAATGAGCCATCTCCCCAGCCCCTCCCTCCCCACCCATGAGCCTGTATCAACTGTACAAAGCAATGGGTTTCAAGGGACTCAACTTTTCTACCCAGGAGCTCCCAGTGCTAGGAAGGAGTCTGAGTGCCAGAGCTTCAAGCCAGCCGCCCCAGCTTCCTGCGTAAATCTGAGTAAGTAACGCCAGGAACACAGTGCTCAGGAGGGGTAGCAGCAATCTGAACTGGAGAGTAGCTCTGAATGAGCGACCTTGGAACAGCAGACCTCCTCCTACAGCAGAAGCAAAGGAGGGCTCGGATGAGTGTCCTGAGCATTTCTTAAGATAGTTTATCTTAACCACTCTCCTGTTCAATATCCCCGGAGCTAGCCCAGGCCCCTCTCTTCTCTTAGCAACCCCACTTCACCCTTCCCTGACCCAGCGGAACCTGGAGTCAAAGCTCTGGAGTTTGACACACGGGGTCAAGAGAAGCAAGC
Organism: Tokudaia tokunoshimensis; assembly: GCA_036184795.1. NCBI lineage: Eukaryota > Metazoa > Chordata > Mammalia > Rodentia > Muridae > Tokudaia > Tokudaia tokunoshimensis. Next base: position 45,030,851 of record BTHU01000007.1, read on the forward strand.
AAGCTGGAGAATTGCTCAGAGGATATTAGGAAGCAAAAATCCTATTCTGCTTTGACTCTGTGCACCCAGGGGTCTGCAAGCCATTTTCAGTGGCTACAAAAGTCAAAGTGACATTAGTCTACACCATCAAACTTGGGGGGGAAGCCAGTGTACAGTGACTCTTGCTCTTGCATGAAACTCAATCATATAGACCATCTGTTCTCGGGTGGCGTATCAGATATCCTGAATATCAGATAGTTTACATTATTATTCATTAACAGTGGCGTATCAGATATCCTGAATATCAGATAGTTTACATTATTATTCATTAACAGTAGCAAAGTTACAATTACAAAGTATCGACAAGCTAATTTTATAGTTGGGGGTCACCACATCATTAGGAAATGTACTAAAAGGTTGCAGCGTTAAGAAGGTTGAGAAACACTGGAAGGGAAATAGAGGAGGAGGGGAGGTTGGGAAAGACTGGGAGGAGAGAAGGGAGGAGAAATTGCCATTAGGATATACTACATGAGAGAAGAATAAATCAAAAATAAAATAAATAAATTCAGGCTGACCAGTGGAGCCAACAAAATCCTGGATTTAGCTAGTGAATACAACTCACTACAGCATCACTTCTGTGATGACCTCCCTTTTAAATTGGCCATGAGAGAAGAAAGGAGATCATCCCACCTGAAAAATACAACCAAACAGCAGGAACTTGATGTTCCAGAAACAGCTTGCTCTTAAGTGACCTTGAAAGGGTACTTAGAGGTGTGATATTTAAGGAGGAAAAAAAAAACTAAAAGAAAAGAAACTTCCTTCAGAAGAAAACACGTACTGAACACACACGTTTCCACTTGAGAAAAATGTCTGCCTAGCACCCCTCATCAGCCTCTCGACAGAGCCAAGAACTTTGCCTCCGTAAGCAGCCAGGAAAAGGAGAAGTATACTGATAACAATCCCTTCAAGGAAAATCACAAATACAGTTCTTGCATTGTGAAAAATTCCTGTTGCCTTTTGTGATGATAAATACAACAGCTCCACCCGACCTCCAGCGACCACTGCCTCTTCTAATAACATTTTCCCTGGAATAAGAAACAGGAAAAGACGCAAAAGCAGACACCCTGCTTCTCTTATTTCCCAACCACCCTGGGTTTCACCTCTCATCAGGATAAAAAGATCATTGCTTTCTTTCCCTCTAGAGTCACATTTCTCCATGTCAGAAGTCACACACTAATAAAACCATTCGGGATCTGGATCACTTGCGATTTTTAGTTCCCATTCAACTACAAGAGATGATTGACTTTCCTTCCTTATCATCTTCTAAAACGTTGTTTAAATGACCGTAGAAATAACATTTGATGGTACAATCATATTAGACTGTCCACAATCTAGAAAGCATCTTTGAAAATGTCCTTGGTGTGTCTCAGGACGGCAGCTGGTTTCTTTCATGTTTTTAGGCCGTCTACTCTGTGTAGGATGACAGAACTTGCTTCTGTGCTTTGAGTTTCTATGAATGGGATGAGCCAACCTTATCCGCTCCGTGTACCCGCACCTACCCTCGACCACCAATGCAGGGCACATTCAGACTTACAATGTCTTTGAAATAATTCATGAACTACCAGCACATAAGCCAGACCTGAGTTATACTTGAGATTCTTCTGAATTTGCATGATATTCAAATCAGAATTTAGGCACGGAGCAGTGGCTCTGAACCTTCCTCATGTTGCAACCCTTTAATATCTTTCCCCATGCTGTGGTGACCCTGCCAAAAATAAAATTATTTTGTTGTTATTTCATAACTGTAACTTTGCTACTGCTACTAATCATAATGTAAATATATGATATGCAGAGTATCTGATATGTGACCCCCCCCAAAAGGGTTGAGAACCACTGTCTTAGAGATTTGTCCTTTAGCTACCTTGCCTCAGAACATACCCTATGTATACATGGTATGGCCTCGTTCTCTCACAACTTCCCCTACTCTGTTTGTAGTCCACCGTCCAGACAGATAGACCAAATTAGACACTTGATTTGGGAAAGCTAATTGTCTCAGCCATCATTATACAGTTTTCTCCGTGCAGACTTTATACTGAGAGGCAACATGATTTCTGAGTTCTCTGGCCCTCTAGCAGGGAAAGCTTCTTCAGGGTCAAGGGCAGAATCAGAGCAGGGCAGAGATGGCCGAAGTTGGTCTGTAGACAGTGGACTGAAAGAGACACAAGCCGAGAAAGCAGAAATGAGAGACCAAAGAAAGAAACGGAAAACAGAATTTGTCTATCCTGCCTCGATAGATCTCCCTTCCTGTTTGCATGAGGTTCAAGTATTCTGTCTGTCCAGACTTCTCAGACTTAGGTATCTTTAGAACTATTCATCAAATTCTGAAAAAATAGACACATAAATAAAACACAGCTGTTGAGAATTTATCATAAAGTAATCCAATCTTTTTCTTCCAACCTTCTCTTGAATTTTATTAAGAGAAATGGCCTTACCTACTCCTATTTGGGTTTTTTTTTTTTCTGATTATTTTCATAGACAGAACATCCTGTGGTCAGTTTAAGTGACAAAAAAAGAAAGACTCTTAAATCCCCTTAGGAGGTCTAGTCTCATTTATCTACAAGCCTTCCAATTTCATTCAGGTGAAGGTACTTGATGAGGGAGAACGGTTAGCCATACATCTCTCTGTTTCTGTATCTCTTGCTAGGAAACCTTCCCTTTTCCTTTGTTTTGTAAGGAAACCTTTCCTTTGAAAGGGCTTTGCGTCATGAACAGTGTCAGAAAATAGAGATGGTGCAATCCTCACGAAGAGAGGCTGCTGATTACAAGAGAAAGCTCCTCATTCATCACCCACTGAAAACAGCCAGGCTTCCTAGCCTTCGAATCTCACTATAACAGGAAATACACATAAGAACCAAGCCCTCTTTGCACCAACCAGTAGAATTAAGGCTCAGGGAATTAGCATTTAAATTGTTAGGGCCTGAGAGTCACTCCACAAGCCACACAAACACCCATCTCAGTCAGATAGGGATGGTTTATTGGACACACACCCTGATACTGATTGGATTAGGGACATAGTTCAGAATTAACTGAACTATGACCCCAAACCTGTCTCAGGGAAGGCTTATACAGGGAAAAAAATACCTACAATGAGTTCATACACAGGTGCAGGAAGTGCTGCCCAGTGGTCAGCTCTGACTCAAGCCATTTTAGACATAACGGTTCATACTGACCTTTAATTTGATGGTGCTATCGTAAAGCTTTGGGGGATTTCTTAAGATTAACAAATCCCGTACATAACAGAACAGGATATGTCTTCAGCATGACCCTGCTCTGAGTCAAGTTATTTTCTGTGTCAATGACTGGCAGGCATGATACAGCAACAATATAAAACAGCCAGGCGGTGGTGGCGCACGCCTTTAATCCCAGCACTTGGGAGGCAGAGGCAGGCAGATTTCTGAGTTCGAGGCCAGCCTGGTCTACACAGTGTGTTCCAGGACAGCCAGGGCTACACAGAGAAACCCTATCTCAAAAAAAAAAAAACAAAAAAACAAAAACAATATAAAACAGCCTGCAGGGCTGGAGAGATGGCTCAGTGGTTAAGAGCACTGACTGCTCTTCCGAAGGTCCTGAGTTCAAATCCCAGCAACCACATGGTGGCTCACAACCATCCGTAACAAGATCTGACGCCCTCTTCTGGTGTGTCTGAGGACAGCTACAGTGTACTTACATAGAATAATAAATAAATCTTTAAAAAAAAATAAAACAGCTGGCAGGCATGGGACAAAACAGCTACAGCTATGCTGGGGAGGGGAAGGATCAGGTCATAACAAAAATGGCAATATTCTGACCTCTACTACTTTTGGGTTTTTGTTTTTTGTTTTTGTTTTCATTTTTTATCTTTTTTCAGTTTTAGTGATAGAACTTAGAACCTACGCCATGCTAGGCAAACATACTACCGCTGAGCTGCATCCCAAGTCTCATCGGGCATCTTCTTGACTACAAATAAGCCGCTCTTTACACCCGGCAGAGGAGTCTTAGTCGCCCACTAGACCTTAGCACTTCTTCCGTGCAAATAAAGAACTGCTTCCCAGGAAAAGACGATTCGTGTCTCCTTTACCAGTCTGTCTCCTATCTCGCTTCTCATCACTAGTCGTCTCAGTTCCTAAAGAGATGGTCGTTAGAACGATGGTGGCACCCAGGAAAGGACAAGGAGCCGTGTCTCTACCAGACCATTCTCCTCTCGCTTCTCGTCACTAGCAGTCTCGGTTCCTAAAGAGATAGACAGTAGAACAATGGTGGTAGGAAACCGGAAGCGAACTCTTACCACGTACAGCCAGAAGCCATTTCCTGCTCTCTGGGAGATCACGTGTTTGTGTTCCTTGTACGGTCTCTTTAAAGATCTCCTTGCTAGTTAGTCTTTCCTCAAATGTCTCTGATGAATGAATCTTTCAACAGAATCAGATGCCATATTCTATCCAAAGCCCCAAGAATTCCCGTTAGTCTTTGGCCTCTTATGTCCCGATCCCATCTCCCCATCTGATTGTCCCTATTGGATATAACCTAACACAACTTTTCATGGCCTCTCGTTCCCATGACCCACCTCTCATCCCTAGGAGGCACCTGTGCGCTTTTGCCTTGGCAAACGTGATAGGCAATGCAGACCAACCTCAAAGCAGTCTCACACACAGGCGGGAGGCAGACGTGACTGATGAAGGGCGAATATTTGTTCTGTCCGTCGATCCTACGGAAGTTCTGTTATAATCCCAAGCTTAGTTTTAAGAAACACTTTTCAAAATTCCTGATTTCTAAACATTTAACACTTTGGCTCTTTAAACCTGCTGGTAATGAGACTTTCTATTACTATGGTTGAAGTGCTTGACCCACCAAACTCACCTAGTCGTGGCTATATACTCCTTTCAAGTTTGTGTAGGGCTTGGCTATCGTTTGACTCTGGGTGTCCAAGGTGATCTTGTTATTTAAAATGTCTAGATGATACACATATGCTAATTGGGTCTCTAGAAACCAACGATCCCTGAAGAGAAGTTTAATGACATTAATAACTTTATCTTCCTCCCTCCACCTCAAATAGTATTTATTTGGAGATGACGCTGTTTGAACCATAACACAGATGTCCATGCTTCTGCTTGGCTTTATGAAATGGTTTATTCTTGAAATGTTATAGTTAACTTAAAAATTATAAATTGCCAAAAAAAATTGGGTAACTTAAATGAGATGGACAAATTCATCCCCAAAGACACGAACTACCAAATCTCATTAAAGAAGGAATAGAGAGTCTGATGAGAGCCATACAAGAGCAAGATGCATCTCTCCACAGGGCTCACACTAAAAGAAAGTAGGATTTATGATGTTACTAGCTGCTCTCAGTAGAACGAGGTGCTCCCAATGGTAACAGACTGGAAACTATTAACTAGCAATATCTGAAGTTTTAGGGCCCGGAGCCAAGAAGATATTAATTATACATAATTGAATAAGGAAGAATGCAAAATAATAAACAAAAATGTAAAATAATAAAAAAAACAGTTTGAAATTTTGGAGGAGACAGGTTTGGCCAGGTTATTTAAGGAAGTAGGGAAGGCTTTGTCTGATGCGAGTACGTTCTTTTATTTTTTAAGATTTATTTTAATATTTATTTATTTATGTATATGAGTTCACTGTAGCTGTAAAGATGGTTGTGAGCCTTTATGTGGTTGCTGAGAATTGAACTCAGGACCTCTGCTCACTCCAGCCCCACTCGATCTGGGCCCAAAGATGTATTTATTATTATATGTAAGTACACTGTAGCTGTCCTCAGACACATCAGAAGTGACACATCAGATCTCATTACAGATGGTTGTGAGCCACCATGTGGTTGCTGAGATTTGAACTCAGGACCTTCGGAAGAGCAGTCAGTGCTCTTAACTGCTGAGCCAGCTCTCCAGCCCAGGCATAAATTCTTATTTGAAGTTGACCTTTGGGGCCTTTTTGGAAGAGACGGCATGTTTTTAATTGGTGGGTTTTTATTTATTTGTTGTTTGTTATTGTGACTGGGTTTTTTTGTTGTTGTTGTTGTTTGGTTTTTGAGACAAGGTCTCATGAAGTTGCCCTGGCTGGCTAGGAACCCCTTACATATATAAGACTGACCTCAAATTCTCAGATGTCCACCTATCTCTGCCTCCAGAGTTCTGGGATTAAAGATATGCACTATCATGCCTGATTAACTGTTAAATTTTTAGTGTGTGTTTTTTTTGGGGGGGGGATAGGTTTAATCTTTGATACGTGAATCCAGTTAGCATTTTTTTTTTATTTTGACAAATTATCCTTCTAAAATCAGCCAAAACTGATGACTTAATGACTGTTATTGTTTGGTTATACTTTAATGGGGTTAAGATCATGTAGGGGAGCACAGATAGCCTGTATTAGTAGTAGTGGTACTATTCTTCATGCACTTTATCCTGACCACAGTTTCCCTCCCTCCACTCCTTCCAGTCCCCCCAGTACCATATCTCCCCTCCCCCAGATCCACTCCCCATCTGTTTTTCTTCGTCCTCTGCATATATGCTATGGTTGTGTAGCTTGGTGTTCTTGTGGGACGCCTAACAGATATCCCCCCTTTTCTTAAGTTTTTAAAAACCAGTTGAGAACCCTGGCTCTTTGATGTATTTTTGTCTTGTGTTGATTTTTGGGTTTGGTTGTTTGTTTGTTGGGTTTTGGGTGGGTTGATTTTTTTTAACTGGCTATGTTATATTTGGGGATGAGTTAGGGTCCTTTTGACCATGTGGCTCCCTTTGGCAGTATAGGGAACATGTCCTTCTCCACTGATTCTCCTCCTTATAGGATGTGTACTGGCTACAGTTCAACCTTCAGGGACTCCATGACCTCTCTGATCCAGATCACAGGTGACTTACTACAGGATCCAGCTATCCCCTGGCTCCTGACTAATCTTAGAAGCAAGGAATACATACTGACTGTCTTTATTGATCCTTATCATTATTGGCATAGACCTCTAGGCTTTATTTGCTGAGCACACAAAAGGGCATCTTTATCAATTTTGTAATGGCCTCTTTTGTGTAACCTTTAGGTAAAGATTATTCCAAAATCAACAACAAGAAGATAGTTTTAAATAACTTTTGATTCCGTTTTCTCCATTCACTAGGGTAGAATAAAATTAGCAGAGATACAATTATCTGACATAAGCATATATTTTTTAATAATTTAAAAATTATATATGTATGTGTATCTGAGTGTGCAAGGTATGCGCAGTGGCCCATGGAGGCCAGCAGATGGCACTGGATCTCCTGGAGCTGCAGTTACCTACAACCAGAGGTCGGTGCTGGGAACTACAAAAGCAGCAAGCACTCTTAAGTGATGATTCCCTCTCTAGCTCCTCTATTTTTCATGTTTTATGGCAAATAATAATACAAAGGTAACATCATTAAATGAGGGAGTCTAGAAACATCCAGTAGGATCTTCATGGAGTCCCAGGGAGAGCAGATATCCACTTGGGTGAGACTTCCGAGGAGTAAACAGCAGTAGAGAGTGACAACGGCACTGATTTGGGCACTTACAACACCCAGCGGGAAACAATCAGATCGGCTGGAGTTCATGGCTGAGCGTTCTCTCCATGGATGAGCGTCCCCACGGCTGAACTTCTGGGGTCTCCTTCCCACGGCAGATACTTTCATGTCGTGGGATAAACAAATATAAGCTCTGTTGGAAACGTTCGGTCTCAGTCAGGGCTTCTATTCCTGCACAAACATCATGACCAAGAAGCAAGTCAGGGAGGAAAGGGTTTATTCAGCTTACACCTTCCACATTGCTGTTCACCACCAAAGGAAGTCAGGACTGGAACTCAGGCAGGTCAGGAAGCAGAAGCTGATGCAGAGGCCATGGAGGGATGTTTCTTACTGGCTTGCTTCTCCTGGCTTGCTCAGCTTGCTTTCTTATAGAACCCAAGACTACCAGCCCAGGGATGGCACCACCCACAATGGGCCCTCCCACCCTTGATCACTAATTGAGAAAGTGCCTTATAGCTAGATCTCATGGAGGCATTTCTTCAACTGAAGCTCCTTTCTCTTATAACTCTAGCTTGTGCCCAGTTGACACACAAAACCAACCAGTACACGTTCCCTTTCTAGATCTTCTCAAGGGCACAGTGCGTCTACTCTTAGGCTGTCTTGGACTTTGCCTTTCCTGTTACAGAGTGAGGGGACCAAAACAAGGATCTTGAAGGAAAATTAGCATAAACATTTTGTGTCATTTGGAGATGCAGACCACCTGCTTCCAGGGCCAGGAACTCAGTGAGTTCAAACAACACATGAGAATTTGCCAATACGATGTATGCTGTAAACTCTCACAAGCTGTGAGATTAAATTAGCAAACAAAAACTCAGCACAAACCCAAGCTCAGGACCAGATGTCTTCATTAGTGGATTTTATCAAATTTCTAACGATGAACTTCTACCAATCACTTGCAAGTTCTTTGAAAAATAAAATAAACAACAGAAAGGGTCAGGGATACTTTCCAGCTGATCCTAAAAGGCTGGATCCCTGGTCGCAAAACTGAAAATGTCACAATATCAGAAAAGTATAGCCTAGTCATTCCTATGAATAGAGGAGCAGAAATCCTTAATGGTTCACTATCAACTTGACTCTAGCAAGCTATTGAAGCAAGAGGATTAAATTAGCAGACAAAAACTCATCACAAACACAAACTCAGGACCAGACGGCTTCATTAGGAGAGCCCATCAAACTTTTAAAGATGAATTTGCACCCATTCTTATACACCATGACTACATTAGGCATATCTGTTCACTGTAATACAGTGGCCTTTAAGCCCTTGCTGACTTTAGAAAATATCTCCTCGGCATCAATCCTTATAGGAAAAAGGCATAACCAACAGTACAAGTTGATTAAACCTCATCAACATTTCAAACCTTGTACTTTGGAAGACACTATCTAAACCGTTGGTTGTCAACCTATGGGTTATGACCCCTTTGGCGGTTGAAAGACAATGTTACAGGGGTCACCTAAGACCAGGGAAAGCAGATATTTACATTGCAATTCATAACATTTGCAAAATTACAATTATGAAGTAGCAGCAAAAATAATTTTATGGTTGACTTTCGCTCCCACATGAGGAATGGTATTCAAGGGTCATGGTGTTAGGAAGGTTGAGAACCACTGATGAACAATGAAAAAGGAAACAATGAATCGATGAGGAAAAACTTGCTCAATTCTTTTATCAGCTAGAGATTTATACTTAAACTACAATAGCACGAAACAAATGACCCACTTTCAAACAGTCAAAAGATTTTAATAGACATGTCTTCAAATAAGATGCCCAAAGGCACCCAGCACTGTTCGTCCTTAGGGAAAAGCAGACCAAAGCCACAGTTCCATTTTGCAACTTGTCAGACGGCAATAATAAGAAACCATCATGGGTGGAGACACGCTGTCATCTACAGGCATCTTAAATGCTGTCGTCATAGTGGCAAGCAGCCTGACAACCCTTCAGACCCTTCACCACACCAGGTGACCCTGCATCTCTGCTTCCCGTTGCATCTCCTAGAGCACTGAAATTGTTCAGTGTTAAAGTAAAGCTAGGTTTGGAGTGGACTGGTAAGAAACAATCTTCTTCTATCTTCCTCCAAGGCAGCTATTCTCAATCTCCCTCATACTGCGACCCTTCGATGCCATTCCTCATGTTGTAGTGACCTTCAACCATAAAATTATTTCTGCTGCTACTTTATAAGTATAATTTTGCCACTGCTATGAATCATAATGTAAACATTTGATATTGCAGGATGTCTGATATATGACCCCTGTAAAAGGGTTGTTCAATCCCCCCAAAGAAGTTGCCACTCACAGGTCGAGGATGCTTCCTTAAGGCCTGAAACAGTTTAAATACCATCAAAATTGTTATTTTGTTTATCTTTTCCCAGAACACACTCTTCAGGTCATTGATACTTTGTGTAGCTCTTTTTGTGCCTCCATGTTGACTTCTCTAATCTTTGTTTTTCTGTCCTTTTGCGAATTTGAACCTTGTTGAGCTCATGCCTGTCTAGTTCTTTGAGTTGTACCGTTAAATCTTTGTCTTGAATTCTTGCTTTTCTTTTTTCTATTCCTTTCTCGCTCTCTTTCCCTCTCACACTGGCCCTTTAGAGTGCTTTGGTGGAAAGCAATTGCTTCAGATGTGCCAGTTCCATTTGTCTAAAGAAGTATGTCAAGTTCCCTTTGGAGAAGAAAAGATCATCAGGAGTGTGTCCTTAGGACTGCGTCTTGTCCTGTCCCTTCCTCCCTCCTCTTGCCCCACCTTCTTCCCACAATCCTCTTCTCCTCTCGCTCTCTCTTTTTTTTTTTTTTTTTTTTTGGTTTTTCGAGACAGGGTTTCTCTGTGTAGCCCTGGCTGTCCTGGAACTCACTTTGTAGACCAGGCTGGCCTCGAACTCAGAAATCCTCCTGCTTCTGCCTCCCAGGTGCTGGGATTAAAGGCATGTGCCCACCACTGCCCGGCTTCTTCTTCTCTCTCTTGCAGTCACACGATGAAAATTGTTTGGCTCTGCCGTACCCTACCACCACAGTGAAACCTCTGAAATCAACATGAAAATGAATCTTTTTCTCTTCCAGTCTTTCTGATGGCATCTTGTCACAGTGTAGTCTGACCAAGACAGCCACGCGGTTTGCAGGAGGCAATACTGGAATAATAGCATTGATGGACTCATCTCAGTACATCCAGCTGTAGACATTATTAGGCTGTTACTAGTTGTTGAAGGTAGGGACAGAGGGAGAGGGAGTCTAGAGGATTGAAAGATCAGGACAGAAGGAAATGGTACAAATGTAAGGGCCAAATAACTAAGGGAGGAAAACAGAATGACATCATCACAGTTACAGGCTGGCAGGCGTGTGTTTCATGTCTAAAGGCATCTAAAGCAACATAGAGATGAAATAACAGTGAACGTGTCTGAAACTCCAATTAGTTTGTCCCATAAATTGTCTCAGTGTACAGCAATTTCCATGACTCTTTTATTACTATTGTTTTCAGTCAAGAATATATTAAGGAGAAGCTACAGACTATGAGTGGTGAGCAATATGTAATAATCTATGTTCTAAATGCTGAGGGAAAAGGCCCATGTGGCCCCTCTGTTCAAACTGGTGATGGTCAGAAGATGGAAATCAGCATGTTTGTGGGATAATAAAATCTCGTGCCCTTTCCGTGTGGGCTCACAGCAGGGGAGATACAGACACAACGCTCGGACAAGTAGCACCAAGCGAAAAGTCATCGAGAAAAGTTAACCAAGTCTTCTGAGACAAGTACAGCATATCCCTCATAGCAACTCCAGCCATCAACTGTGCAGACTGACTTCAGAGCCTTTCCTATGCAAAGACTGAAAAGAAGTATAGACCCAGACAGGCTCCTAGTAACCATAGACTCTAAAGAGGAAGAGAAATGGCAAACAACATAACAATAATAGCAATAATAATAATAGCAATAATAATAACAATAATAAAAAGAAGAAGAAGAAAGAAAGAAAGAAAGAAAGAAAGAAAGAAAGAAAGAAAGAAAGAAAGAAAGAAAGAATTTGGACTTTTTGAAAATAACAAGATTTAGTATGTGATCAAGCCTTTGATGGTAGCAGAAAATAGGCCCTCTGCGCTTTGGATTTGGTATGTGTTTCTATGGCTTGAACTAGCAAACTGATACTACAAACCGAATCCATCTGGATAAGTCTCCCTACACTGTCCTTTGTGCCCCACATGGAGAGGTTGGGAGTCTTCAGAACCTCTCTTTAAATCTGCACAGTGACAGGATCCTAATAAACTATTTATACTGGGACTGTCTCAGAATGCTGACTGCTGACTTTGCAAACATCTCTTTTAGTTACAGTCCCCTTATGGAAGCCAAATTATACCAACTAAGGGAGCATTTGATTATTAGAGCCTCTGGAACAGACGGTGCTGGTACTTATTCCTATGTCATAAGCAAAAAAAAAAAAAAAAAGGCATGGGATAATGCGGCTTTTGTTCCTGTAATACAGCAAAATAATATACTGAGCCCTTCACTGCAGAACTCTTCAGTGGGAGAGAAATTAGAGACTGAAGGCCATGGACAGAGAATGTTTCCCCTTCAGTAACCCTGGAGAGCCTTATGAGAGAGCTGAAACGGAGGGAGGGAGAGAGGGAAGGAAGGAGGGAGAGAGGGAGGGAGGGGAGGAGGGAGAGAGGGAGGGGAAAAAAGAAAGGAAAAGAGAGGGGAGGAAATAAGAAGGAAGGAGAAGAAAGAAGGAGGGTAGAAGGAAGGAGTGAGGGGGAAGGGAAGGAAGGAAGAAGGAAGAAAGGGTGAGGAAGAGAAGAGGGGAGGGAAGGAGGGAGGAAGGGAGGGAGGGAGTCCTGTGGAATTCTTACTACTTGTCTGTGCTTGCCTCAGAGGACTCAGTAGTTTAAACTTCTCTACCAAGCTTTATGTTTTAAAGACTCTTCTCCACCCGTTACAGTTGTGTAACTTGGACTTCTTGTGGGAATCCTAACAGCGGGAACAGGACCTGTCTCTGACTCTGTTGCCTGCCTTTGGAACCCTTTCCTTCTGCTGGGTTGCCTCATCTAGCCTTAACAGAAAAGAGTGTGGCTAGTCTTACAGCAACTTGATATGCCATGGCTGGTTGATAGCCATCGAGGCTGGCCCTTTTCTGAAGAGAATTGGAGGAGTGTATGGAGGTAGGGAGTGGTCAAAACTTGGAGGACAGGAGGGAGGGGAAACTGTGGTCAAGATATAAAATTTAATCATCGTCGTCGTCGTCATTGTCATCATCATCATCTTCATTGTCGATTCTCCTCAGCTCGACCCAGCCAAAGGTCCCTCACTCTCAAGCCTCTCCCTCTTTGCTGGGCATGTTTTATTATTTATTTTGGGGGGTGAATTGGGAGGTGTGCTCAGGCATATGGGTGCATGTAGAGGCAGCAATTGACATTGAGATACCATTTCTCAATTTGTTCACCTTTTATTTTTTTCTTTCTTTCTTTTTTTTTTTAGAAAAAAAGTTGTTTTTATTCATCAGCTCATAGAGAAATAGGTTTCATTGTAACTACTTTTTTTACATTCAATTTTTTTATTTTCTATATTTTTTTATTTACATTCCGAATGATTTCCCCTTTCCTGGTTCCTCTCTCCCCAAAAGTCCCATAAGCCCTCTTCCCTCCCCCTGTTCCCCATTCAACCCCCTCTCGCTTCTCTGTCCTGGCATTCCCCTACATCCAGTCTTTCCAGGACCAGGGGTCTCTCCTTCCATCTTCTTGGAAATCAATTGATATGTGAATTGTTTCTTGGGTATTCCGAGTTTCTGGGTTAATATCCCCTTCTCAGTCATCACCTTTTCTTGTTTCCTCTGTCCTACCTTTTCTTAGGAGGGTCTCTCACTGAACCAGAAACTCTCTGTTTCAGAGTTATGCCCTGAGATCCACCTGCCTCGCCTTCATCCACTCCTAAACATCAGGGTTATAGCAACACACCATGGTGTCTGGCTTGACACAGGTGCTGGGGATTTGAACTCAGATCCTCGTGCTTGTGGAGCAAGTACTTTTTCCACTGAGCCAGCCCCCCAACCCTTCTTCTTTACTCTTGCCTGTGACTTCCTTTACTGGGTGTCATTCTCTGCTACTCTCCTCTTCCATCACATGTTCCATATTCACTGCCTGTTTCCCTCCTGCAGGACTGGAGCACTGTGGGAGCAGGAGGGCTTTGTTCACTTAGCAACTGCTGCTCCTAGTGACTAGAAATGAGCCTGGCATAAAACAGGCACTCAAGTAATTTTTCCTGGATGGGCAGGTGGATGGATGGGTGGGTGGATGGATGGGTGGATGGATGGATGGATGTATGGATGGATGGATGGATGGATGGATGGATGGATGGATGGATGGGTAGATGGATGGGTAGATGGATGGATGGGTAGATAGATGTATGTATGGATGGGTGGATGGATGGATGGATGGATGGATGGATGGATGGATGGATGGATGGATGGGTAGATGGATGGATGGGTAGATAGATGTATGGATGGGTGGATGGATGGATGGATGGATGGATGGATGGATGGATAAAAGGATGGATGGATGGATGGATGGATAGATGAAAGGATAGATGGATGAATGGATGGATGGATGAAAGGATGGATGGATGGATGGATGGATGGATGGATGGATGGATGGATGGATGGATGGATGGATGGATGAAAGGATGGATGGATGGATGGATGGATGGATGGATGGATGGATGGATGGATGGATAGATGAGTGGATTAGTTGATGGACAGATGGATGTAGGAGGAGAGAGCTCAGGTTGGATGGTGTCTGGTCTTTCCTGAATTCTATGAAACCACCTAGTGCAGCTTCAGAATCCTTCCCCTTCTGAAGACCTCAGACGATGACATCCAGCTGAGTGCTGGCTCTTGTTTCACACAGCAGCAACATTCTCCCTTCAGCATACTGTCTTTCAATTCCTGCCCAACCTGGGGCAAGGCTTGAACACAACAAGGATAGACAAGCGAACACCACTCACCAAATCTGTTTTGTTTCTCCTGTCCTCTCGTTTTTTATTCAGTGGGTGAGCCCCTCCCATTTCACATTACTTAATTTCCTCTTCCCCACTGCAGGACTAATGCAGTTATTAGGAGAATTAATGAGATGGCGGCTCTGTGGTGCTGAAAGGCTCCATAACAATTTTTTAATGAACAATTATGATGCTATTTCCTTCTCTTCTTTTTCTGTTTCCAATTCAGAGTCTGGGTTTTCATCTCCTTCCTTCCTCCCACAAATTGTAGAAAATCACTACAGTTGTGTAAACTAGTTTAAATGGGCCTCTGAGGTGTGCTTCTGGTTTGTTAAGCATCTCTCCTGCCCACCCTGGCACAGACTCTAATGACTGTAATGGTGTATTGCTAAATACAGTGTTGACGATAATGGCCTCGCCAGCCTTGCTCCCCATTTGTGGGAGCCGTCAGCTGTCAGACCACACCTTTGGCATGGAGGTTGTGGATATTCCAACCGTGAAAACTGCATTTCCACCAACACTTCCTATGCCTTTCTCTTCTCATTATTTTTATCATGTAGGGAATCACCCAAGACATGATAATTGTGTCTTCTAGTCTATCTGAGGAAGTGTGTTTCTGCAGATGATATCCTTGGT
The DNA here is from genome assembly GCA_036184795.1 of Tokudaia tokunoshimensis. NCBI lineage: Eukaryota > Metazoa > Chordata > Mammalia > Rodentia > Muridae > Tokudaia > Tokudaia tokunoshimensis. The sequence continues at coordinate 45,046,004 of BTHU01000007.1, forward strand.
GCTCTCCCATGACTTGGCTTACCTATCAGGACATAAAAGTTTGGATGCCAATGGATTTACAATTTGCTGAAAAATTCTGTTAACTTCCAGGTAGTCACGTGCAAACCTGGATCCACTTCTCACAGAAAGCTGTCAATGGAAATGGAAAGATAGCTTTTGCTACCAGCTAGAGGTGAAAAAACTGAGGTCCCCACCCCACCCCCCCGCTGGACGTGCAACTTCTCAGACACTTTATAGAATGTGTGTGGCACCATCATGCCTATGATAGGATGTAAAGTTCTCAAATACACCAAATATCTTCTTGATTTGGGATATTCAAATATGTTTGGTTTTTGTAGGGAAAGAATCTCTCTTCCCTTCTCTTCTCCTCCTCCTCCTCCTCTTCTTCTTCCTCCTCCTCCTCCTCTCCTCCTCCTTTTCCTCCTTCTTCCTTCTCTCTCTCTCTCTCTCTCTCTCTCTCTCTCTCTCTCTCTCTCTCTCTCTCTCTCTCTCTCCCTCCCTCCCTCCTCCTGAAAATCTATTATCCCAAATTATGGGGAATTTGGTTGAGGATGAGTTAAAAAGCCGTGACTGCTAACAACAGATGGCCGACAATACTTACTCTTAACAATAAGAATTTATTTTCCTTGATTAATATTATAAGCCTGTTGTCAGGGTTGACTTGGAGATTCAAAGTCTTGTTAAAGCTGTGGGTGAGCATCTGCCTCATGATGTGGGTGACCTTTACCTCATGATTTCAAAATGGCTACCATAGCATCAACCACCACACCCTCATATTACATCTGAAGTAAGAAAGGAGTGTTTCTTCCAGACATGCTTCTCTTGTTTCATCTGGGAAGAAATCTTTTCCACAAGGGTTGCAGCTGATATCCACTCAGCAGTGTTATGCTGATGCCTAACTGCATCATGGTGGTTTGACAGTCTGTTGGTCTATAAAGGTAGCCAATTTCATTGGCCAGAGAGAAAAGCTTTCAGGAAGGTCAATGAACCACAGCAGGTTGTCCAGTTCCTTGGTTGTTCTCACTCTCGCAGCATGCTGTACCTCCTCTCCCTGTCTCCCTCCCTCTCCCCCTCCCCCTCCCTCTCCCTGTCTCCCTCCCTCTCCCTCTTCCCCTCTCCCTCTTCCCCTCCCCCTCCCTGTCTCCCTCCCTCTCCCTCTTCTCCTCCCCCTCCCCCTCCCTCTCCCTGTCTCCCTCCCTCTCCCTCTTCTCCTCCCCCTCCCTCCCCCTACCTCTACCTCTCCTCCTCCCTCTACCCCTCCCCTCCCCCTCCCTCTCTCTCCTCTTATCTCGATTGTTATGTGTAATTATTCCTGCCCAAATGCAAATTCATCTGCCTCACTTATTCAGTTTTATGCTCCTCTTTTCCAGCACCATGCCTGGTCCAGATCCAGCTACATAATCTTTGGGGTTCACACGAAACAACACACGCCTTCCTGCTCACAAAACAGAAAGAGTGCTGTTTTGTACATCCTACCATAGGCATGATGGCGCTACACCCATTCTGTAAAGGGCCTGAGAAGTTGTAGGTCCAGCAGGAGGGGAAAAAAACCTACCAGTTTTTTCACCTCTAGCTGGTAGCCAAAGCTATCTTTCCATTTCCATTGACAGTACTTTCTGTGAGAAGTGGACTACAGGTCTGCATGTGACTACCTGCAGTTTAGTTGTTTAAATAACTAAGGTGTTTTCCTTCTGTTGTCTCTTGCTCTCGCTTTCTTTTCTGGCTTTTTAATGGTGCTATTGCTTCCTATGTAGTGTGGAAACAATAAATTTTAAATTATTAGTAAGCATTTTAAAACCATGTGTACATTGTATCTCATTGGCTTTAAATGCAAACGTGAACGGGATCCTCAAAATTCTAGCGTGGGTACATGGCTCGCATATACGTATGCATAGTCTTTCCAGAATAGCAAAAGTGTTACACATAAACTGATGCAACTATTTCAGTTCTTTTCATAACAATATGCCCATTCTACCAACGCTGGGCATCGTCAGCCTACAAATGGATATGGAATGGCTGAAGGGAAAGGAAATCACCTGTCTTTGTCTTCAGGCTGGAGACAAGTTGGGATCACGTGGAGCTGTCAGCAGCTTTGCATATGCAGGACACCCACCTTGAATTCTTAGGAAGTCTCACTAAACTCTTGCTTGAAATCACCGGTCTGCTGGAACTTCACACTCATGGGGGTCATGATCTGTGGCAGTAGGGCAACTAGAGAGAGGCTTACACGAGCTGTTTGCATGTCTTCTGCTCAGGCATGTGTGCTATAGCCTCTCAGACAATTTTTGTTGAATGAATACACAAGTTCAATTCATCTCTCTGACCTTTCTAGTAGCTTGTGCTTCCAACACTTCCCCTGAATGTACTGCTCGGGTTCTTCAAGCCTTTACTTGGTCATTACACCAAGTTTAGGAAGAACATGCTAGGCTCTTAGTACTTCAAAGGTAGAGTGAAAATCCAGAGGATGGTGAAGTTTTTAAAGACAGAACCAAAGAAAGCCACTTTATTGCTTGAAGAGTGGTCAGAACTCTATGACACAGATAACAGAGGTATAGCAAGCTAGGCTTATCAACCAGGGCTCACAAAAGAGGTACAATCAACAGAAGACAGACAGATAATGGATGGATGGACAGACAGACAGATGGATCGATGATTGGATGAATAGACAGGTAGATGATAAGTAGGTATATAGGAAGTAGATAGAATGAAGATTGTCTTGTGTAGTTCTAAGTGACAAGAATGCCTACCATTACCCACATACCAAATAATAAATCCAGAAAAACAAAACAAAACAAAACAGTGGTGTGATTCAATCTAAGTCCAAAGGCTTGAGAAAGGGGGGAAGGAGAAAGAGTCAAGAGACACACAGATGTAATTCTTCAGCCTGAGTATCTATGAATCAGAAGCTCCTGTGTCTACAGATGGGAGAAAATAGATGTCAAAGCTCAAGAGAGGGCAGTCAACTCACCATTCCTTGTCCTCCCTTGTCCTATGTGGGGCCAGCGATAGACTGGATGATACCTTAACACATTGTTGAGGAAAACTCAGTCTACCAGTTCTACTCTCCTGGAAACACCCTCACAGGCAGTTCTACATACAATGCCTAACTAATTATCTAAGTATCCCTTATCCTAGTCAAGTTGGTATATCAATTATTCATCACAGTTGCATTAGGACCTCTGGTCTTCTGTGTCTGTGAGGGTCCATCTCAGACAATAAGAGACCTGAAGTAGGATTGCCCAACTATGCAACTATGGTCCAACCTTATAAACCTCAGAGTAAATGGGCATGCTTAAAGTTGGTAGAGTAGCCATTCAAAGTACAGTTGGGAACCCAAGAATTCTCTCTCTCTCTCTCTCTCTCTCTCTCTCTCTCTCTCTCTCTCTCTCCTCTCCTCTCCTCTCTCATTCTCTCTGTATATGTATGTACATATGTATTATGTACATATGTATGTATGTATACATGTATGTATGTGTGTGTCTCCCACAGAGTATGCATGATTTTGAGAGTATTTAGCAGGAACAGACAACAATAAGAATTTCAAAGTCAGACCTAAGGTTCCCAGCCTGACAGGCAAGCATGCTGAGCCATGATGAGCTCAAGATGGACTCAGCAAAGGAAGGGACTAATCATAGAATCTTCAGGAATGACCCCAGGACATGCTTTGTTCACATCAACCTGTTTCCTTCCAAAGAAAATGGGAAATCATCATTCTAGGGCTCTTCCACTCAGGGAGGTCAGACAGGTGTCTGACTCTCCCCACATCCTCCCACAACCCCATCTGAGAGCTAGGTCTGTTTGTGCACTAAAGCCAAGAGCTCAGAGACGACCAAGTTTCGTTGCAATCTTCCTTCTCTTCTGAATGACCCTTCTGACAAAACTTCAATAATAATGACTAGAAAGAATCCAGAAATATCAAGACAAAGGGGCAAGCAAAATCAGAAAACACAAAGCCATGGTAAATGATAGAAAGCACTTGCACCTAAGTACAGAATCTTTTTTCCTTTGAAGCCTTTCAGAGCTCCTTGATCCTTAGATCTTTAAAAATGTTCTGTTAGACTTGACCACTACTTCAGGCTCATCAATAAAATTTTCTCTCTAACTCCTGAAGAAAAGAAACATATCATTTTTATTTAAAGAACTATTCCAGGTATGAATTGAGGTCTATCTGAAAACACAAGACTACATCTTAAGCTTTTCCTTTAAAAATGTTTTCTTTTGAGAATTTCCTGCGTGTGTACAATGTATTATGATCATATAGATCCCTCTTTCCCACCCACCTCCCACAAGAACCTCCCCCGACACATTCTACTTCCAACTTCATGTCCTTTATTATATTATTATTTTCATATATCCTACTGCATACAATTAGAGCTGTCATATATGCATGAATATGGGACCGTCCACTGGAGCACAGGAAACCCACCAGTTGCTGCAATCTCAAAGATAAATGACTCTCCCTTCTTTATCCACCATCAACTGCTATGTAGCACCTTAACTAGGGATGGGGCGAATCCTTTCTCCACACCAGAATTTGGCTTGATTTTGCCCAGGAAACCATAGCTGCTATGAGTTCTAGCGTGGGTAGCCATGTCCTGTCCAGGAGTCAGCAGCTCACAGCACACCTCCTTATGTTCCCACTCATGTGTTCCTTCTGTCCCCTCTTCTATGACATTCCCTGAGCCTGGGGGCAGGGGTAGGAGATGCAGATGTCCCATTCAGGGCTGAGTACGTCAAACCATTTATCTTTTATCTTCAGCACTTTGACCAGTTATGAATCTCTGCAGTAAGCATTGCCCAGAGAAGCTTCTCTACGTAGCTATAAGCCTTTAAGAGGCAGTTTGACAACACAGGCGTTATTCAAAGTAACAATAGTATGTTACACACACACACACACACACACACACACACACACACACTCCTACCAAGCCCAAGGCCTATGACTCCCCACAATCCGAATCATAGGCTTTGTCCAGGTTTACATTCCAGAAAAATTGCTTCCCGGTCGGCAGTCGGTCAGCACTGTTGCTATTCCCAAAACCTCAGTGGCAATTTCCTAAAATGTTTTAGTTTATTACCTGAACTGTCAAATATTTCCAAGCCACACCAGGTAAAATTTAAACTAAATTGTCAGTTTGACATAACCCAGAATAATCTGGGAAGAGAGTCTCAGTGGGAGACTATGTGTACCAGGTGACCCTGGGGCATATCTGAGGGCCAGGTGAACTGTCTTAATTACACTGATTGAGGTGGGTACGTTCACCCATTGTGGATGGCACTATCCACTGCATTTGGGTTCTGAACTATTTAGAGACAGCCACATGAATACTTGGTATACATGCATATTCTCTCTGTCTCTCTCTGTCTTTGTCTCTGTCTCTCTGACTCTCTCTTTTTCTTTCTCGCTCTGATCTTTCTCTCTCTTGCTCTCTCTCACTCTGCTCTGCTCTTGGATATGATGTGACTTTCGGTTTCAAGTTCCTGCCTTGATGTCCCTGACATAATGGCCCATAACCTAGAATTTTAAACCAAACAAACCCTTTGTCTTCTGAGTTGATTTTGTTGCTTTGAGTATTTCATCACAGACACAGAAATAAAACTAGGACACCAGATGTAGCACACATCAAAACCCCGAGACGGCGGAAATCAAGAATTTGAGACCAGTCTAGGTCCATTGGGAAATACTTCCTGTCCCAGAAAAAGTTTTAAATAATGTAAAGTATTTGTAAACTGATAAATGAGACTGACAGTTTTTCTATATTTTCAGGGTTGGCAATAGGCAAGAACAATCATTAAATATGTAAAATCTTATTTCTTACATGTTTTACACAAAATCTAGATGTTAGCACATTTTCCTTTAAAGTGTTGCCTTACAACATGACTCACGAGCAGTGTAGGTCACAACCCAGTTGGGTTGAATGAGTCTTTCACAAGGGTTGCCTAAGACCATCAGAAAACACAGATGCTTATGTCATGTTTCCTAACAGTAACAAAATGCCAGATATGAAGTAGCAATGAAAATTTTGTGGCTGTGGGCCGCCCAATATGAGGAACTGTATTAACTGGTTGCAGCATTAGGAAGGTTGAGAGCCAGTGCTCCAGAGGAAAGGACCCATCTACTAAAACGAGCAATTAGAAAAGAATGTAACATGTTTATATAGAATTATACATTTCTAGCTGGGTGGTGGTGGCGCACGCCTTTAATCCCAGCACTTGGGAGGCAGAGGCAGGAGGATTTCTGAGTTCGAGGCCAGCCTGGTCTACAAAGTGAGTTCCGGGACAGACAGGGCTACACAGAGAAACCCTGTCTCAAAAAAACAAAAACAAAGAAAAAGAATTATACATTTCTATCCTTTATAATTTAAGTCACTCAACTATATTCTAAGTATAAGAAATGGTTCTCAAATACTTAATGAAAAAATAACTAAAAGTTTGGCTATACTGCTTAGTTGGTAGAATACTTGTCCAGCATGTACAAAGCCATGGGTTTGATTCCCAACTTGACATAAGGCTGGGCAGTGTGGTATAACCCTGTAATCCTAGCACTTGGGAAGGAGAGGAAGGACAATAAGAAATTCCAATTCAAGGTCGTTCTTGGCTACATACTGAGTTCCAGGCTAGTCTAGGCTACTTGAGACCCTGTATAACCACCATCACCCCCACAAAAAGGAAAGAAAACACAAAAGAATCTTGGTAAATGCCACTGAGTATCTACTTTGCCAGCAACAGGACCTGTCTGCTCTTAGTCCCTTAGTAATACCAACATCCCTCTTCCAACATTTCCACCATCTCTAGCTAGATAACTGGACCTCACCACTGTGGATGGTGGGAGCAGATGTTTGAGCTATCATATTAACATAAATGATTGTTTTACTGAGACTCCTCAGTCTTCAGAATTTTGAATTAGCAAATTCACACTCATCCCAGGGAAGACATTCGTTTTGGCCAGCCTCTGTTCCTTTGTTGGCTTTTGCTCTTGTAACAGACGGGCTGTTGCTTATTCAAGTTCCCTGCGTCTGGACTTCACCTCTTAAACACACTCCAGGAGGCGGCAGCTTACAGCCTTATTGCAAAGCCACAAGCTCTGCCAGGCTCTTTCTGGGCACTTGTAAATCTGGGCTTTATGCTGCCCTTACTGTGTTATACACTGTCATTGCTGTGCCTAGACTCTCCGGCGTTTATCCCGAGGAGTAGCCTATAATCTCACTGGGTTGCCAGCAAAAGCTGTAAAAGCAGATAACAAGAAGCTGCGCTACCTTCTCGACTTCCTGACGAGGGTTCTCCCCAAGTTATTTTGCTTCTGTCTTTACCATTTGTCAAGACTAGTCAAGTTCTTCACATCCGTTCAGGTCAAAGCCAAGCGAGCACGTTCAAAAATGTCCCTCCAAGGATGTTACAGGTGCAGTGAAAGGAAAAACAAATCCAAACGGTTTATATAATTTAAAATTTGTGTCTTGGAGCTCATAATATAATTTCAAAAGCTACACACATAAAGCCTGACCAACATGTCTGCCTAAACATCAGATTAACAAGGACAGCAACAGTAGACAGGCTAGAGCCACCCAGGGAAAGCCCAAGAGACCTCAGCCCTGCACGATGAATTACAGACAACTGAGGAAGAGTTGGAGATAAAGGCTTCCCCAGGGAAGAGACATTAGCTGGGTGTCCAATACCAAATCAGGTCCAAACTGAGCAGGTTATATTTAGGAATAATATACATATATGCATGCAAGAACAACTAATGAAAATAAACAAACAAAAAAAGAAGCCAGGGGGAGGCAAACAGGAGGTTTTGGATGAGGAAAAGGATTTCTAAACAAATGTTTACATGTTAGAATAGTGCTATATTTTCAGAAAACTTACAAAGACAGTCCAGAGAATTCCCAGCCACCCTAGTGTGAGCATCCCACTCTCCCCTGTGTGAGCATCCTTAATGTGCCCTGTGATGATTTGCATATGCTTGGCCCAAGGAATGGCACTATTTGGAGGTGTGGCCCTGCTGGAGTTGGTGTGCTACTGTGGGTGTGGGCTTTAAGACCCTCATCCTAACCACCTGGAAGCCAGTATTCTGCTAGCAGCCTTCAGAAGAAGATGTAGAACTCTCAGCTCCTCCTGCACCGTGCCTGCCTGGATGCTGCCATGTTCCCACCTTGATGATAACAGACTGAACCTCTGAACCTGTAAGTCAGCCCCAATTAAATGTTGTCCTTATAAGAGTTACCTTGGTCATGGAGTCTGTTCACAGCTGTAGAACCCTACTTAAGACAGGCCCCATTTGTCCTCTCAAGCAAGCCAGTTTCAGCACATGACTGTAAGGTGAAGCCCTTGACTTATTTGGGTTTCCTTAGCTTAACCCTGGTGACCTTTCCTATTTTTTAAGATTCCATCCCTGGTGCTATAGGGCTTCCTGCTAACACATCTTTGGCTTCTCTTGGCTGTGGTGTTCCCTTGGATCACCCTTTGTAGAGACTGTTTGTGCCTGTGCCTCTCATGGTTGTACTGAATATAGGAGTATTAAGGGGGTTGGCTACAGACCCTAGGTACCATTCTCAACACATCTCATTGCAGATGCATACAGTGGACGGGCTTCATCATAACCAATGAGGATGATTGTGACACACTCTAACCCTTGTCTGCGAGCTGAGGTGGAGCTGCCCAGGCTTTCTTACTGGATGCTACGTTCCTCCACCCCTTCACAACACTAGTCGTTAAGTACGGATGCTCCCTGTGCAGTTCATGTGGAAGGAGGGCATCATGTCCTACCTCTTCGAAGGCATGGTACCAACACAAATTTTTTTGCATTCTTCTGCATGGAAGAGTGGTTTGCTCACCCAACGTTTAATCTGTGCTCAACTGCCTATTGGCATTATTACAGATGTCTACTTTCTCCTTTTCCATGTTGCTCTTTTTGTTGCTCAGATTATTCAGGCACACCCCCAGGAGCCCTTCCCATTGGTTCTATGACCTTTTGATACAACCTCCTTCTGTATTTCTGAGTAACTTTTTTTTAACTCTCTGGGACTAAAGGTTGCCTGCTCTAAGTTCATATTCTATATCTCTTGTTCCAGCCTTAGAGTCCACCCTTTCTCTATAGAGCCCTGCTGTTTCTTTCTCTCTAGAGAACTCAAAGATGACTGGTTGATGTTTTAAATAAGCCTAAGCCCTTGTTTTTGTTTGTGTTTCAACATTGTGCCAAGATGTTTTGTCTTACTTAGGGAGTTCATTAAGACTCACGAACTGTTGGAACAGGTGAGGGTGTAACTCAGAGACACTTATCCACCGATAGTCCCTTTTCTGTAGGGGTAAAACACTGTGACCATGGCAACTTACAGAAAATGTTTATTCAAGCTTATGGTTCTAGAGGGTAAGAGTCCATCATTGTAGGGAGACAGAACAGTAAGAGGCAGGGATGGGGGCAGGAGGAGGAATCTGGGGTTCTCACTCTGAACCAAAAGGATGAAGCAGAACATATTCTAGAAAAGTGCAGTGAGTCTCCCACTCTCCAAGCCCACCTCCAGTGATACAATCCTCCAACAAGGCCACATCTCCTAAGCCTCCCTCCAACAACACCACCAAAGAGGAACCAAGCATTCAAAGAATGCATGAGAGAGATAACATCAGTGGGGGACATTTCTTACTCAACCTATCACACTTGGTATGCATGAGGCCAGAAATCCCATCACATACTCTACACAAAATAATAAAACAAGTCAATCGTATTAAAACAACTATAAACAGCTTAGGCTAAAGACTGAAAGCCTGAATCTAGCTAAAAATGTAAAGTAGATTAAACCAGCATTCAATACCCAAACTTCCTCTCACTTCTTCCAAATTGGTACCTCAGCCCTGCCAACATCATGTCTCCAAAGTTCTTAAGAAATTGTTAATACCGCCTTCCACAATCAAGATGCCTTTAAGAATATTATTCTGCTTATTTTCCCATTCCCACCCACAACAAAGCCCCCACCCATCCCACCCACCCCCCTACCTCACTATCTGTAAATCCTGAGGGCTCTGTCTCAGAATCCTGAGAGTCATCTATGTCCAAGAAAGTCACTGTATACCTAGTTTTAGAGAGTGAAGACAGGGGAGAGAGAATAATAGAGAGCCAAAGACCCGGTTTTTAATCTACTGGGCCATTCTTACGCATATGGAGAAACCATGAGTTAAGGTTTATAGAGACCACTCTAAACTCAGGCAAGCATTGAAATGACTTTGGAATGTCCATGGAGCCTCAGGAAGGAACCCTTAAGGAAAAAAGACCTGTGCAAAGCATAGCAGTCCATATTTACAAATACCTTGCGCTTGATTTAATGCTTTAACAATGTCTTCAAAACCTCAGCAACTTCCCAACTGAAGTTCCTGCTTACATATTCTTTTTTTTTCCCCCAGGCATGGAAACTTATTGAGCCAGCCTTACCCTGGCTAAGAGTAGCCCTACTTTATCGCCTTGAGAACTCAAAACTAATTGTCAGATATGATGCCATACTTTATGGACATGAAGTCCAGCAAGATGGACCACCAAATAGAGGCTCTTTCAAGCAAACCTAATGATATAAAGTGGATTCCTAGATCCCATAATGTGGCAGTAGAGAACTGACTCCTAAAAGTGATCCTCTGACCTTTGTATGTGCTTCAGTGCGCGTACACACACACACACACACACACACACACACACACTTTTCAAAAAAAAAAAACCTGATGGAAATGAAGTATTCCTAGAGACCGCATACAGTTCCAGAATTTATGCTATTCTGACTACATTTTTTTTTGTAGCAATAACAGTTAAGCAATCATCTACTCAGTGCTTACTAAGTCCAGCCCCTGAGTTAGATTCCATATGTGACAAAATTATGCACTTTCTGGATAAATTCAGCTCCCTTTGCTATGTGAGTCTTTGGCTGCTTGATTAATAGAGGGTCTACCCTCCTCTACTGATACAGCCATCTATGAACTTTCCCTGGGGTAACACTGAGCTGTAGCATGTCTATGGTCCTTTAGCCTAACCAGCCCCAGCATTTCCTTGTTAACAGGTGGCATCTGTAGCTACATAGAGATCATGGAGCTGACATGACTGGATGCCTGACTTACAGTAAACTCCAGAGGGCGACATCAAGAGTCCAGGCTACAGCCTAGAGTCAGAGAGCCTATCTTTAAATCACAGCCCACAGTTTTAGCTGGGAAGTTGCCTGGATGATTCAATTCTCGCTCCTGCTTTACACAAATGGTTTAATTACAGGTATGACACAGTATAGGTGTCATGAAAGTAATTTGGCTTGTTAATATCACGTGCTTGTGAATGTCTGTTGGAGAGTAAGAAGTCCATCAATCTCAGATGTTACCCTTTGGCTATAGATGAAGTGCTTGAGGTCCAGAGAGGTCATGCAATTCATCTAACTAGTTGGTTAAAATCCATGTCTTTCACTGTGGGTTTCCATCTCTAGGCTGCAGGTTATATAAAGGTTTGTTAATCCCTAGACTTAATGAGTTCAACATGAGCACAGTACACCAGAAGGAATAGTTTTGTTATAAGAACCAGGTTGACATTCCATAACTGTTCCTTATAGCTATTTACTCAGAGTCAAGTGTTGGAATGGTTTTATTACTAATTCAGTTGTAGACTCACTTACAAGAGCACCGTGTCTATCTACAGTGACAAGCATCTTGTAAGTCTTCAGTTCATGGTTCCCATGAAGGAAAAACTAAGACTGAGTTTATAACATGATAGCGTTATTTCATTTTTCTCTTCCCAAGGAGGGGTAGGAGAGAAATACTGTATAAGACAGGGCATTTTACATAAATAATGATAATTTAAAGCTTGTTTTGAACTCATTTTGCAAGATTTCATAATCTATTGAAATAACAGCAAGTACACTCAGATGTCACAAAAGTGCTGAGAACCACAGACCTCATAAAAGGAAACCTGTCTCAGTAAATAACAGAGTATCGGCCCAATGTATCTAAATACCATTGCCAATAATTGGTCACACCTGCCACTCCTACATTCAATACCTCTTGGTGTGAGCTTCATAGCAAACAGTTATAACTAAGCTGGGAACAGTAATTTTTGTACTAAAATAATCAAACACTAAACTGAATGCAGTGTTTCATTGTGTTCTATGAATTAGCAGTCATCCACAGGACTGTGGAAACACTGGCAAAAGATATATCCCTGTGCCTTTGAGGACTGTACTCAGGTATCAGGCTCCTACACTTTTACCCACCTGGCTAGACCTTGACTGTCATTACCGCATCCTTAAATGCTTCTGACACGGGGGAGATGAGCTACGTTTGACGGTCACCTCTGTCTCTCTCCCTTCTCTTTGCTCTTTTGAGATTCTTACAAACAATGAAGCAGGCACACAGGAAGCAACTAGACAAGAAGCAGAACTTGAGTAACCAGACTAGATACATAGACCATGGCACTGCACCGCTGAAGGTGTTAGTTGTGTGTCAGAACTGATCAGCTCATGAACTAAGAGTAGAGACACTGCTATGCTTAAAATGTTAGGGGCACCTGTTTGATGCTATGCCTTACATTTTCCTCCTTTCCTTCCTCTACTTCTCTTCTTCTTCTTCCTCCTCCTCCTCCTCCTTCTCTTCTTCCTTCTCTTCCTCCTGCCCCCTCCTCCTTCTCCTTCCTCTTTCTCCTCCTCCTTTTCTTCTTCTTCCTCTCCCTCCTCCTCATCCTTCTTCTCTTTCTCCCCCTCCTTCTCCTCCTCCTTCTCTTCCTCCTCTTCCTTTTCCTCTTCCTCCTTCTCCTCTCCCTCCTCCTTCTACTCCTCTTGCCCCCTCTCCTTCAGATGTATTTTTCGGGAACGAAGTTTCACATAATTTCCTAAATAACATTTACGAAACACACAATTTTTCACCAGAGTTGATGGGCTTGGGAAGAAACAACAAGACACCATTTTTCTAACTGTTGTGATAGGCTCAGCTTCTCTCCAGCCTGCTACAGTCCTCAGCAGGTGGTGGACTGGAGCTGTCCTTGTTGAAGCATCTCCCATTCCCTGGGCCATTTGTTGTCAGTCACTCCTTCACTGCACAACTGCCACGGAGTCTCTTCTGCAGCCATTTTCCCCTGGTCATCAAGTGTGTCCAGATCCTTCATGGAGACAGAGTCCTGAACTGGGCTCAATCCCACAAGGACTTCCAGTTTACTAAGCGTAAGATTCCCAAACATCCTCTGAAAAGAGGAAGGTGGTCTAGGAAAGGGAACTTCCAAAACCACAGGACAAGTCACAAGGGGCACCCGAGGCTTCTTGGACCCTGGGTCATTTCAGTTCCTAACAATGATGAGGAAAATGTTGAAATAGAAATTATTGAACCAAAAAAAAAATTACAAGTCTGAACTAGGTGAACAGGGATCTACATAGCACATAGCACACTCTACAGTGCACAACAAAGGCAAGGGGTGACCCTCTGTGAATGGGTACTTCTGGCAATGTTGCTTTAAGACATTTTGGTGGCTTTTAGGATTTCAAAGGCTTTTATGTCCAGTAACCTTTTTGTGTTTTATTTATAATAGATTCTCATGAAAATACAGTGTCTTTATGTTTGAATGATAAGAAAGCATTGGCTTGAAAACCTCAGGCTTTTATCTCATATATTTCATAGGTCTGCTGCTGCTGCTGCTGCTGCTGCTGCTGCTGCTGTTGTTGTTGTTGTTAGACATGTGAGCGTGAAGTAGACTGTTCTCAGAACAAGCTGAAAACATTAATTGCTAAATTGGGTCAATGGAAAACTGGAAAAGCTTTTGAAGTTGGTATTTCTTGTTTCTGAATTTCTTGTTTCTTTGGGGGGCTGGTAAGATGGTGAAGTCACAGGAGCACTTGCTACGGAGCCTGATGATCTGAGTTCAATGCCCAGAACCCACATGGTGAAAGGAAAAGACCTAAGCCAGCAAGCTACCCTCTGATCTCGATATGTGTACACACACACACACACACACACACACACACACACACATACACACACACACTGTCTTAGTCAGGGTTTCTATTCCTGCACAAACGTCATGACCAAGAAGCACGTTGGGGAGGAAAGGGTTTATTCAGCTTACAGTTCCACACTGCTGTTCATCACCAAAGGAAGTCAGGACTGATGCAGAGGCCATGGAGGGATGCTACTTACTGACTTGCTTCCCCTGGCTTGCTCAGCTTGCTTTCTTATAGAACCCAAGACACAAGCCTTGTAGGATGGCACCACACTCGAGGGGCCCCCCGCCTTGATCACTAATTGAGAAGATGCCTTACAGCTGGAGGCATTTCCTCAAAGGAGGCTCCTTTCTCTGTGGTAACTCCAGCCTGTGTCAATTTGACACAAAACCAGCCAGTATACACACCAACCCACGCCCTCCATAAACACATAAAGTAAATAAACAAATAAGTACTAAGTACCCTTTTGTATTTCAACTTTAACTGTAGCTCAGGCTATCATCTGTGAGCAATGGAAAACTCCAGTTTTAGAGATCCCCAGGTGTAACCTCCTGCAGTTACATACGAACGGGTTATTGGGTTCTCTGGACGGAGAGCTGGAGAAAGAAAACGGGGTGATGAGGGAAAAACATGGACCAAGACAACATGGCTGTTCAAAGTCCGTCGTTTATTGGGGCACTGCTGATTTAAGGTTTGGGGGCGAGACCCTTCCCCCAAAGTTGAGAGTCTGCTCAGCTTGAGTTTCGGCTTGGCTCTGCTGCTCTGTGGGGAGGTTGAGGTGTCTTTCAGAAGGATGCAGGTGTTTGAAGATCAAAGGGCTTCATCTTGGTCCTAGGGCTCCACCAGGTGGGGGAGGCTGTGGCTCACTGAGGTCTGGAGATTCCCGCTCTGAAAGCGGAGTCGGGGAGGCCACACCCTGGGGAAGCTCTCTCTAGAGAAGCCCGTGTCCAGGTCTTGGGTGTGTACTGTCAACTTCAGTTGTTTTGCATATGCTATTGTTTATTTGTCTGAAGACAGAACCTCTGGTTGTCCCAGGCTGGCTTCAAAATGCACTATGTAGCCAACGCTGACATTGGATTAATGAGATCACAGACCCACATTGGCACACTCAGTTTTTGTGGTACCCTGGATTGAACACAGGGCTTTGTGAATGCCGGCGAACTGAGCTACATCACTAGCCCAGGTCACTCCTTATCTAAGTGCCCTTCTCACCCTTGATGCCTGTGCTTAATCAAAGGACTAGTTTGAAAGACATTTAGGGACAAGTCACACCAGTGCAAGATTCCATGTTCTTTTTTTTATTAGATATTTTATTTTCATTTCAAATGTTACCCCCTTTCCTTGTTTCCCCTCTGAAAACTCCTTATCCCATACCCCCTCCCCCTGCTTACTAACCCACCCACTCCTGCTTCCCTGTCCTGGCATTCCCCTATACTGGGGCCTTGAGCCTTCACAGGACCAAAGGCCTCTCCTCCCTTTGATGTCCAATAAGGCCATCCTCTGCTACATATGTGGCTGGAGCCATGGGTCCCTCCATGTGTACTCTTTGGTTGGTGGTTTAGTCCCTGGGAGCTCTGGAGGTACTGGTTGGTTCATATTGTTGTTCCTCCTATGGGACTATAAACCCCTTCACCTCCTTAGGTCCTTTCTCTAGCTCCTCCATTGGAGGCCCTATGCTCCATCCATTGGTTGGCTGGGATTCCATGTTCTTAATTTAAGGTCTGAAATAAAAATGTCTCAGAGAATACGCAAAGCAAAGGGGAGGTTTAGGGGAAGAAAGAGAAAGAAAATGTGTGAGTGACAGGCAGGGAAATACAGGCATCACGCGGCTCCTCGGATGTTAAGTGACAAGCACTGTATGAGAAAGGCTTGCAACATGCTTGTACACATCAGTTCACAGCAGTGGCGCAGCGCACAGATGCTCTCACAATTGAGAAGGGGCCTCACGGGGCTGAGTCATCTGCACATGGTTACAGGGCTAATCCCTAAACAGCAGAACGGGGGGGGGGGGGAAGCCTGTGACGGGCTCACTCCTGTCATCGCCACCGCCCTCCTCACTCCGGATCATCATGAATCTAGACACTAACACGCTGTAACTGAGCCGAACAAAAAGCCACTTTAATGAGCTGTGTCTGTTTTGTTTCACGTTGCCTGATTTTATAATGTGCCTTTGTTTGTTTTGTTTATGCTTTAGGTTTTTTTTTTTGTTCTTGTTTTGTTTTTTGAGACAGTGTCTCAGGTAGCCCAAGATAGACTTAAATGTGCTATACAGCTGCATCAAACTTGCAATCCTCCTGCCTCTGCCTCCCCATGATTGGGGTAGGAGTACACACACAGGAGAAAGAGTTACAACTATCTGCATGTCTGTCTGTCTGTCTGTCTGTCTCTCTCTCTCTCTCTCTCTCTCTCTCTCTCTCTCTCTCTCTCTCTCTCGTGTGTGTGTGTGTGTGTGTGTGTGTGTGTGTGTGTGTGTGTGTGTGTGTAAGAGGAAAGAACACAGGCAACTCAGTAAAGAATACCCTTGTGATCCTCAAAGCCAGCCCAGAAATTTGTTTTTCCTTGTTGAGAACTATCTTTGGGAACAATTCCATGGTCAAAAATAAGATGAGGAGGAGGAGGAGGAGGAGGAGGAGGAGGAAGAAGAAGAAGAAGAAGAAGAAGAAGAAGAAGAAGAAGAAGAAGAAGAAGAAGAAGAAGAAGAAGAAGAAGAAGCTCTCACAATTCATCAATACATTAAATTTAAGGTAAAATTCATCAAATAAATATTATTGCCTACAGTATACAGGTACTGGACTACATACTAGGAACACAGAGATGAGCCTGTTAGCTAGACATGCTTTCTCTTCTTTTTAATTCCAAGGCAGGGTATCACTGTGTGGCCCAGGTTGGCTTTGAAGTCTTGATCCTCATCTCTTAGCCTCCCGGATAGTGAGATTACAAGCATACACTTACCATTCCCTGACTCAATGGGAAGACAATACATCAAATGTTTATATGAATGTATAAAATTTAAGCTGCAAAAAAATGTAAAGAAGGAAAGCTATACATGACATTGAAATGGCACCTCGTGTAAGTGGTCCATTTACAGTAGGTGGAGGAGCCACTCATGACGTCAAAGACAACAAGTACAAATCCAAGAGTGAGATGTGCTCTCTTGATGCATGCCAATCACTTAGAGAAGCACCAGACTTGTGGCATGCTCCCTTCCAGGGATCCCAGGCTTTTACAAGGCTGGGCACCTTTGAATTTGTGCTCCCTTCTGTGACAGCTTTTATTTATTTATAAAGAATTTTTAAAAGAATATTCACTTATTTGCAAAAACTTGTTTCTCTCCTTCAACTCCAGAGCACACACTCATACTGTCAGACTTGGTGGCAAAGCACCTTTACCCACGGGGCCACCGGGCAGGCCCTGGATCTTTCTCTGTACTGAGAAATAGCAAGGCAGAGACGGATCAAAAGGCAGAAAATGCATGGCAAATGAGTTTTGGATCAAGCGGTTTAAAAGGCTGATCTGTTTTGCATAACATCTGAGAACAAGATGAATCAGCTTGTACTGAAGTGACAGCTGAAGAAAGTACTTGCTGCTGCTCTCCAAAACACAAAAGCAGACAATTTGATTTCCAGGGCTTAGACCTGACCTAGAAGAAATACAGAGAACACACACACACACACACACACACACGCACACGCACACGCACACGCACACGCACACGCACACACAGCAAATGAGCATCTCCATCAGGTGACCCCTCCTCTAATGAAAAATCTTTCCAGCAACTAAAATCTACCCAAGGCTGGGGGCTGCCCAGTTCACTACAGGAAAGAAAATGGGGTGGGGTGCATTTCCATGTGCTAGTGACTTTGAAAACTAAGATGGCATAGATGAATGTAGCTGTGGGTGACTAGGTCTTTGGACTGCTTCCATTCGTTTAAATTTATCACAGAGAGCTTTCAACCTCCAGAGATCATGTTCCGTTCCTCGGCATTTTAATTTAAAAAGTTGGTGTCGACACAAAAACACAGAACTCACCTCAAAGGGAGAGAAAGATTATTTATTCTGGAGCCAAATATGAGTGAGCTTTGCCTAGGGATACATAATCAGGTTGCCCCCCTCCTGCACCATGCCTGCCTGGATGCTGCCATGTTCCCGCCTTGATGAAAAGGACTGAACCTTGAAACCTGTAAGCCAGCCCCAATTAAATGTTGTCCTTACAAGAGATGCCTTGGTCATGGTGTCTGTTCACAGCAGTAAAACCCTAACTAAGACGCCCCCAAACACCATGTTTTAATGTGGTAATAGTTTCATGAAGCTTTTCTACTTACAGAACAAAAGGAAAACACAAATCGAAGCACTTTTTCAAGAACATCGGTGGAAACATCAGGTAGGGGCTATGGAGAAACAAGGTCATTTGTGCTGTGGGTTTCAGTTAGTATCTCATGACCTTCTTAGCATTTGGTTGGTGGAAGCTTGTGGTCAGTTAGCACATCCCAAAGGGTTCCATGTGATTGGCGGTCATGAAGACCTTACATCAGACACGGGAATTCTCATGCGGTTATAAAGGAACCTAAGATATGTTTTGACATGCCGACACACTGAGAAAGGACCCAAGGAGCTGCAGGAGCTATCAGCCCCATAGGAGGAACAACAATATGAACCAACCAGTACCCCAGAGCTCCCAGGGACTAAACCACCAACCCAAGAGTACACATGGAGGGACCCATGGCTCCAGCTGCATAAGTAACAGAGGATGGCCTTGTTGGACATCAAAGGGAGGAGAGGCCCTTGGTCCTGAGAAGGCTCGATGCCCCAGTGTAGGGGAATACCAGGACAAGGAAGCGGAAGTGGGTGAGTTGGTGAGCAGGGAGAAGGGGAGGATGGGATAGAGTGCTTTCAGAGGGGAAACCAGAAATGGGATAACATTTGAAATGTAAATAAAGAAAATATCTAATAAAAAAAGAAAAAATGTATATGTTTCTGCCCATAGCGTAGCTCTGCCCTTGGTTCTAGCCAGAAAGGTTTGTTTTTGCAGCAAATGATAAGGAATACAAACACATCGCTGATCAAAATACTGAGAGTGAGTGGTTGTTGAGTGCTCAGCTCCTGGGATAACATCTGCATCATCCTTCTCAAGTCTTGAGGAACATCCAGGGAGGAGGAAAATTAGGAAAAAAGAACCAGGTGATGGAGGGAGGAGTAACAAAACACTGTCTCCCAGGCATGACATGACCATTGCACTCAGGAACCCCCACAGCAACAGTTGTCTTCACACATGAAAACACGTGTGTGTTGGCCGCACATGACTGGACTTACCTCAACCATGGATGCTAGAGGGATTCATGGGTCCCAGTCCTTCTCTTGAGGGCTACTGGCAGTAGATGGCCACCAGGTGGGAGGGAGTCATCACCAGTAGTGCAGCTATTGGTGAGAGTTACCCATGCTCCAGTGGGCTCACACCCCTGCCAAAAGACCCTGGTTAAAATCAATATTACACACACACACACACACACACACACACACACACACACACACACACTAAAATGACAGAAAAACCAAGAGATTGTCTTAGTTAAGAGCTTTACTGCTGTGAATAGACACCATGACCAAGGCAACTTTTTTTTTTTTTTTTGAGACAGGGTTTCTCTGTGTAGCCCTGGCTGTCCTGGAATTCACTTTGTAGACCAGGCTGGCCTCGAACTCAGAAATCCTCCTGCCTCTGCCTCCCAAGTGCTGGAATTAAAGGCGCACGCCACCACCGCCCGGCCCAAGGCAACTTTTATAAAGACAACATTTAATTGGGGCTGGCTTATAGGTTCAGAGGTTCAGTCCAGTATCATCAAGGCAGGAGCATGGCAGGTGGGCATGGTGGAGGAGTAGCTGAGGTCTACATCTTCATCTGCAGGCCTCTAAGAGAAGATTGACCTCCAGGCAACTAGGATGAGGGTCTTAAGCCCACGCTCACAGTGACACACCTACTCCAACAAGGCCACATCTCCTAATAGTGCCACTCCCTAGCCCAAGCATATACAAACCATCACAGAGATACTATTATGTGAAGGTGATCTGTTGAGGGGAGATATTAATAACAGAAAGGAAAGAAGAAGGATACCAGGGTATGTATGACCAGCAAGTAATATGTGTATGAAACTCTGAAAAAACAAGCTAATTTTTTAAAAAGAAAGAAATTCATTTTTAAAGGGTTTTCACTCAATATATTTCACTGAGAAATACACTCAGAGGGTAGAGGAGATTGGAGGTCTGCTATGCAATTCCACAATCTAGACATCAATTTTTCAATATATAGATCCTATATAAAAGGTTAAAAACAGAATCCAACTTTTTATGAGATCTGACAATAGGAAGAAAGAAGCCCCAAGAAGGTATTTCAACACTCTTGCTGGTGAGCTCTCACCTTTCACCCCTCATTGTCTTCACTCTCTACTGTGGCCTCCTTGCCGTTCTCTGAGATAACTTAAAGAATAAAACATAAGAGAAATTTAACCTACTTTTCAAAATCTATTCTAAGATTTAAAGACAATGAAATTGTGAAGTTGAAAGAGAACCCAAAGCCGGGCGGTGGTGGCGCACGCCTTTAATCCCAGCACTTGGGAGGCAGAGGCAGGCGGATTTCTGAGTTCGAGGCCAGCCTGGTCTACAGAGTGAGTTCCAGGACAGCCAGGGCTACACAGAAAAACCCTGCCTCGAAAAACCAAAAAAAAAAAAAAAAAAGAGAGAACCCAAGTTGCTAATTCATCTCCTAATTTAACAGGGCAAGAAGGCTAAGACTCATGGATATTGTCCATCCATCACTGAACTAACCGAACAAGAGCAGAAGTTTAAAAATAATGCAAGAGATCTACTTCCCCTAGTATTCACATTACCATTAATGTAAAACACCAGAAAATTCTTTTTCCAGTGGGAACATCTTAAGGACAGTCACCTATTTTTGTTGGCATGCCATATTCAAATCAGTGCCTCCTCCTCCTCCTCCTAATCCTGAAAAGCTACGGAAAGACCAGTGCTAAACCATACTTCTTTTGAAATACATGATTTCTCCAACTGTATACCATCTGCTGTCTGTCCAGTTTTACATACATCGATAGGAAAGAATTCCTTCCCTAATGATTTTGGTTTTTGTAAACCAGAAAATTCGGATTGGTCCTCCAATCACTACATCAGTTTTGACAAGCATTCTGTCAGAACTCACAAAGAAAGAGCTCTTGAGATGGAAGAGGTGTGGCAGGGAAAGCAGGAAGAGAAAAGGCAATACTATCAGTTATGGGTGGGTGTTGGGTAGGCTATGCTTTCATTATTAGCAATGGAGAAAACGCGTGTTCCACCATGCTGTGGACTGTTAATCGCTGTTGGCTAAATGAATGAACAGAAAATGTAGAGGTTGAACATGACAAACGTGTGTGATTTGAATCAGAGAGATGGGAAGAAACATGAGATGTAAGATAATGACACCAGTCTCACACAGAAGGCTTAGCTGAAATATATAAAGCCTATGTGTAGTGGCTCATGTGTGTAATTCCAGTGTTCATTAGGCAACGGCAGTAGGATCATCATAAGTTTAGGGCTAACAGTTCTATGTACTGAGATTCAGGCCAGTCAGGATTTACTTAGCAAGTTGTTATCTCAAAAGAAGAAAGAAAAGAAAATTCCTGGGAGGCAGTTAGCTCCTTGACCTGAATTTCATGGTACCCACTCAGTTGACTTCCATTACAACTTACCACACTGTTCTGTGACTGGGTTTTGCTTATCTGTCTTCTCCTCTAAGGGGCAAATTCTGCTTTGAGGGTAAGAATCGTGATCTCCAATTTTTAAAAAAACGTATTCACTTTACATCCCAATTTCAGCCCGTCCTCCTTCCAGTACCCCTTCCCACAGATCTTCTCCGCATTCTCTCCTTCCCTTCTCCTCTGAGAAGGGAGAGTTCCCCACTGGGTATCACTCCCCTCCCCTGAGGAACAAACCAACAAGATGCCAATAAACTTACCGAACACGCAGATTAATCAATTTACGTTATCTTGTGTACTGCTCACAAAACTATGAATGTCATACTGTGGCATCTTGTCATCAAGCTAAATACCCTCAATTTCATCTCGAAGATAATGGATAATCAATTGAAATATTTGGCATGGTCTGAATGATGACCCTGATGCCGTGGTGTAGCTAAGAGCTGGAAGGCTAAGGTGGCGGCAGAGGCTTGGACAGGAAGTGACTTGGATGCGGACGCCACTCTTCTCAGCCTCTTGTGTCCTGACATTTGAGTTCTATTGATTCATTTCCAGCTGCATTATTAAAATATCTTTGAGTCCAACGGACTTTTGACCTTGACCTTTCATACCCAGACCATTTAGTCCCTGGAGAGCTGTCAGACATGTTTACATCGTCTTCCATCATATATTTAAAGTCTGACAAGTACACCATGATGCAATCCAGAGGGAAGAAAAAGAAAGCACCCTGCCACTTACCTTGATGACTTTCATCGATTCTGTCAGTGGATGCAACAACAAAGATGGAAAAACAAATCACATAAGGTCACGTTAAGACCTTGTCTTAGGATGGGAAATGGGAATATTCTGACATTAATTCACCTTGAAATTTTGAAAGGGAAAATATACATAGGTCATGAATACGGGGATTGTTATTAAAGAGCGTTGAGCAAAGGGAAAATTTTATCATTGTTATTTTAGTTCCTTTGCTTCTTTCTTCTTCTGGGACTGGGGATTAAACCTAGAGCCTCAGGCAAGCCAAAGAAGAAGTCCATCTCTGTCGATACCCATGTCCTCTTTTCTCTTTCTATTTTGAGAACAGATCCACTAAGGTACCCAGCCCAGCCTTTGGCTCACTCTCCAGCCTAACTAGGTCTTAAATATGAGATCCTCTGGCCTCAGCCTTGGAGGGAGACTTTTTAAAACCTGTACAGTAACTTCTTTGCCCTTCGCAAGTCAGATTTCCATGGGCAACAACCATACACCCTAAAGCTGATCCTATTGGAATACAGTGAGCATGGTTTAAGCCTCTACCCAAAGCTACATCACTAAGGAAACCATCAGCATCACATCATACACGTTTGCCTTTCTGAGGTTTATCACTGTCTTCCTAACTCTAAGTTCTGAACAAATGACAAAGCTTCGTTAGAGAAAGTGTCATGAGTTAGCCAGTATTCAGTGAGACTGAGACTCACGTGCCCAAGATTGAATTCAACTTTATAAGATTTTTTTTATTTTATTTTATCTGTGCACTCTGGTATCCTCAGAAGTCAGAAGAAGCAATAGGACTCTCCTCGAGCTGAAGTTATGGATACTTGTGAGCCACCATGTTGGTGCTGAGAACTAAACGTAAGTCTATTAGGCTTAATCTCTCCAGCCTGAATTAAACTTTTTATAAATTAATACTATTTAGTCCTCATGAAAAAAATGTATTTATTTGGGCATTTTGTTCAGGAACTAAAGACAGAACCTGGAAGCAGGGACTGAAGCAGAAGCCATGGAGGAGAGCTGCTTTGTTGGGGTGTGCTGTTCAAAACTGTGTCTCTGTCCTTCCTCACCTACCTAAGGGATTCTCTGATTGGTTTTAATAAAAATCTGATGGCCAATTAATTAAGCAGGAAGTGGACAGTGGGAATTCCTGGGAGGAAGAAAGGAACTCTGGTAAGAAAAAAGGGCTTTTGCCAGGAGACATGAAAGGAGACAGATATGACTATGGGTCTGGAAAATATAGCTAGCCATGTGGCTGGATGGAGCTGGGTGATCAGTTTAACTTAAGTGAGATAGTTGAGAGTATGCCCTGCTAAGACCTAGGCTTTGAAATATTAAACGATTTCTGTGTGGTTATTTGGAAATCTAGCTGGTTAAGGAATAATTTCCACTGTATTTGTTTCCAGCATTAATTACTATATACAGAAAATAATAGGTTTTTTTTAATGTACACTGCTTACTGGCTTGGTCCCCACGGTTTGCTCAGTCTGCTTTCCTATAGAACCCAGGACAACCAACCCAGGGATGGCACCACCCACGAAGGTCTGGGCCCTTCCCCCATAGATTAATTATTGAGAAAATGCTTTACAGCTGGATCTCATGGAGGCATTTCCTCTACTGAGTCTCCTTCCTTTCTAATGACTCTAAATTGTGACACAAAACCAGCCAGTAAACCAGTTATCCCATTTGCTGTGATCTTGCTGTGTCATTTCCTCTGAAGCACCAAAACCATATTCCTCAACTCTCATCATCTTTACAGAATGTACACTGGCTAGAATCTACGAGGCCTCCATGGTCTCTGATCTGGAGAATGGGTTACTTACTTTAGCTGTAGGATCCTTTCAGAAATGCCTCAATAAATAGCTGACCTGGATGGAGGTAAAGGCCAAAATTGGTCCCTTTGACCTCTCATCTGCATCTGCACCGGCCTCCACGTTGTTGAACATGCAGAAGGTCAGTTGCTCCAGTTTGGAAGAAAGGCTTGGGCATAAGACACCCAATCATTTTTTTTTTTTATTTATTTATTTATTTATTTATTTATTTATTTATTTATTTATTGCAAAACAGATCCAGCTGGAGTTGAAGCTTATGTTATCAATTATCGGTTACTTTTCTCTAACAATTATCTGAAACTGTCTGACAACATTAGACAGGACAAGTTAACCTTTCCCCTTAAGGCTAAGTTTTCTCAAATTGACTAGGAATCAGTAGAGCACATGATGCTCTATGCTGGAGTTTCTCTGGTTAATGAGAACCAAGACCCAAAAACTTACTGGGAATTGGAGCACCATGTTTTCCTCAGCTCCCAGCATGCCTTAGTTAGCAAGGACTAAGCTTCTTTTATTTTTTTTTCTTTTAAGATTTATTTATTTTATTTATATGAGCACAGTGTCACTGTCTTTAGACACACACCAGAAGAGGGCACTGGATCCCATTACAGATGGTTGTGAGCTGCCATGTGGTTGCTGGGATTTGAACTCAGGACCTCTGGAAGACCACTCAGTGCTCTTAACTGCTGAGGACTAAGCTTCTTGACTGTCAAGTCAAGACCTACTAGTTACTTTGATTGGTGAGAATCAGGTTTTACTCTTCTTCCCCCAATCCCACACATAAAACATACTACCAACTCTCAGTTACAGAAATAATTTTGCTTTTATAAAGATCTGGAATTATCTAAAGGAAACCAAGAAAAAAGGGGGAGCAGCTTATTTTGGCACAATATGTTGAAGGCACGGGGGAACTGTAAGAAACACCAGAAAACATTAAATAAACTTAACCCTATAGGTTTTAGGTCAACATACACATCACAGAAGATAGTACACACAGATGGGGAGAAATCGACCTGAGGGATGTAGCCCCAAAATAGCAAAGTAAGAAAACAGACATGAGAAGGGATTCCATGGTCTGGATTCACGGATGAGGCATCTGTCAGGAGCCATCTAGGAAGGGCTAAAGGCAAATAAGTAAGTTTTCTGGAGATGGCCCAGTGCTTTGCATGACTGTGATGGGTAAGCCTTGAATTACACTGTCTTTAGATATTTCCTCTCAGGATTGCTTCATAGTACTGATATGCCGTTCCTGTCACTTATTACATAGTCTAATGGATCCTGGGTATTAGCCCCACCCTATTGGGCAGATTTCCTGCAGATCAACATAAAGATGAACTTTCATGAATTAATGTCATTTGGATGAATTAATGATTTTATAGGCTTCCTGATTTGATTTTAGGAAGAAAGTTTTAAGAGAAGGCTTTAGTTGTTTTGCCAGAAAAATATGATAAGGTTAGAATCAAAAGTAGAATGTGCCCACTCCTCATAGAATAATAAATAAAGGCTGCATTAAAAAAATACAAAGAACTTTCACAATTACACTAAAGAGAAAAATAGGCTTGAGACAAATTTGTGATCACGGAAAAACATTTATTCTAGGTCAGATCCGAGGTGTGTACTGTAATAAAAGTGAGGTCATGTGAAACTGTTCCTTTGAACTTATAATGAGCTTACAGAATGAAACACCGCTTTGAACTTAACTATCAACATCTTTCTATAACTCCTCTTTTGAGTAACCCTTTATCTATGAGGTAGTTTTATAAAGAACTTTGGTCTCAGAAGGTATAAGAAGGTCAGAGAGAAGGAAGAAAGTGTGGCTTGTGGGTCTCTGCCCCATCCACCAAATGTAAATATGTATATATCTGTTTGTTTATACATATGCATGTAGGTATATGTGTACATAAGTTAGCGTGAACGTGTGTGGAGTTGATGAGACAGATGGTTGAATCCTACCAGAGCATGTATATGTATAGGTCTGTGCATGTTGTCTGTGTAAATAAGTTTTCTTTTTCTTTTTTCTTTTCTTTTCTCCCTGGTTCACAAAGAGTTATTGAGTTCCAAGCCTCTCACCTGGCCAGGTCGAGGATCCTGAGCCAGAGAGTAAAGAACACTTTTTCAATGAAGCCTTTTTTCTTCTCAATTCCCTGCTGATGCCAACAAGAGTTTATTACCAGAAGCCAAAGGCTTTTGGACTTAGAATAGCAAAGTGCTAAAAAGTTAAGTATTACTAAAAAATAAACAATTTTAGCCCTTGGAAACTAAGTTTTGCCCCTGAAACCTGCTACTCCTACCATTGCTACTTTCCTCAGGACCTGTTGCCAGGCAGGTTCCCCGCAGACCAGGAACCCATAAAAGAATAGGTGCAAACAGGGAATTGTGTTTAGCGTATGTCAGCATTGCTGCTTTGGAGGGGTTAAAAGGGAAGAATCCATGGTGTAACTTTGCCTCCTAGCCATATATAAGGAGGCCAGAGGGTGCATGCCCATCTCCACACTGCCTCTGGAGTCAATCAAGTCAAATAAAGTTGCTAAAAATAGTTGATCCTGATTTTCAAACCTTTGCAGTCTCCTGGGGGGGAACTTTCAGAGAAAAGCAACTGCCTTGGGTCCTTGGATCAGATATCCAGCAATGGCATAGCCTTCATGGTTCAATGCAGTGCTGGTGTCCGTGTTTTGGTCAGATCCCTGTGTGTCTGACCCTGTTAAGCCTCTCCAAATGTTCTCCCTTCTCCTAACTTGGAACACAGGTCTCTCTGACTCCAAGGTAAGGACAGAGGTGATAGGGAAAAGGATGGTATCCTGTGCTCAGGGAGAATAGCTAGGGAGTTAAGTTTAGCATTGTTTACCTCCAAGCCCATAGCCATAGCCTGTAAATATGCAGGGAAACAAGCCAGGTCCAGCCACCACCCGAAAGAGAATGAGTCTGGGAGAGGAAGATAAAGATTTTTCTCTCTCCCAAGCCAATAGAGCAGCAAGGCAAAGAGTTTACAGCCCTATCTACACAAGGTAAAAAGATCACACCTGGAGATTGACACTCCCTGGGAGGAGTCTTAGCCAAAGGGCAACCGTTGGTGACGTGAGGTACCAGAGGCTTGACTCACCTCAATTGTACAACATAATATTGTCACCAAGCTTTGACCACAGAGAGGCATCTGTAACATTTCTGAATAAGCCACCAAGGAAGTTGGGAGCCCACACTGGGTACCATGTGTTACTGGAGAAATCAGGGATCTCTTTTAAGGTTCTTTTAGGATCATTTAAAGATTATTTTGGTAATGTTTGGTAACAAAAGGGCAGAGAGCACCAGCCTCCACCTTTCACTCCTCTGAGGGGCATATTAATTCAGGTGAAGTCACACGTATTTGTGTCAAAAGGGGCTTTGAGTCGCTTCTGGACTTGTTCCACCAAGGGCAGTTTCTTCCAGTCCAGTCCCTAAATGTCACCAGAGACATGGTTGTGCAATTCAGAGACCTGCCAGAGCTAATAGCTGTCAGCTTCCTCTTGCTGTCGCCCTTTGCAAGTCTGCTGACATTAACTTTTTCAAAAGCTTTACTAGTGGTCCTGTGAGAGGCCCAGCCTTGGAATTCAACCATGCAATGGGGGGCTGCTGTTTATTCAGACGTGTTCTGTGTGCCTGACACTGCAGGTGCTGGGATTCTAACATATCATTCTTGTAACAACCCAACAAGGTAGGGATTTTTCTTCCCAGTTTAAAGATAGGGCTCAGACAGTTTACGTGATGTACTCAAAATCGCAGTGCCAATTGTCTAGTGTTACTTGGATGAAATGTACTTGGCCACAGTCATCGATATCATTGCAAAAGTAGCTTCCTCCTTCTTTGGTTAGTGGGAGCACAGTCATGGGCTTCTGCATGGTTTCTGGTGACAGCACAGACAGGAAGTCATTGAAGAGAACTCTTTAAAAGTGCAAGCATACTGAAGTAACTCTCCACAATTGATGGGTTTTGGTGGGGTGTGGTCGGGGAAGGACTCAGTTCTGTTGAAGAAGCAGGCCACCAAGAGTTTGACCATGTGCCAGTGAGTATATAGATAATATATACAAATTGGACGTATCTTTTTTTTTCTAATTTTTATTTGGGGGGAGGTGTTTCAAGATGGGGAGGGCATGGAAAGTCTGGGAAGCGAGTGTAATACAGGTGCATGATGTGAAATTCCCAAAGAATCCATAAAAATATTATGTTGAAAACAACTGTATGTGAAAGGTGCAAAATTCTTGCCTGGGTAGCCAGACACCATTCTACGTCCCCAGTGTGGTGGTAAAAATGAAAAATGTCCCCCATAGTCTCAAATATTTAAATACGTGGTAAGTGGTGCTGTTTGGGAAAGTTTAGGAGCTAAAAACCTCACTAAAGGAAGTACATCACGGGAAGCGGAAGTACGTCACGGAAGGCGGGCTTTAGTCGTTAAAGCCTCACGGTGTTCTCAGTTCTCTTTCACTGCTTCACACTAGTGGCTGAGGTCACTCACCTTCTCCGCCCCCCCCCGCCACCATGCCTTCCCCTTGCTGCTATGCTTCCACGCCCTGACAGACATTTATCCTTCTGGAAACATAAGCTAAAACAAGCTCTTCTGCTAACTGTTTCTTGGTCACGCCTTTGATCACAGCAACAGAAAAGTAACACAGCAGCTGAGCCTCAGCTATTGAAAGATGAATTCTCGCACACAGGGTGGGTGTGGGGTATACAGGGTCTGTATAGGGCCAAGCTCCATACTGTCTGCTTAGCTTGTGTTTATCCACCACAATACCTTTCTAAAAAGCAGCTCTGCAGAGTTCCAGTCCGTGTATTTTCCTTGGCTCTTCACCTAGCTCAAATCTATTTTGTTCTTATTCAAGCATAGAAAAGTCCTTCAGCCGTTGAACATTCTGCTTATGAGAAAAAAAAAATCACATCATAGTTTCAAGTCAGAGAAGTTTGTGTACTTAACTTGGCAGGCACAAAGGAAGCTCTGTGTCCCCAGAAGTGAGATCAAGGTGACCCGGAATGCCTGCTGGAGATGCTGGATTAGCTAGGAATTAGCCCTGGCCGAAGTCTTGGCCCTGCCAAGCTTATCCACGTCCAGACTAAACAGATGGGGGTAGCAGGACAATGTCAGAGGTCAAGCAAGCATCATTGCCAAGAGTGTAATGGGAAGGACAGGAGCCAACGAGGTGGCAAGCCTTAACAATCCAGTGCCAAGGAAGACATGGGGTGAACAGTAGGATCAGGACCCCCTCTGAATGGAAGACCCACATAGTAAGATACAGAAGGTACAGAGAGCTTTAACTTGAAGTAGCAGCGTGGACCATTCCCTGAAAGCTGAGCGTGCCCCTGTACCTCACTGTCAGGTGCCACCTTTGAACAGAGCACCCACAGTTTACCTTGGTTGTGTTAGTCTGTTCTACAATCAAAATAGAAACTACATTTTCCTTATGTTTTCCTCTAAATGGCTCTAAATTCGTGCTGACTGAGGAAAAGATTAAGTACATGTTACTATTTTCTCAAGGTCTGTCAGGCAAAATGAATGACAGGTTTCAGGGCCCCTCTCTCTACTCTGCTTCCTGTTCAACTATTTTTCCCAAATCCCAGCTTTGCTAGTTAGCAGAGGCCTCACCACTGGGAGCTATAGATCTACAGAGGTTCATAGAATCGATAACTTCCCATACAATTCCCATGAACTTCCTTCTCAACATCCAAATTCAGGGGACATCTCATTTATAATGGGCAGTGTTATTTTGACATCCTCAATCCTCTCAGAGCAGATATTTTTGCTCCTAAGTAGGTAACTGCATTCTAAGATGTCCTCCAGAATCTATAACAAAGCAGCCAAGATAGTGAGTAAAAACATTATTTTTGAAGGAGAGATGGAAAGATATGATATGCCATGTTTGGTTGATATCCCTGGGAGGTCTGCCCTTTTCTGAAGAGAAAGGGGGAGGAGTGGATCTGGAGACGGGAGGTAGGGGGGAGGGGAAATTGTGGTTGAGACAAAATATATGAGAGAAGAATAAATAATAGAAAGAAAGAAAGGAAGGAAGGGAGAGAGAGAGAAAGAGAGAGAGAGAGAAAGAGAGAGAGAAAGAGAGAAAGAGAGAAAGAGGAGAAAAAAAAGGAAGGAACAAAGAAAGAGAAAAACATCCAATGGCAATGTTTAGCCTCCATATGTACATGCACATATGCACATGTACCTGTATGCATACACACACATACACGCACACACACACACACACACACACACACACACACACACACACACGGGAAAAGAAAAAAGGGGATAGAGTCTAGGAATGTATCTTAGTTGATGAGCATTTGCCGGGAGCACATGAAGACCTGCACTCATCCCCAGCACTGCATCACACTGAATGAGGCAAAGGATTCGTGCAACTCCAGCATTAGGAGCTGGAAGCAGAAGCATCAGAAGTTCAAGGTCATCCTCAGCTACCCAGCAGGCTGGATGCGAGCCTGTTGCACATAAATGGAACTTAATTGCTGTACATTTAAAAAGAAAATAAATTAGAACATCCATTCATTAGCACATTTCTGAACTTTGACTGCTTGCATCCAGTTTTCCAACATCTCCCTCACATACATCGCTGCTCAACAAAAGGTAAAATGGAGATGTGTAAGCCTTACAGGACTGCACACGGCCCCCTCGCTGAGCCTTTTCTAATGATAGAAGGAGATCAAATAATTTTTTTCCAAAAAAAAAAAAAAGTCAGCTAAATCAAGATCTGAGATACTTATTAAGTTAAAAAATGACTGTTCTTTGAACCAAATCTCCAAACAGGACTTTACTTCTTCTATGTATTTCTATATTCAGACATAACCTAGTTTCTAAAACACTGAAGTCAAAGGGATTAGAAAGGCCTATTTTGTATAAACTTTATTTGTGAGCTTCACATGTAAAATTGACCAGCATGGAGAGGGGAACAGATCTGTGATGTTTGGGAGCCTTCTGGAGGATGCCGCTCCAAGGTACCAATGCCCATTTACACTGCCAGGTTTGCAGAGCATGTAGGGACTTTTCTAGTACCTAACAGCTGGATACAGAGTTTGCATCTGACCACAGCTAATCAATCAGAATCTCTTCCAAGCCTTCAGCATCAGAACACAGAAACTTGAGCCTTCTGATGAGCACTTAGCTAGAAGATGTGGAAAGGTAAAGGCTGGGACCATGGCATAGGTCAAATCTGGAATACTCCCCCAATGCCCAGATGTTAAAAATTCAGTTCGCATATATTAGAAAGCAAAGGAAGCCTCTACAGGATGCATGTACAGGAAGTCTCAGGTTACTGGAAGATGCCAACGGACATGGGACCTGCCCCCCTCCTCTACTTATCTCTTGGTCATCCTACAGTAAGTACTTCCTCTGCACTCATTGCTATATTGATGATTGAGGAGGAAATTAAACCCCAGCATAGATGGGGAAGGGGCCTCCTCCTCGGGGACACAGGCCCCGAGAGGCTAGTCATGCTTCAGAACCCATGTGCATTCATGAAGCACTATATGGATCCGATGGTATTAAATCACAGAGCTGGGGGAGGGAGGGGGAGGAACGGAAGGAAGAGCGAGGAAGAACAGAGAGACGAGAGAAAGACGGAGAGGGAGAACATGGAGTCGGGGGTGAAATTTTAGTGGAACAGGGGGAGAACAGGAGGGGAGGAAATGGGGATGTATTAGATTCAAATACATTATAAATAAATATTTTTAAGTAAATAAAAGTAAAAATAGGAGGAAAGCTAGCAAGCCGGCTCAGCAGGGGAACGAGCACGAAGCCAAGTGCGACGACCTGGAACATATAATGTGGGAACATATAATGTGGGGGGGGAAAGACAAACTCCCTGCAAAAAGTCATCTTCTGACCTCCACGTATGAGTCTCAAACGAAGAGTGGGTCTTATAATTGTTCAGATGGTAGGATCACCAGCTTGCTATTGGCTACCGGACACGATTCGGTAGAGAAAGGGAAAAATGAAATCTGCAGGAAGAAGGCACAGAGGTCGCTGAAGCACATAACTGAGCAGATAGAGGTGACAGGTAGGGTCCAAGCTCAGCTAAGCAAAACCGGAGTGGCAGGAGGGGCCGTTGCCAAAGGGAGATGTGGTGGCGAGTAGAGAAGAGTGATATATACAGGGCGGCTTTTATCACTCACATCCCTAATGGGACTTATCGCTAACTCCAGCTACAATGTATATCAAACTGTAGCCACTTTCCCTGCCGTCTCACTGTCCAGCCTCATTAGTCCGGCAGCCTCCTGTCTACCTCTGTGCTCACCCCATTAGGACAGTCTTAATACACGGCCTTTTAAAAACATCAATCAGATCGCATTCCTTTGGTGTTTACAATTCCCCAAGGCCTCGCTCTCTTGCACTGTGTACAAGTCAAAGCCCTTGCTGAGAATGTGGAGTCCTCTCGTCTGCCCCGTTGTCTCTGAACTCACCTCCTCTCCTGCTTTGTCTCGTTAGCCACAATGGCCTTCTCTGACTTCCTTGATTCCTCGGATGATCCCACCTTAGCATGGCCAACTCCCTCACAGTATACTGCTCTGCCTCAAATATCTGCACAGCTGGTCTCGTTCCTCTTCCAGGCTCTGAAAAAAAAATATATATTCTTGGAGACATTCCCTAGCCCCATTGTCTAAAAGTAGAATTCCTTTTCTTCACATACCCCATTGAATTTTCCTGCTTAATACACATGACTATCTAGTGTGTTAATTCATTTTCTTAGCTATCATTACAACGGAAGGTAATGAGGTCACATCCAGTGCATGCGCAGTCAAAGCAATCTCAGCGCACACGCAGTTGAAGCAAGTTGAGCCAAGAAAAAGGTTTACTAGCTGCAGCAGGTAAGACAAGCATAAGAGTTTTTTTTCAAAACCAATGCTCTTCAGAACAAAGGAATTTTATATAGGAAGCCTATCTCAGTTGTGTGTAAAAGGACTTTGAGGGACAGGCACAAAACAGTACGCTCATTTAGGGTTACATTACTGAGCATGCTCAGTTTAAGATTATAGCTTAAGAAGGAGCAATGACAAGAACACTTATGGGCATGCTTAGCTTGTGTCCTTAAAGGTGGCAGGCATGAAGCTTCTGGCTATACTTTGCACCTTTACCCCAAAAGGTTTTATCTGCAGCCAAATGAAAGGACATTTTAAAAATACGTTCACACAGGAGTTTGTTTCTAAGGGTACCTAGCTCAGTTGATGACTATCATCATGTTTCTTGGTGTGCTTCCCTAAAAGGCAGGTTCCATAATGGCGGGGACTATTGTGGCCTTGAGGTTACTTGTAGGCTGTTCTGATGTGGGCCCATTTACCTGTGGAGAAAGAGACCAGGCTGGAGAGTCCTTGGTCTGTTCTGGCGGCTGGAGACACTGTGAGGCCTGTTCCATTGCCTGAATACAGCGAGTTTAGATAAGAAGAGACAGCCCATGATTTTTAAAGCTTTATTGTGGAGAAATAAAGTGAGAGAGGGGAGATAGAGAGGTAAAAGCCTGCCATGAGCCCGTGGAAAGAGGGGGACGAGAATAGAGAATGAGAAAAATAAAAGAAAGGGAGAGAGAAAAGAGAAAAGAGAGGGGAGGGGAGGGGAGAGGAGGGGAGGGGAGGGGAGAGGAGAGGAGAGGAGAGGAGAGGAGAGGAGAGGAGAGGAGAGGAGAGGAGAGGAGAGGAGAGGAGAGGAGAAGAGAAGAGAAGAGAAGAGAAGAGAAGAGAAGAGAAGAGAAGAGAAGAGAAGAGAGGAGGGCAAGAGAGAAAGACAAGAGAGAGGGCAAGAGAGAGTAAGGAGGGGGTCACACAGCCCCTTTTATAGTAGGTCGGGCTACCTGGTTGTTGCCAGGCAACTGTGGGGAAGGGCAAACCTGGCTGTAGCCAGGAGACTGTGGGGGTGGAGTCCAGCCAAAACCCTAGGGGCCTGGGGCGTGGCCCTACGTGACTGATGGCCACAGGGTTATGTCTAACAGTCACTGATATTTCTCAGAACCTAGAATAATGTCTGCTCACCAGAGCTCATATGTGTTGACTGAAATCATACATGAGGTCTCGGCTTTATAGGCTAAGAAGCTGAATCATAAACGCACTGACATTGAGCTGAGGAGATAACTCAGCAAGATACATGCTGTGAAAGCATGTGAACTGACATTCATTTGAACAGAAGCCAGGCAGGGCAGAGCACACTTGTAATCCCAGTCCTAGGGAGGCAGAGAAAGGCAGGTTCTCTGGGACTCACTGGCTGGCCACTTTATCTGTTTATCCAAGTTCCAATGCATATCAGGACATTTTCTACTGTGAAGACTTAGAATCTCTTCATGAGTCCGTCTCCACCATTGTCTAAATCGGCTACGATGAGCAAATAAGAAAGGCTATCCCACAAACTGGCTCTAGTCGTACATTTGAATGACTCTTTTGTATTTCTATGTGTACATTAAAATATGACACAAAGATGGTAATCACGTTATATGCATTTCCAAAATTTAGAAGCACTGAAGTGTCCATCAATAGGAAACTGATGAAATGAATTCATTTGTATTCAGAGTACTGAGAGTTTTGGTAGATGTGAAGGAGATTTGGACAGGTCCCTAGTCCTGATTTGTAACACTTTGTAAGATAATACTTATCTCTAAGAATATAATCCATAATGTCTTATACAGGGTGAGAAAAAAAAAACCTCTAGAAACTAAAAGATTTGCTATTTTTAACTTGCTGATGAAATCTGGCCAATTCTGAACCCACTTGGCAGCAAATACTTACTGACATGAGAACATGGGAAGGCCTAATTTATCTTACTTGGTGTGAACAGAATAGTCATAGCTCTTACATAAGCAAAAATTTAATGCTTTTAATTATGGAGTACTCCTCAATTCTACTAGTAGGGCTATGTGATATTTGCTAAACCACCCTGTATTGTTGCTCTGAAACTATCTTCGTGTATGGCTTCCAAAAAGTGAGCAGACAAAGTAAAGAATCCTGTCTGTGGCCCTTTAAATTGTATCATTTAAAAGGTTATAACTGGGGGTTAGAGAGGTGGCCCAGTGGCTAAGAACACTGACTGCTTTCCCAAAAGGAAACAAGTTCAATTCCCAACACCATATAGCAGCTCTCAACCGTCCATGATTCCAACTCCAGGGGAGCTAATATCCTCTCTAGCCTCCACAGGTACCAGGTATGCACGTGGAACACAGATATCCATGCAGGTAAATCAGCCATCACAGAAAATCAGAAAATTAAGAATAAGGGGATATGTTTGTATATGCCCAGGGATTCTGGAGGGAGCATATATTTTTATAGAAGAGGAATTTGCAGTGGTAGTTCTAAGGGAGGGACTAGACGGGAATACAAAGGAATTCACAGGAAACAGCTCCTCTGTGAGGCCCAGGAGTTCACGGGTCTTTCCCTACAGTGTTGTCTATGAGATGATTTCACCTGGCATCCCTGTGTGGCTTCACAAAAGTTCATGCTATAGAATGAGAGACTTAAAGCCATCTTACGTCATATCAACTGTGGTAGTCCAAAATGGAGAGGTGCAGGGACAAATGTCTATCAATTGGCAAAGCAGATAAAATTTTCCCCAAGGAAAGCCATGTTGACGTTGGCGTAGACAGTCAGGAGATGACCTGCTGGGCGGACAGCAGCGGGTGCATGGGACAGGGTTTATGTTGCGAGGAATATTAAAAAAGTTGACCTGGCACATTCCTGAGCTTGTGCCTCTAAATCTCTGACCTGGAGACCTGGGCAGTCACACACTGGCAAGCAATGGCCAACCTGGGTTTTATCTCGTGGAGATTCACTGGCCCTGGTGCTCCAGGAACATCTCCACCCAAGTCGCTAGGTTCCCAGTGGCGGGTCACTACCATGCCAACCCTGTGCTTTGAATCCCCCACGGCCTTTGTGGAACACCTAGGGAAACTCACGCTTTGCCACCATACCTTTCTCTCCTTAAACCAGATGAGCATCTGAATAAAGGAACAATGGTAACTTATTCTCTGTAAACCTTATTAAAATCTGATCCCTCCGGTGGCAAATCCTTGCAGATCCACCGTGATACTAGGAAACTATCTTACCCCATGTCCCAGCTCCAAAGGGAAGTCACTCTCTCCGGCTCTTCCTCTGTACAACCCGGAAGTCCGGCCTACTTGCCCAGTGATTGGCTGCTTTATTCATTAGGGGATTGGTTCACAAAAACAGCACCAAGCCCATCTACAACTGGTTTAACCTGATCATTTCTGCCACTGATCTGCCTTGTGAGTGTCTGTCTTAGTTACTTCTCTACTGATGTGATAAGACACTATGACCAAGGCAACTTACAGAAGAGGCTTATGGTTTCAGAAGGTTAGAGTCCATGAACATCATAGAGGTGGTGGGGAGGAGCATGGCATCAAGCAGGCAGGCATGGTGCTATAGCAGTAGCTGGGAGCTCACATCTTGAGAGAGAACCTCAAGTGGGAGAGAGAGAATTTGGAAATGGGATGAATCTTGAAACCTCAAAGCCTGGCCCCTGTGGCATACCTCCTCCACACCCCCTAACCCTTCCCAAACAGTTCCACCAACTGTGACCCTAGCATTCAAATATATGAGCCTATGGGATCATTCTCACTCAAACCAGTACAGTGGGTAAACCTTTCATGTATTCTAGCTCTTGCTTCCTACCTACAAAGTGGGAATCTCTTTTGGCTCTCACAGGTCCCATATTTCTGATGGGCTAGATACAATGTGTCTCAGACTTACAAATGTATAGGAATCGTCTAGGTATATGGCCTAAAAAATAGTACAGTTATGGGGCTGAGATATCTCAGTTTGTAAAGTGCTTGCCATGAGGACCTGAGTTTGATACTTTAACACCCATGTAAAAAGTTGGGTGCACAGAAACATACCTGTAATCCCAGTGCTGGGTAGTATAGATAGGAGGTTTTCTGGACCTTTTTGGTTAACTAGTTTCGCTTTAATTGTCAAACTCCAAGTCAGTGACAGCCCTTATCCCAAAAGTAGGATTGAAAGTGCTTGAAAAAGACTTCAGGCTTCCCTGAACGCACATTTGCATATATACATGTGCACCCATATATAAA
Organism: Tokudaia tokunoshimensis; assembly: GCA_036184795.1. Taxonomy (NCBI): domain Eukaryota; kingdom Metazoa; phylum Chordata; class Mammalia; order Rodentia; family Muridae; genus Tokudaia; species Tokudaia tokunoshimensis. The sequence goes on from BTHU01000007.1 coordinate 45,083,311, forward strand.
AACATGTACTCATAGACACACAAAGACAGATTATGATTTGACAAGTCTGTGGCAACCTTAATAAGCAACTATCTGGTGGCAAAGTTGCCGGTAAACCAGATCATTGAGCTATATAGAGGCCTGCAGATGGTGAAGCCACTGGGCTAAAGCAAGCAAACTTTGTATTTTAAGCGTTTAACAGTTTATTATAGCAAAATACTATTCAGAATATACCTGGTGATGTAATGTATTGCCATTGAGTATCATGAAAGCAAGCTTAGACATGGTCATTAATGGAGTTTTTCCATTGTTAATGCAAATGATTCTGGTCCCATCATTAATCAGTAAGCCAACTTGGTGCATCCATATGCTAACTCCCTGAAGTATTACCTAAGAGTTTTACTTTCAGCTAGGTTTGTTATTTCAGAAACGAGTATAACATTGGCCCAGAGTCCATCCATACAAAAAGCAGTCATCTCTCATGGTCAGCATGATTCATGTAAACTTCACAGAAACATTTTGAGCTGGGGATAATTCATTGTCCAATAGTAACAGGATATTAACCAACAGAATGCAGCTCTGGTGTCCCTTGGGAACAAGCTAGATTTTCATTTATGTCTGCTCAGAGTTAAGTATGCAGATGGGTTTTCAATGAATAATTCATTATAATGGAACTGGGGTTTTCTAAAGTGTGTTGTATGTAACTCTCAAAGATTCATTGTGAGTTTATTTGAGGTTGTGCCTACATTAGGAGGTCAAACTTTCCTCTGATAAATTTGATAGTGTTTAGTCTGCATTAGGTATAATTTTAGAAGTACTGTCATGTCAGACACTTTCCAAATTACACTTTCAAACTAGAAACCACATCAGAAAACAGAGTTGGCTGAAGCATTAATTACTTTCAATGTGCCCTTAACCTGCCAATTTCTGTGTGTGCTCACTTTGGGAACATAGGGGAAGAAGAGAGCCAAGTCAACCTGGAAAATCCGTTCTTGAAAAAAGGTGTTTCTAAAATTTTGAGCTCTTGGCTTAATTTTGTTTTTAACTCTCCAGTGCTATGTAATAGGAGTAAGAGGCAAAAAGTAGGTATATAGAAAAGGTTTCCCAGAAAGATGAGTGAGTGAATGTTTGTCTTAGTCAGGGTTCTCTAGAGTCCCAGAACTTATGGAATGTCTCTCTCTATTGAGGTCATTTATTGTGATGATTTATAGTCTGTAATCCAGCTCCTCAACAATGGGCATCTGTGAATGGGAAATCCAAGAATCTAATAGTTGCTCAGTCCCACCCCAGGCTAGTTGCTTCAGCTGGTCTTCTGTAGAAGTAGGTTCCAACAGATGTGCTGGCAAGTAAGTGCAAGTAGATGAAGAAGAGTGAGTTTTCCTTCTTCCAATGTCCTTATGTTGGCTTCCAGCAGAAGGTGTGGCCCAGATTAAAGGATATGAGACTTGCTTTGTCCCAGGCTGACCTTGAACTCAGAGATCTCCTTACCTTAGCCTCCTGGAATTAAAGGCAGGAACTACCTTGCCTGGACCTAAGCTTTTCATGGCCACTATGCCTCAAGATCTCCATGCCAAAATTCAGGTCAGAAACTTGTGTCTTCCAGACTCAAGATTTGGATCACAGGTGAACCTTCCAATTTTGGATTGTAGTTTATCCCAGATAGAGTCAAGTTGACAACCAGGAATAGCCATTAAAATGTTTAATGTGGCTTAGCCTGGCCTGTAAACTTCTCCATTTTATTTTCCCCTCTATCCTTCAGCTGAGTCTCCAGCATGAGCATTTCCCATGGGTATCTGTGGTAATCCAATGGGGTCCGGCTAGAGAAAGAGAGTGTATGTAGCCCCAACATGTGAGCAATGCAGGTAGATGAAGTTGGCGGGGGGGGGTGCTTAGAGTGTGAAATGCTCACCCTTTGTAAACACGGGACTTTCAGCATAATATCCTTTGAGAATTCAAATATTTTTCCATTTTTGCTTTCCTTCTAGGGAATTAGTGGTTGGAAATGGGGTTTTGTAGCAACCCAGCCTGACCTCAGTCATGTTCATAGAGCTGCTTCAACCTCCCATGTGCACTGTGAGACAGCAGGTATGTACCAAGGGCTCAAACATCTATTTTTTTAAATGAGTTCTTCAAAGAAAGTAGTTTTTCTCATTGAAATAAATTATGGATCAAAAAAATCAATATTATTATTTGAACAATTTAAGTGTCTAAAACTATGTTGAAACATCTGGAGGAAGTGGCATAAGATAAAATAACAATGAGTAAGGAAAAAAACATAAAAAAAATGTTGGTTGTCTTAGCACATTTAAGGAAATGACCAGACCCCCCCCCAGAGATACTAAAATATGTCAATTGAATTACCGAGTTATTTGTCTGAAATGTCTCACAATAGAAATGATGGAAAAGAGAACTTTAGGAATAGTGTGGTATGCTTATCTTCCCTTCTCAGTCCCAGTGTTCTGGGTTGGCCAGCTTTCTATCCACTGTAACAAACAAAAGATAAGCCAATTGTATTAGCCAGGGTTCTCTAGAGTCATAGAATGTATGGGTAGTCTCTGTATTGTATGGATTTGTTGATGACTTACAGTCTTTAGTCCAACTCCCCAACAATGGTCAGCAGCAGCTGTGGATGGAAGTCCAAGGATCTAGCAGTTGCTCAGTCCCACAAGGCAAGAAGGCAAAGAAGAAAGAGAGTAAATCTTCCTTCTTCCAATGTCCTTATGTAGGTCGCCAGCAGAGGGTGTGACCCATATTAAAGCTGTATGCCATCATACCTTTAATCCCAGGTGACCTTGAACTCAGAGATCTCCCTGTCTTAATCTTCTGGAATTCATAGCCACTGTGCCTCAAGATCACCATGGCAAGATCCAGGTCAGAAACTTGTATCTCTTGGCCTCCAGGTTAGGATCACAGGTGAGAATTCCAATTCTGGATTGTAGTTCATTCCACATAGAGTCAAGTTGACAAACAGGAATAGCCACTATACCAACTTATGAAGAAAGGTTTACCTTGGCTCACAGGTTCAGAGATTTTAGTCCAGCATGAGTTGGCACTGATGCCTTTGAGACCATGACTTGGCAGTGCTTTGTGGTTATGGATACATATATGGTGGAGGAAACTACTCACTTCATAGAGTCTGGGAAGCAGACAGAGTCAAGAACAGGTATGTCTTTAGTGACCTACACTTCCATATGTCCCTACCTCTTAATGTTTCCACCAACAACTAATAGGTGGAACATACTCGTTGGTATTTGGGGACATACATAGATAGCCAAACCATAGCATAAAGGAATACTATGGAAACAATGCTGACAAATTTAGCAGCTTAGACAGAATGGACTACATCTTTGAAAAACACTATCAAAATTTATATGGGAATTAAGGACCAACTGAATAGGCTAGAAGAAAATTTATAACTACTAACCTCGCAAAATGGACAGGACAGGATATATAGCCTATCGCTAGAGTCCTTTTTGCCTAGTGTACTGGCTGGTTTTGTGTGTCAACTTGACACAGGCTTGAGTTATCACAGAGAAAGGTGCTTCAGTTGGGGAAGTGCCTCCATGAGGTCCAGTTGTGGGGCATTTTCTCAGTTAGGGATCAAGGGGGGAGGGCCCCTTGTGGGTGGTGCCATCCCTGGGCTGGTAGTCTTGGGCTCTATAAGAAAGCAAGCTGAGCAAGCCAGGGGAAGCAAGCCAGTAAGAAACATCCCTCCATGGCCTCTGCATCAGCTCCTGCTTCCTGACCTGCTTGAGTTCCAGTCCTGACTTCCTTTGGTGATGAACAGCAGTGTGGAAATGTAAGCCGAATAAACCCTTTCCTCCCCAACTTGCTTCTTGGTCATGATGTTTGTACAGAAATAGAAACCCTGACTAAGACACCTAGCTTGTGCAAAGTCCCAAATTCAATATCTGTGACAAGAAAAGGATGATGGGAAGAAGGGAGGAAAGAAGGGAGAGGAGATACTTCAAGCTCAGAGTGTTTTCAGAGTATACACATCATTGAATGTACATATTTTGTAAATTTTCCCTTCTCAAGCTGATTGTCTTTTATTAGTATATTAGTATACATAGATGTCTATTATTAATGAATAATTAAACTTAAATTATTGTGTATAGTTAATGTTGAGATCACATAACAATAGAAATTAGCATATACATGGGCTCATTATGAAAGTATAAAAATCTTCCAAAGGTTATCTTGTTTGCTTTTTTTTTTTCCTGCTACAAAATACAGGCTCAGGGCTAGTGAGGTGTCTCGGTGAGTAGAGAGAGGCATTCGATAGGCTTGAAGGCCTGAGTTTAATCCCCGGGACGTGCATGGCAGAAGGAGAGAAATGACTCCCAGAAGTTGTTTTTTAATCTCTGCATGAGCACTATGGCATGCACACTTTCCCTACCCCAGACAATAAATAATAACTAACAACTTAATTAATTAATAATTATTTTACAAAAGAAAACAAAATAAAGACTCAGCTTGGACAGTGGTACAAGTCTGTCTTCCCAGCTACACAGGAAACTGAGACAGAAAAGTCATTTGAGAGAGAGGGCAAGGGCCAACACAGACAACACAAGGCCTACTTTCTCTAAAATGAAATAAAATGTCTCAAGTTCATCTTAGAAAATGTCCCATCCACATCTCTCATGTGTTAAATCCCCCAGAGTAGTCACCAGTGGAAAAGAACTACCCATCAATTTACAGGACTGTAAGAAGTGCTAATGTCAGGTCCTACTGTAAATTATTTGAAAGTTAGGCTCACATCTCCAGCATCTAACTGCAAATTTTCAAAAGGAACAATAAATGATAGTTTTGGAATCTTCACCATACCTGAAACTGGGGTGTAGAGGACAATAAAGGAAATTACAGGCATAAAAATAAAGCGGACAATTATAGGCATAAAAAATAAACCAGATGTTTTTGTGTCATATCTGAAGACAACCGTACAAAGTAATTGCAAGTGGCCACAGTGTATAGGTAAAGGGTTAGATGGTGTCATTACCATGTGGATTGACCCTCAATGGTTCATGTCCTGGTAGCTTGATTAATAATTTAACAATGTTGGGATATTTAAGAAGTGGAGTCTAGTGGTGCTTTGGGGGTCATAAGAGCACCATCTTGAAAAAGAGTTAATATCAGCTTGAAGGAATGGATGGCTCCTATGACTGGATTGGTGGTCACAAGGACTGGTTGTTATAAAGCACATAGGCCTTCTTGTTCCATGTTCTTTCACATACATGTGTAGCCCCTCTTTCACATGGTTCACCTCCTGCCCCTCTTAACAGGTTCTACAAAGTCCCAGTGCACCAACTTATCCTCATTTTAAATGTCATCTTAGTGGCATCCCATTGTGAACCATACACGTGTAATAAGTAACTCAACTGTCATGCTGCTTTGTAATCTGCTCAGTAGATCCACTTGATGCAGGGATTTAATTATGAGGTAAAAGGCTAGTAACAAAAATATGAATTCAATGCCTGGAGTGCATGAGATAAAGCTAGGACCTAAGGACATGTGTGTGTTCTCTCTCTCTCTCTCTCTCTCTCTCTCTCTCTCTCTCTCTCTCTCTCTCTCTCTGTGTGTGTGTGTGTGTGTGTGTCTGTGTGTCTGTGTGTCTGTGTGTGTGTACATGCTATCCATAGCTGTACCTGCTAAGCTCTAGGCTTGGCAGTGGTTTGTTCTGCAGCCCATCAAACACATCATTGCTGGAATAGTTTTTGTATGATTCCTTTGATCAAGTCATTCTGAGTTTTAAAGATTTATTTATTTATTATATGTAAGTGCGCTGTAGCTGTCTTCAAACACACCAGAAGAGGGCGTCAGATCTTGCTATGGATGGTTGTGAGCCACCATGTGGTTGCTGGGATTTGAACTCAGGACCTTCGGAAGAGCAGTCAGTGCTCTTAACCGTGTTTTAAAAACCATCAGTTCCATTGCCACCCACTGGACACACTGCAGAGGGCCAAGGAGTACTGATTTAAGGTAGATCGGATTGAGGTGCAATTTGACTGAAGAATTAGGAAGACAGCTTTCAATTTATTTTCTTTGTAACTCATTTGAAATGCTAAAAATTTTTTTTCTTTTACCATCTCTTAGGGTGATAGCAATCAAACCCAGTGTCTCAAATGTGCTAGGCAAGCACTTTATCACAGAACTGTCCCTAGCATTAGGTGGGGGAGGGAGGGAGGGGGAGAGGGAGAAGAAGAAGGAGAAAGAGAGAGAGAGGGAGGGAGAGGGAGAGGGAGATAGGGAGGGAGGGAGGGAGGAAGGAAGGAAGGAAGGAAGGAAGGAAGGAAGGAAGGAAGGAAGGAGAGGGAGAGGGGAAGGGAGAGGGAAGGGAGAGAGAGAGAGAGAGAATATCAAAGTATACATGACATAAGCAAGTTAAGGATTAGAATGAATTCTCATTGAGTTTTAGACCAAAATTTCAAAATTCCAAAAAATTTTTATGAGTCTTCAAGATTAATTCCTCCACTCTTCCTTTCTTTTATACAATACAAAAAATAGAAAGGTATTTGGACATAGTTCTAGAGCCTGAGAAATCAAGATCAAGGCATGAGCGAGTGCCATGTCCGGTGAGAGCGACTGTCCTCCAGGATGACTCTTTGAATACTGCATCCTCACATGGTGGAGAAGCAGAGGAGGAGAAAAAGCCGTTTTGTGGATGAGGCCTCTCGTCTTAGAGCCTCGCTATCACCCATGAAGACCCACACTCATGATTGAACCAGGTCCCACTGCGGACATGAATCACAACAGACATAAATTTGAGGAGACATTCAGACAGGAGAAAGAGACAAAAATGCAAAAAGTTGAATGTGCATTCTCAGGTTAAGGTTCTGGCCAGGTTAGAGAGAGGTGAATCAGGGCTCAGAGGCGCAGAAAGAAAGATAACTTACTATAGCTTCTTACACTTCTCTTCTATACCTCTACACAGCCATGGAACCGTCTTATGATTGCAAAGGCTGCCTTGAGCAAAGCACACTGGGAAGATTTATCATCTCATTCCCAAGTGAGGGCATCGTGCTTACCAATTAGAGGCTAGGGAGGTAGGAAGGCATCAGCACACATGGGCATCGCGTTAACAGTAACCAGCCCGTAATGCATCTCATTGTCGCAAGCATAGGATAATTTCAGTATGACAAGCCTAAACGTAAGACGATAAGCAAGCAAAGATGTGACTTTTGTGAAATAGATGACCATCTCCAACAGAATCACTTCTCAGAAATGGGCAGAGGTCAAAGGACACTAATTTTTCAAACATTCCCCCAGTAACTAAAGAAATGTTAGAGACAGAAGAATTCACACAGACAGAAATGAAAGACTATAGTCATTTGAAAGTTGTTTGTTTCGGTGTTGTTAAGAATTGCTCATTTGCCGGGCGGCACTTGGGAGGCAGAGGCAGGAGGATTTCTGAGTTCGAGGCCAGCCTGGTCTACAGAGTGAGTTCCAGGATAGTCAGGGCTACACAGAGAAACCCTGTCTCAAAAAACCAAAAAAAAAAAAAAAAAAAGAATTGCTCATTTAACTTGAGAAACATCAAATAAGAGATTCTTTCGTAGAACAAATTGAATGCAATTAAAAAAAAAATAATAATAAAGCTGAGCACAGCTATGTTCTCACTTAATCCCAGTACTCTTGAGAGGCAGAAGAAGGTGGAGCTCTGTTATTTTGAAGCTGGGCCACATAGAGAAACCATGTGTCCAAAAAAAAATTTTTTTAAAGTCAAATAAATAAAATACAAATGAAATATCCCAGTGAGCTTGCCTCACTTGCCCCCAGGTGAGGGCATTGTGGGAAGATGTCAGCGCCAACTCAAACTGACAAATAAAAATAACATAGGATTAGGACCTGGTCTTTATAGTATCCATGTAAAAAATACATTAATAAGTTATGAATAAGACATGCACCAAAATGCATCAGTTACAGGAAAGTTCAGTTGGCCAACCCAACAACGTAGAGGAGGATGGATAGCCAGTATCCTGTGACCGCCTGAAGATTCTATCTTCATGTTACTTTTCCATTTCTGACCCTGGTTTATTTGGAAGAAAGGACTAAGGTCGTTTGTGCAGCATCTTCTTGTCAAGAGCAGCATGTGGGCCACATTTACTCTGCCCAGCTCCCCCATTCCTAAGCTTCTCGGTCATTGCATCCCAGTCTCCTGCTGTGGGAAGGAGGTTAACTTAACATGAGTGTGGAGAGAGGAGTCTAGGATTCCCAGAGTGGTCCATGACTCAGTGGGGTCACCCACCTGGAATACAGTCTAGCATTTGCTAGTAATAAAGGTCATAGATGCTTATTCAAGGTCTAGGTGCTCCTAGATTTACCTTTCATTTGGTCAATCTAAGAACAAGAAAGGGGAGGGGGTGGATAATGCTCTGTCCAAGATGCTTTTGATTTTGGTTTTTCTTGTGTTTGAATGAGCTGAGGATGTAGCTCAACAAGAGAATGTTTGCTTACTACACACAAAATCATTGCCACACACACAAACAGACAATAACATATGTCATTTCCAAAAGGTATCTCCAGGGGTCTGGAGAGATCGTTCATTCTTAGACAGTGCTTGGTGCTCTGATAGATGACCTGGGTTGGATTCTCAGTATACACATCTTGCAGGTCACAACTGCCTGTGACTGCAGGTCTAGACAATCAAGCCCTCAAGGCCACTTCATGCACATGGTACGCATACAGACAAGTAAGCACACATGCGAAACACATACATGTTTTAAAAATTAAAACTGTAGAAGGTATTTCTACAACATTCTGTCAACATTAAAAGGCTATCTTCTGTATGGAATTTGAAATTCTCTATTACCCTCACCCATTTTCCCTACATACACTTCTCCAGGGCATTCTCTCCATTCCCCCTTATTTCTGCTCCACGCTCATAGAGAATGATCACTCTCTGGAACTCATGTCTTTCCCTAGACAACAAAGGATTTCACTCAGATCCTCCCAGCCCTTGAATGTCTCTTGTTCTACTGTGATCTTATTCAACTTCAAAGTTCAACTCAAGCACCACACATCTTCAAACTGGTCATTGCTAGGAACTATGTGAATGGCCAAGGACACCAGGTCACAGTCACTGAGCAGCGAGAGTGAAGTGAAACACGAAAGCTTAGAGACAGTTTACTTTCTCAGAGAACCTCTTCGCAAACTGTGATGTTTGATACAGTTACAAGAATGTTGGGATTGAAGGCTAAAATCTGATGGCGAAAAACCTCAAGTCTGTTCATAGCAGTGGGTCCCAACGTGCGCGGATTGTGGACCAACAGCCTCAGGGTCACCTGAGAACTCATGAGAAATGCAAAAATTCCCAGGTCCCACCTCAGATCAGTGCCCCAAGTGAAGGGACTGTCACCTCTGACCCACAAGTCAAGCTTCCGAATCTCATTCTGGAATTGAGATAGGCTGGTTTCGGTATAGTTAGCTGAAAGACAGGTATGCATTAGGATTTTTCTGTTGCTGTGATTAAATATAAAAGCAACTTATGGAAGACATTTGTATTGGCTGATGGTTCCATACAAGTAAAAGTCCATCATGGTAGAAGGCAGAGCAGCTAGCAGCAGGAACAGGGAGCCCAGAGATCACTTCAGTCACAAACATGAGGCTGAGAAAGTGAACCAAAAGTTGGGTGGAACTCTATATACTCCCAAAGCCCAGACCTAACGATGTACTTACTCCAGTAAGGACATTTCCTCCAATTTCCCTAGACAGTGCCACCAATTAGGGACTTCAAACCATAAGATCCTAAGATGGCCAGGGAGGAAACTCATCTTCAGCTGTTAATTCCTTTGGATGGGGGAGGGGGGATGGTTGACGGATGAAACATGCAGGATAAAGACAAGCTGTTAGAAAGGGCGTGAGGAGCTGCCGTGCGCGTCTCCCGTCCCCCTCGTGGGGCTCACTGCACACTGTAATGGTATTCACCAACTCACTCATCTTGCTTTGTGTAAACGGATACCCAAGTGTAAGCGCTCCAGAACATTTATCCTGCATGCTCCATTATCTCCATAATGACCTGTTTGTCCTTGTCTAGACCTAGTCCTCTTCTTGGCCAGTTTCTAAGTATTTTCTCATGCCCAGTGAGCCCGAGAAGATCTCTGCTTTTAATCGCTTCTCTGTATATTTCCTAGGCGCCCATGCTCTTCTCTGAATCCACAACTGTTCCTTAGCCTCCACCCACACATTACAGCATTATGAGATGTGCCTGGTGTCCTATTTGTTCCCCTGAGGTCCTGTCAGATCAAAGGTCTATTTCCATATTTTGAAAATTGCTCCAGGGATGGGGGTTGTGACTCCACCAATCTAGTCACGTTGGCGCATCTCCAAGTGTGGGTCACAGTAGTAGGATGCTTTGCCTAGCGTGTATGGAACTCTAGGATCAATCCTCAGTCCTGATCCCCTGAGATCTGAGGTACTTGTCTGTTCCCTGCGCCCCTTGATGCCATCTGACAGCATCTGCCCACTCTCCCTTACCCACACTTGACACCTGACGTCACGCTTGACCTTCACGCCTTCAAGTCTGGAAAGCAGACCTTTGTGGGTCATGACCCACATGTCAAGCCTTTCTTCCCTGTGAAAAGCTCTCCCCTTCCCATCAATTATCATCATCAAGTATTATTGTTCGGCTACTCTTTAGCCTTTTTGGAGTCTCCAGACCTACAGCCTCTCCAGTTTTCCTCCAGCCAGACCGCAACTTAGTCTTGTCTTCTTCTTTTATGTTTATGTTCCTCTGTTTTTAGTAACACATATCTACTCTACATATATAGTACATATATCTACTAGATAAAATCACATGATAATCATCCATATTAGTGGGTGTATTAGTCAGGGTTCTCTAGAGTCACAGAACATATGGGTAGTCTCTATATAGTTAGGGAATTTGTCGATGACTTACAGCTTGTAGTCCAACTCCTCAACAATGGTCAGCAGCAGCTGTGGACGGATGTCCAAGGATCTAGCAGTTGCTCAGTCCCACGAGGCAAGCAGGCCAGGAAGGAAGAGCAAGGGAGCCTTCTTCCAATGTCCTTATATAGGTCTCCAGCAGAGGGTGTGGCCCAGATTAAAGGCGTGTGCCACTGCGCCTTTAATCCCAGATGACCTTGAATTCAGAGAGCTCCTTGTCTTAATCTTCTGGAATTCATAGCCACTATGCTTCAAGATCTCCATGCCAAGATCCAGGTCAGAAGCTTGTATCTCTGAGCCTCCAGATTAGGATCATAGGTGAGCCTTCCTATTCTTGATTGTAGTTCATTCTAGATAGAGTCAAGTTGACAACCAGGAAGAGCCACTACAGTGGGTCATCCATAACGAGGCTATACCATGGCAACCTAGTCTCCAACAGAAAATTTCTAAAATGTTTTCACAAAAACAAACAAACAAACAAACAAACAAACCCTTCAAACTGTACTCAAGTCTCCTCTTCTTGCCCTCAGATGTTTCTTTCTACTAAAGAGGTAGAAAATTACCAGCTAAGGATACTGGTAGGGGCTGAGGGGTTTCTACTGAGTGTCAACCCTCAGGATCTCTAAATGGAATTACCCTTGAAGAGGTAATCAGAGTAAAAGCCAGGTCCTCCAGCACGGACATGGGAGTTGGGCACCCAGTCCATTCCTACCTATGGAGCAACTGGCGACTATTAACTGTGGAAAAGAAAGGGTCAGCTGAAGCCTCTGGCAAGTCAGCTAGGCTTCAGTGGTCAACCGCACAGTCAAGACTATTCTGAACAGTACAGATTGGTCTTAAAGGGATTTTTAAAAAATATTTATTTTTTTTTTATTTATATGAATACACTGTTGTTCTCTTCAGACACACCAGAAGAGGGCATCAGATCCCATTACAGATGGTTGTGAGCCACCATGTGGTTGCTGGGAATTGAACTCAGGACTTCTGGAAGAGCAGTCAGTGCTCTTAACTGCTGAGCCATCTCTCCAGCCCCTTAAAGGGATTTTTTTTTAAAGGCACAAAGTTGGGTGGATAGGTGAGAGTGAGTAGACTTGGGAGAATTGGAGGAGTGAACCCAAACAGAACATGTTGGACAAATTCTCAAGCATAAATAAATAAAAACATGATATCCTGCCTATATGCTACATATGTGAGACCCAAGCTAATGTGACTGGTGTCCTTAAGAGAAGGTCACAATGTACATGCATATGGAGAAGATGATATGAAGACACAGGATGACAACCCACCTACTACCCAGGGAGGGAAACCTTGGAAGAAATTAAACCTGCCACCAACGTGGCCTTGGTCCTTGAGTCTCCGGAATCCTGAGAAAATGAGCCACCAGGTCTGTAATATTCACTATGCTAGTCCTGACAAGTCCATCTTATGAGAATGCTCTCATCTGCCTCCCAACTGTAGGTCTATGCTAGTCCTGATAAGTCCGTTTAAATGCTCTCACCTGCCCATCAACCATGGCTGTTCTTTCCTCCGTTGTCAGCAGCTGCACTGCCCCCACTGCTCTGTCACAGGGCCTCCTCTCCCTCCTGGCACTACGTCCCAAGCCTTTCTTACAGAAACAGCAATCATCTCACCTTTATCTCCTATACTCAATATCCTTCCTGACTCGACCTTTCCAATCCCCTTAGCTGTCTCTAAACATCTCTCCCATTTAATATAACAATATCCTTGTTTAACCTCATGTGCTTCCTTCCAATTTCTCGTCTTTCCCCTTGCTTTATAGCCAAACAGAGTAAAGACAAACAAGTAAACAAAACTGTAGAAGGTTGTCTTAATCTCCTCACATCAACCACCAGTGAATGTTTTCTCATTTTCCCTTCTCTAGCACCCTATGTGCCAGAAGTGGCATGGACCTCTCTACAATAAGTGTGTGTGTGTGTCTGTGTGTGTGTGTGTGTGTGTATGTGTGTGTAGATGGTGTATGTGCATGTGTGTGTGCATATGTCATGTGAGAGTATGTGTCTGCACATACCGTCTTGTGTCTCTTCTAACATTCTCTGGATTAATCATCATTTCTCTGTCATCTCTAGTGACCAGTCTGAGAATGTGCTTTCTCTCGTTTTCAGATATCTGGCTGCATCTGGTTTTCTCCCTCACGTTCTGGGTGATCTTCTCTTTACTCTTACGGGCACCCTTCCCTGTTTATTCCATTAGCTTGGAGCACCTCGAAGCTCTGTTCTGATCTTTCATCTATTTTCTCCTTGGTTGTTTTGATCCTGTTGCTTCTTTTATCAAGCCTATTGTGCCTTTCACATCCCACAAGAACATTACTTAATACCCTACATATTCACCACTGCGTATCTCAGCCTCACGGTCCCTCTCATAGAACTCATATTTGTTCTGCAGTCTTAAAGTCGATTGCCTTGATGTTTCTCTGAAGAACGTTCTTCCCAACCCACAAATAATCTCTCACTTCCTCCAGTGTTCTTCTATTTACATCTCACCCACCGAGTTCTCTTATCACCTCCTTGAAATCTCATTTTACTTCTGCTTTTTTTTTTTTACCTCATCATTTTCTCAGTGCCAGCCCCAGAAAAACAGTAGGCTTTCATTTTATTCTTATCCTGAAAAATCACGCCTCAATATGACTTCCACGCAATAAGAGTCACTGGCTACCAACCTCTCCACGTCAGGCTATAGTGAATTTATCTGCTTTATGGCACTCACTGGGGACCCTTTATTATTATTTTCTGGATTTGTGTGATTGGGCTGACCCTACTAAATATAAACACGTTCCTTGAACAAAAATAATCTCCCATTCTTCTATATACACTCCACCTGAGTGCTCTTCATCTCCTGACTTCTTTTCACAGAAGAGGACCCATGATGGTTTCATTTCTAACAGTTTCTAAACACATCCAAAAGGATTGCTCCATGCTCAGGTTTGTTGAGGATCCCGTATTAATTTACCACAGAAGTGCGATAATCTTAGAAAATCAAAGTGCCTTTAATTTTTTTTAAATAAAATATTATTTAGGTCCTGTTGATCAAAATAACAAATGTAAAGGAGATTGGGGACGCCCACTTCTGGCTGGGTGTGTCTTCGATGTCATTTACAGAGACAATTAGACCTTGAAGGCTCCGACCTCATCACTGAATCAACCCCTTTGATGGCTTTGAGTTGTGAAAGCATTGTTGGAAGGCACTGAAAGGTGATTGGTCGAGCCTGGTTGGAAGACCGAGGCCACTGGGAGGTGTATCTGGTCCCTTCTATATCCCCTTTCTCTGTGCTGCTTCTCCAAGCAAAGGTCTTTATACTTGGTCACTGCACTTCGGCCAAGATTTACGATTCTCTCCCCAAGCCATTAGCCAAAGTAAATCCTTCATGGGTGTTATTTCTGACAAGTATTTTGGTCACAGTGACACCAAAGTAAGTAAATACTCTAATATTTTTAAATAAAGCTTTAGATAACTTTAATCGCATTTTCTACACGGTGTGGTCTTTAGGCTAGCAAGCTCTCAAAATGGAACAGCACCACCAACACTAAAATATCTCAAACAAAAATGGCCTGTGAGTGCGACTGCAAGGCCAGCCTTCGTTCCCTTCCCTCACTTGCCATCTTTAAGATCTGCAGTAACAAGGGAAACTATTACAGACTCTGGGCAGCAATTTTCACAGTTGGTGCTTTAAGAAACTGGTCGTTTTTATCCCCTGCCCCCACTTGATGATGAAAACTGACATTTAGTCACAGTGGGAGACCCTGTGAGGCAGGAGCAGCAGCGGCAGGGTAGGGACAAGTCTGAGAGTACAGTCATCTGAGCAGAGCACAGGAAAGGAACTTTCCACTGGGCGGGTGAATTTGCCTCTGGGGAAGTTTCCAGATCACAGGACCAATCCAAACCTACCTGAACCTTAGCTAGGACCAGGAAAAGCTCTGGAGATGTCAGAGACTTTATCAGTTCTGATTCACAAGGTGGAGAAGTAAGAAGTAAACAACCCCATAGGAAGAACAACAATATCAACCAACCAGACCTCCCCCCCACCCCCCCACCCCCCCCAGAGCTCCCAAGGACTAAACCACCAACCAAAGAGTATACACAGAGGGACGTATGACTCCAGCTGCATATGTAGCAGAGGATGGCCTTGTCGGAAATCAATGAGAGGAGAGGAGGCCCTTGGTCCTGTGAAGGCTCGATGCCCCAGTATAGGGGGAGGCTAGGGTGATGAGAGAGGAGTGGATGGGTGGGTGGGTAGGGAGCACCCTCATAGAAGTAGGGGAAGGGGGGATGCGATAGTGGGGTTACAGAGGGGAAACCAGGAAGGGGGATAACATTTGAAATGTAAATAAAGAAAATAACAAATAACCATTTTTTTTAATAAAAGGAAGTAAACCCTAAAATGTGTGAAGGAGAGAATTGTCACTTAAATGAAATATGGTCATAATTGTCAGGGGTGTGTGTGCATGGATATAAAGATTAGCCTTTAGAATTAGAAGGAGTAATGTAGCACTATTATTTTAATTATCTCTGTCCTAACCCATTAAGAAAGCCAAACAAATGAACCCAACGAGGAATACAAACCACAGCTTAACAGGAGAAGGCAGCATTTAGTCCGTGACGATCCGAGAGACTCATGGCTACAAACATTATACCCGGGGTTGCGAAGTCATATTTGAGTCAAATCTCAACCCCAGTGTCTGTTGCACATGACTTTGGTCCCACCATCGATTTCTCTGGATCTTTGCATTTCCAATCAGGTGAGGACCCAGTGGTTAGAGTATCAGCCATGTTTTAACACATGGAAAAATCCTTCAGTTGTTAGCAAGGAGAAACAGGTAATAATTCTTCCTGAATGTCAGGTGACACTGTAGCTACAAGGGAAGCAAAAGCTAGCCAAACGTTTCATTTCTACGGTGCCCAACCATTTGCAGAGCCTTGCTTTTCCATGGAATGGGAGGTGCCCACGCCCCTGTTCATTAACTTCTGTCTTCCACCCTCATGCAAAGCACACCTTACACACCATCCCTTCAGAAGAAACCCTTAATAAATGTTAGTAGATCTGAGCAATACCTAAAGCTCATGGTGCTGGGAAAACTCATAAATCATTTATCATCAGGTCTAAATAGTTAGCGGCCGATGATGTTTGCTTAGTCCTCGGAAGGTGGGCAACTTTTTCCTCAGCACCTTGGAGTGCAAATTAAAGTTATGGTTTGAGCTCCCCAGGGGCTTCCAATCCCTTCCACCACTATTTCAGACTTACATCTACATGACTTTCTTAAGATAAGTTTTATACATTTACAATGCACAACTGGACAGGTTTCACTACCCTTGAGACCACCTCCAAACCAAGCAGCGAAGTCACATGTCACGGTCTGTTTTCCCCCTGTCCATCTGAATTCTTTTGTCCTCCATGGATGCTCTAGAAACCCTGGGGTGGGGACAACTGGTCACTATACATGAGTTTATAGCTTCTGATATTTTATTAAAAAATTACATGAAATGTGTCTTTTAGCCTATTTTGTTCATAGCAAACTTAGAGAGTCTTGCATATTACTGCATATATCAATAATCCATTTCTCTTACTGCAGAGTCGTATCCAATTCCATTTAAAATATGCCATAATGTGTTTATTCACCTGCCTGTTTGGGACATTTGGGTTGTATCTGCTTTGGGCCTACTATGCCTGACACTGCTGTGAACATATGTGTGCAGTTCTTTATATGGGCATGTGTGATCTCATTTGAGTACATGTCTAACAAGCGGAATGAACAAATCATTACATGTAGAGTTTTTAAACATGTAAAAATATTTTCATCATACCAAGTAACATTTTACCGTCCCTAGAGCAAAATATGAGGAGAATTCTAGGTACTGTTCATTCCTATTTGGTATAACAACTGTTTTTTAATTTTCAAATATTTTATTAGTCATTTACAAATTACCATCATTTCCAATGTCTTCCACTAATTCTACTTTCTAGACATGCAGTATATTTCATCAAAGTGAAATTTATCCATTTATTCTAATTTTATTTACTTATTTTTTATTTTCCACCTTTTATTAAACATAGATTCTTTTCTCATCTAATATATCCTGAATAATAGATAGATAGATAGATAGATAGATAGATAGATAGATAGATAGATAGATGATAGTAGATAGATAGATATGTATGTATGTAGATATATATGTATATATATGATATATGATCACATATATCTCTATCTCTATTTATCTATATATTTATATTTATATCAACCTACACACAAACCTCCTCTGAAGTGTGGGCTGCATTTTATTTCACCAGCTCTTCTTTCCTTTTTTTATTTTTGTCTCCTTTAAATATAATCACTTGGCCTCACTTAACCTTTCTACAAAGGCACAGCTCCGGACTTTTCAGCTTTAAGTGTGAAATGAGCTCTCCCACGGACTTTATAAATAAAGGTGAAGCTTGTGGCTGAATATTGGAACCTAGCCTTAAAGCGGTCCTCTCTCCTATAGAGGCTTCTCTGAATGCGTGAAGTCCCCCCCCCCTTGTCACCCAGGGAGGAATAAAGACACAAAGCTCCTCTGAGTAGATGACAGGGCTACTTACTATAGGAAGGATCAACCTGGTTTCCAGCTTTCAGAATGCAGTCTCTGCAGCAAGAATGGAATTGACAGGAAGATTGTCTCTTGACTGAGTGTGATAGACCCAGCCGCCTGGGATGCTGAGGCGGGTAAGTTTCCTTGAGCCCGCCCAGGAATTTGAGGATAGCCTGAGCAACATATAAAAATCATGTTCTCAAAAATCAAATAAGACACAAAACACCAACACAAAATGAAAACACAGTCTCTTTTCTTGAAACTTACAGGTGTAACACTGTATGGTAAACACCCCTCCTTCTATCTTCTCTTACCCCAAACGGCTTTTGTAATGTATCTGTTCAACTGAGCTTTCACAGAACATTAGTAAATGTTTCTCAGGGATGGGCTGGGGGAGCAACTAAGTCACAAAGGTCTGCCTGGTACTCGAGGCCCTGGATTCCACCCCTGCCACCAAAAATAAAGAAAGGGGTTGGGCCTTTAACTTAATTCAATAAATTATATAACAAACTTTAACCAGGTGTTCTTCTTATTGAAAGATTCTGAGAAATGTCATCTGTTGATGTGTAATTCTGACTATCAGATAAGATGAGGTGATAGTCATCTTCTCATAAACTCACTTTGGAGGAAGTCCCCCAAAGACCCATTTAATTGAGTCAACAAGGACTTATTAATGAACTACTGTGTACAAGATTCAGTGGTATACAGGATGTGCACAGTCCTTGTCCTTTGGGTACTGAAGACCTAGAGGGGAAGTCACATGTGAAAGTTGATGAATATAATGAAAAACAGAATGAAGGATGTCATGTTTAGTAATGCGGACTTTAAGAAAAACTCATTGTTTTCATGAATACATTTTATGTTTATGTAAATAATTATAAGATGGCTTCTAATGCGCTGTGTTGATGGTACTGAAAACTTCAGATGCATAAAACATGAGCCTTGCTTTTAAAACTTCTCTTATTGAGCTAAAGATCAATAGAAAGAAAATGAACTAAGCAACATACGCTACAATAAAATTACGTGTAAATTTGGATGGCTCAATTTGCCCATTAAAATGCTATTGTTTCAAGACCTACAGAGTTTCATTGCTTCTGGGAAATCCTTTCCCAGTTCCTAATAGCCCCTACTAACCAGCCTTTCCAAGGACTTAGCTCATACTACCTTACAGAAAGGAGATTTATGTGGATCTCTAATTGAACTAAATTGTTGACTTTGTCTTCTATACAAGGTTGGGAAGGTAGCTCCATAGAAAAGCATTTGTATAGCTTGTATATGCTCAGCTAGGGAGTGGAATGTGATAGTTTGTATATGCTTAGCCCAGGAAGCGGCACTATTTGGAGGTGTGATCTTGTTGGAGTATGTGTGTCACTGTGGGCTTGTACTTTAAGACCCTACACCTAGCTGCCTAGAAGTCAGTCTTCCACTAGCAGCCTTCAGATGAAGATGTAGAACTCTCAGCTCCTCCTGCACCATGCCTGCCTGGATGCTGCCATGCTCCTGCCTTGATGATAATGGACTGAACCTCTGAATCTGTAAGCAGCCCCAATGAAATATTGTCTTTATAAGAGTTGCCTCGGTCATGGTGTCTGCTCACAGCAGTAAAATCTAAGACAGGTCTTTATATATTTCTATTCCTCTCAGTCATTTTGGAGCCAGCAAGTTATAATGGTTAAGAGTTAAAGAAAAAATTGAAATAAAAAAACAGCAACAACAAAAGAACTTCATATAAAGTGGTTGAATTCTAGTATTGATTACCTCTTCCTTTGAGTATCGTAAGCCGTTGACTTTCTTGTTTATGAAAAAAATTACAATACCACTATCCACTTAATCATGCTATTGTAGCGATGATAACATATAAGAAATATTTCCTTCTCTTACATAATAGGTTCTCAATCTTGGGGGACATTGCTGGTGCAGTACAGACACTAGGGGTGAGGGAGGTCAGGCTCTAGAGGCTTGGTCCATCTCCTCACCTGACTCTCACAGAGTTCCAGTGCAAATAAAGATGGGAGATGTTTAAAAACACCTCCTTAGTCAGACCAGGGAGTTAACTGTAGATTGAGGCCAAAGGACAACAAGATGAGGGATGATATAAATAATGTACAGACAGGGAAGCCACAGGATAAAGTACAAGGACAGTTAGTTACAATGTTCAGATGAGATGGAAAGGTATCTGATAAAACTAAAGAAGGAAGAAGAAATTATTTTCAAGAGAGATTGTCTTGCCAATAATGATCAATAGGAACTAGGGAGGATGAAGTAGAGTCTAAAGGATGTCAATGGAGTGATCAATAGGTACTAGGCAAAATGATGTACAGTCCAATGACTGTCAGTGATAGCCACATGAAATAATGAAGCTGTAACTGTAGATTAGATCCCATCCACGTTACTGATACAATAGCCTGGATAGGTGGGAACTAAGGCAGAAGTTACAACGCTGTGTCGAGGTTGCCTACTTAGCTGGATGTGGCACTACAGCCCTATAATCCCAGTGTCTTGGAGATATAGGCAGGATGATTAGGAGTTCAAAACCATCCTCAGCTACTAATAAAGAGTGAGCTCAAAGCCAGCCTAGGCTACATGAATCTTTCTCTCAAAAGCAAAATGAAATGAAGGTGCCAAAAAGATGGCTCAGTGAGTAAAGGTGTGTGTCACCACATTTAATGACCTGAAGAAGGTCAATCCCCAGGACTTATGCAATAGAAGGGGAGAGATGACCTCTATACACAAGCCATAGTACACGCATATCTGCACTCATGTATGCCAATGCACACAGTTCACACACACACACACACACAAATAAATAAATAAATAAATAAATAAATAAATGTAATTTAAAGATAATTTAAAGCTGATTAAAAAAATAAAATAGATAAAATTTAGTTACAATGACCTCTAAATGTCTCTTACACAACTCAAGATAGCATGAGGCCTACTCTAAGAATCAAGTGGTTCCTCATAAAACTATAATTTTTCATAAGTAAATAGCACATGGTCAAATTAGTTCTCATGGGCCTTATGTACATAGGTTGATCTAACAAAAGCAAAAAAGCAAAACAAAACAATAACAACAGCAAAAATTTGTTGGTTTGGATACATCGTATGAAGAACTGAAGAAAAGAGTTAATTTTTTTTCTAAGAGTCTCCTGGAAGACTATTCAGACTTCACAAAAAAGAAAAAAGTAGATAAAAGAAGAAAGGAGGAGGAGGAGGAGGAGGAGGAGGAGGAGGAGGAGAAGAAGAAGAAGAAGAAGAAGAAGAAGAAGAAGAAGAAGAAGAGGAAGAGGAAGAGGAAGAGGAAGAGGAAGAGGAAGAGGAAGAGGAAGAAGAAGAAGAAGAAGAAGAAGAAGAAGAAGAAGAAGAAGAAGAAGAAGAAGAAGAAGAAATTAACAAGCTACTTTCAGTTTTCTAATATTTTATATTAGGAAAAATAAATACAATAGTGAATTGAAAATATAATAATAGATTATTTTAAAAGGTCTATGTTACATTCTTGAAGTCAAATACTTTGGTCTTGTTATATGCTACTGACATTATGAATTGAGAGGAACTTTTGAAGGTTTTGCGTCATTTAGGGTTTTTTTTTTTTTCAAGTCTTACGGTTAAAGCCATGAGAACATTCCACCTTTTCCATCCTCCCTTGCCAACCAGGAGAGCTACATCCTTAAACATCTTAGTTAAAAATATGAACACAGTTTCCAACTGAAAAAACATGCTAAAAAGAAAAATGTATACCATACTTGAGATACTATTTATTCTGTACGCTAAGGGTCTCATTTCTAGGCTACTCCACAAAAATGTCACTCAAGCACAACAATCTAAATTAATGTTTAGAACATCAATTAGATCATAATTGCAGGATGCCGAATTCCTAAAAATTGAGCCTTTTTGACTCAATATAGCCTTATCAGTCCATCCTCCTGTCTCATCCCTCCCCATGCTGGAAACATGAGCATCCGCTACCATGCCTACGCATAGGGTCCCATCAACCACTCTCAGGCAGCCCGGGGTTCAGTGATGACCAGATTCATGATAGAAAATGTGATGCCTTGGGAGGCAGAGGCAGGCAGATTTCAGAGTTCAAGGCCAGTCTGATCTACAGAGTGAGTTCCAGGACAGCCAGGGCTACACAGAGAAACCCAGTCTTGAAAAAAACCAAAAAAAGAAAAGAAAAGAAAAGAAAGAAAGAAAGAACAAAGGAAGGAAGGAAGACAGAAAGAAAGACAAAGAAAGAAAGAAAGAAAGAAAGAAAGAAAGAAAGAAAGAAAGAAAGAAAGAAGAAAGAAAGGAAGAAAGAAAGAAAGAATGAATGAATGAAAGAGAAAATGTGGTGCCTACCTCTCCCTGCAACACAGGTTTCTCTGTTCACAGGTTTACGGGATATGAAGCCTATAGTTATCTTGACAATCATTCCATTCTCAGATGGCTAGAAGGCAAGCCAGGGTTTGAAAATCCTTGTCATGGCCTGTAGACTGCTTTAAACCCCTCAAATTTCATTTGTTCCCTCATTTTCCATTCGTAATCTAAAGGTCCATGTACTGTGTGCCTCCAGTGCGCAAAATATTCTGCTAGCCTCCGAGGAAACCCAAGAAAGTACAAACTTAATTTTCCTCTTAATTAGCTGAAAATCTAATTGGGTGTAAAGACAAAAATGTTAGGAAATTAAATTACTGGATGAGAGTTACATAAGCACAAAAGTTGTGTCGGCATGTGTGATTGACCAGGCGTCGAGTTATTCAATGTTCTGCGTAAGAAAGGACAGAGATTAGATTTAAGGGGTCACAGAGCCTTCTAAGAAGGTAGAATTTAGCATCACCCATTCAACCATCCAACCATCCTTTCAGTGGGTATTTGTGACTGCCCATTATTTTCCAGGAACTATGTGGTACCCTAGCAATTTAAGGAAGACATGACTCCTGACATCCAAGTGTCACAAACCAGTGACAAGAGCAGGAATAACTGGAGGAGTCCCTGTGCATATGTGGGGAGAAGAGGACTGGGGTCACTTTGAAGCAAAGGATATGAAACACACTTTTAAAGATTACTTCTTTTACCTTTAAGATATAATACATGATTCCCCCCTTCCGATTTCTCCCATATACTCTTCCTTGCTCTCTTTCATATGTATCTACATACATGCTTATGTTAATGTGTGAATGTGTACATATATATACATCTACATATATATACATATGCTCAATCTGTACAATCTCATTTGTGTGTACGTTTTCAGGGCCGATTTGATTTGGTATTGGATAAGCAATTGCCTCACTCTCCTCCCTGGGGAAGACTACTTTCTCCTGCTCTCAGCATTCCTTAGTTACCAATAGTTCTTTGTGCAGAGTTGAAGCCACATAGGCTTTCCCCTATCTACTCTGACATGTCTATTGTCATTATCCCTGTTCAGCTCACGGTTAGGCTCATGACGATGAGACTTTATGGAAGTAGCTTCTTCTATTACCAGGAGACACAGTCTCAGGACAAGCCTCCTCCTCATCTGGCTCTTAACAATATTTCTGTCCCCTGTTTAATGTTCCCTTGAGCCTTAGGTGTGAGAGTTGTTTTGTAGATGTATCCTAGACCTCAACTCTCAGTATTTTGATGGGCTGTAATTTTTTTGTAATGGTATTCGTCTATTGCAAAAAAAAAAAAAAAGAAGTTTCCTTGATTAGGGGTGAGGACTGCACTTCTTTGTGGGTATAAGGACAAATATTTAGTTGTAGGTTATGCTGGTTGTAGATTCTGCTCACAGATCCATGACTTTATTAGCCCTTTATAAGTGGGGAGGTTTCCACTACGAGACATGTAGACATGATTTCCCTCTTGTTTTGAGGGTCTTAGGTTTGATTAGAGAGTTGTTGGTTACCAACAAAGTATCCATGCCGCTACTGCCCCCTTGGGCTAGTGACTGTGGTAGAACACAAATCTTAAGAAAATGATTGTTCTCTTGATCTTACAAGTACAGAATTGGCATTTTCCCATACCTGAGAGACAGTGCCCCCAAAATATATCCCTTAGAAACTTCCCTTCCCTCTAATAGAGTAATACTATTTAGCCATCATCCAAAGTCAAAGAACAATGTAAATAACAAAGAAAAACAAACTATATTAATGAGCTGGATCTGAGTAAAAGCCAACCACACTCATCAGTTTATACTGTTTTCTGACACTCCTGAGCCTCAGTTTCCTCCTATGCCAAAGGCTTTTCAAACTGAGGTCTGCACAGAACATGGACTCTTCAGAAAGAAAATAAAATGGCAGGTAAGGGACTGAGTGAGACTCTAGGTCTTTCACTGTGCTCTAAGCAGGCAGTTGCGTTACGCTTTCCTTTTTTTTATTAGATATATTCTTTATTTACATTTCAAATATTGTCCTCTTTCCTGGTTCCCCCACACACACCAGAAAACCCCCTAACCCATTCCCCTTCTCCCTGTTCACCAATCCACCTTCTCCTGCTTCCCTGTCCTGGTATTCCACTATACTAGGGCATCTAGCCTTCTCAGGGCCAAGGGCCTCTCCTCCCTTTGATGTGCAACAAGGAGAGCATCCTCTGCTGCATATGCACCTGGAGCCATGGGTCCCTCCATGTGTTCTCTTTGGTTGATGGTTTTGTCCAGGGGAGCTCTGGGGGTACTAGGTGGTTCAAATTGTTCCTCCTGTGGCGCTGCAAACCTCTTCAGCTCCTTGGGTCCTTTCTCTAGCTCCTCCATTGGGGACTCTGTACTCAGTTCAAGAGTTGGCAGAGAGTGTCCCCCTCTGTATTTGTCATGCACTGGCAGAGCCTCCCAGGTGACAGCTATATCAGGCTCCTATCAGCAAGCACTTGTTGGCATCCACAATAGTGTCTGGGTTTTGTAACTGTATATGGGATGGATCCCTAGGAGAGGCAGTCTCTGGATTGTCTTTCCCTCAGACTCTGCTCCACACTTTGTCTCTGTATCTCCTCCGGTGGGCATTTTGTTTCCCCTTCTAAGAAGGACCAGAGTATCCATACTTTGCTCTTCCTTCTTCTTGAGTTTCATTTGGTCTGTGAATTGTGTCTTGGGTATTCCAAACTTCTGGGCTAATATCCACTTATCAGTGAGTGCATACCATGTGTGTTCTTTTGTGATTGGGTCACCTCAAACAGGACAATATTTTCTAGTTCCATCCATTTGCTTAAGAATTTCAAGAATTCATTGTTTTTAATAGCTGAGTAGTATTCCATTGTGTAAATGTACCAAATTTTCTGTATCCATTCCTTTGTTGAGGGGCATCTGGGTTCTTTCCAGCTTCTGGCTATTATAAATAAGGCTGCTATGAACATAGTGGAACATGTGTCCTTATTACATGTTGGAGCATCTTCTGGGTAATATGCCCAGGAGTGGTATAGCTGGGTCTAAGTTTCTGAGGAACCACCAAACTGATTTCCAGAGTGGTTGTACCAGCTTGCAGTCTCACCAGCAGTGGAGGAGTGTTTCTCTTTCTCTACATCCTTGCTAGCACCTGCTGTCCCCTGAGTTTTTGATCTTAGCCATTCTGACTGGTGTGAGGTGAAATCTCAGGGTTGTTTTGATTTGCATTTCCCTAATGACTAAGGATGTTGAACATTTCTTTACATGCTTCTCAGTCATTTGATATTCCTCACTTGAAAATTCTGTTTAGCTCTGTACCCCATTTTTAATAGGTTTATTTGGATCAATTTGCATTCTTCTGCATGTTGACCTCCAGTTGAACCAGCACCATTTGTTGAAGATGCTATCTTTTTTCCACTGGATGGTTTTAGCTCCTTTGTCAAAGATCAAATGACCATAGGTGTGTGTGTTCAATTTTGGGTCTTCAGTTCTATTCCATTGATCTACTTGCCTGTCATTGTACCAATACCATGAAGTTTTTAATCACTATTGCTCTGTAGTACAGCTTGAGGTCCGGGATACTGATTTCACCAGAAGTTCTTTTATTGTTGAGAATAGCTTTAGCTATTCTGGGATTTTTGTTATTCCAGATGAACTTAAGAATTGCTCTTTTCTAACTCTATGAAGAATTGAGTTGGAATTTTGATGGGGATTGTACTGAATCTGTAGATTGCTTTTGGCAAGATGGCCATTTTTACTATATTAATCCTGCCAATCCACGAGCATGGGAGATTTTTCCATCTTCTGAGGTCTTCTTCAGTTTATTTCTTCAAAGACTTGAAGTTCTTGTCATACAGATCTTTCACTTGTTTGATTAGAGTCACACCAAGATACTTTATATTGTTTGTGACTTTTGTGAAGGGTGTTATTTCCATAATTTCTTTCTCAGCCTGTTTATCCTTTGAGTAAAGGAAGGCTACTGATTTGTTTGAGTTAATTTTATATCTGACCACTTTGCTGAAGTTGTTTATCAGCTGTAGGAGTTCTCTGGTGGAGTTTTTGGGGTCACTTAAGTATACTATCATATCATCTGCAAATAGTGATACTTTGACTTCTTCCTTCCCAATTTGTATCCCTTTGGCCTCCTTTTGTTGTCTAATTGCTTTAGCTAGAACTTCAAGTACTATGTTGAATAGATATGGAGAGAGAAGGCAGTCTTGTCTAGTCCCTGATTTTAGTGGGATTGGTTCAAGTTTCTCTCCATTTAGTTTGTTGTTAGCTACCAGTTTGCTGTATATTGCTTTTACTATGTTTAGGTATGGGTCTTGAATTCCTGAGCTTTCCAAGACTTTTAACATGAAAAGATGCTGAATTTTTTCAAATATTTTTTTAGCATCTAATGAAATGACCATGTGGGTTTTTTTAGTTTGATTATGTAGTGGATTACATTGATGGATTTCCGTATATTGAACCATCCCTCCATCCCTGGGATGAAGCCTACCTGATCGTGGTGAATGATCGTTTGATGTGTTCTTGGATTCGATTGGCACGGATTTTATTGAGAATTTTTGCATCAATATTCATAAGGGAAATTGATCTGAAGTTCTCTTTCTTTGTTGGATCTTTGTGTAGTTTTGGTATCAGGGTAATTGTGGCTTCCTAGAATGAGTCGAGTAGTGTTCCTTCTGTTTCTATTTTGTGGAATAGTTTGAAGAGTATTGGTGTTAGGTCTTCTTTGAAGGTCTGATAGAATTCTGCACTAAAACCATCTGGTCCTGTGCTTTTTTTGGTTGGGAGACTTTCAATGACTGCTTCTATTTCTTTAGGGGTTATGGGATTGTTTAGATGGTCTATCGGATCCTAATTTAAATTTGGTATTTGGTATCTGTCTAGAAAATTGTCCATTTCATCCAGATTTTCCAGTTGTGCTGACTATAGGCTTTTGTAGTAAGATTTGATGATTTTTTGAATTTCCTCAGTATCTCTTGTTATGTCTCAGTTTTCATTTCTGATTTTGCTGATTTGGATACTGTGTCTGTGCCCTCTGGTTAGTCTGGCATTATGCTTTCCTATTTGCCCCAGATATGGCACCAATAGTGGATAAAAGATGTGATCTCACCCAAGTTTGTGAACTGAGTTTAACTGGGGTTCCTTACCAACGTGTGTGTGAGAGTTAACCTATAGAACATGGGCAACTTTCAATCATCTATACCACTAGAAAAAATGTCTCCCTGCATCTAGCAATTGTTAATGACTTCTTTATCATAAGGGAGAGGCAGGACCTCCTGCATCTAGTGGGTACAACCCCTCATGCACTGTCTCTTGAGCTCTCCCTCCTCTCCACAAGATGCTAGAGGGTCTGATTTTGTGAAGACTTACAGCAGATAATACCTCTGACTTAAAGACAGGAATGGTTGGCTACACGTAGGGAGGACATCATTCCTTAATGATCCACCATTACTTCCTGTTCTTACATTCTTTCCTTTCTTCAGTGATGTTCCTTGAACCTTTGAAGGAATAGTATAGCATTCCAATTTGGGGACGGGCATTCAACAACTACTGATTCTCAGTACTTTTTTGAACAATTAGGAACCTAGGAATCACTGTCCACTGCAAAAAGAACATTTTCTGACCAATACTGATAACAGCAAATCCCCATAGGTATAAATATAAATATTTATATAAAATATAGCTGAGGTGGGGATCGCTTGTAGGTGTGCAGGGAGGACTTAAAACAACCACATCACCATCATTCCCAGCCCAGTATGAATGATGACTTCTGCAAGGCTGTATAGACAGAGGGTCATCTTTACTTAACAAATTATTTTCATTTAGAAAAATAAGAGCAGTAGCTTTCTTATTAGGACCTGTGCTTCTTCAAGCCACAGGTTTTTATTTTTGTTCTTTAAGGAGACTTATAGTACAGGTTATAAATTCCCACTTTGGGGGGAGGCCTAAAGACAGAAGGAAAGTAATTGGTTGCATCTATAACATCTGTGTCACTCATATCAGTGGACACATCTTTTCTAGTATGTTGATAGTGTCCCAAGGGTAGCTACCTTACTGAGTCTCTCTGCTTCTGTGACAGTCAAACTAATTCCATCCACTCACATGTCCAACAGTCTCACACACCAGGCTGTGACACACTGTTCTTTTCTGTTGTTGTTTTTTTTAAGACTTTCCCAATTCTTGTAGTTCAAAAGCAGAGCACCCAATGATTACCATTGTTTCTTGTACTGGACCATTATTAAGGCCCCATCCATCCATGTGCTGAACTGTAGATTTCTCTTCTCTGTATCAAAGGTTGAACCTGAGGTACATCTTCTATGACTTCTCCATCACTTTCTCCATCCTCACTGTCTAGCTCTTCTCATGGTTGCAAATCTTGGGCTCCCTAGAGAGTCTGTTTAGCATAGATCTATTTGTACTCTCTTTCCTTTCCGTACCCCAGCTGTAAGAAACAGCAAGCCAGCACTCCCATCTTCTACTCTTTTCTTTTCCCACTTTCTCAGTCAAATCAGAGGCTAATATCTGCATATCCTTTTCTTGTGAAGAACAGAAGAACCCTGAGTGAATGAAGTGTGCGGAGAATGTTGACGTGGACACTGACATGTCAAGGACCATAACCTCACATCCATCGGAAAATGCCAAATGCTTTCCCTCTTAGGGTGAAGCTCAGAGCAACGACAGTGTTCCTCTGGTCCATGTGCGGATGTTGATAGTGTGTGGAGAAAAATATCCACCACAGTTCACCTTCCCTCATATTTATGACCTAAAGACTGCTCCCTACAGAGACTGTTACTACTGAGATTAGCTGAACCACTCTCCTTTATCCACCTGAGTACCGTAATACTATCTCCTTGTTTATCTGTATGTGACAGGCCTCCTCCTTGTTCAGATGTATGCAACAAATGCACTGTAGTGGTTTGTATATGCTCAGCCCAGGGAGTGACACTATTAGAGGTTGTGGCCCTATTGGAGTAGGTGTGGCCCTATTGGAATAGGTGTAGGCTTGTTGGAGCAGGTGTGTCATTGTGGGTGTGGGCTTTCAGACCCTCATCATAGCTGCCTGGAAGCCAGTCTTCCACTAGTCACCTTCAGATGAAGATGTAGAACTCTCAGCTCTGCCTGCACCATGCCTGCCTAGGTGCTGCCCTGATCCCGCTTTGATGATAATGTACTGAACCTCTGAACCTGTAAGTCAGCCCCAATTAAATGTTGTCCTTCTAAGAGTTGGTCATGGTGTCTGTTCACAGAAGTAAAACCCTAACTACGACACCCACCTTCTGGTTTAACTGTAAATAATGAACACACTGAGCTTCTATGGTGCTGAGGTTTCTCCATCCGAGAGCCCAGATACCCAGATCCCAGCTTTCCCGTCCATGTGTCCATCTGTCCGGCTTTTCTTTATTCCCGCCCTGTTCCAGCCAAGTCTGACCCTGGAGTCCTACAGACCGTGGCATCATTTTTTCATTATAATTTCTCTTTTGTGTGGTTAAGTTCTTTCTAGGCAAACATCTCAGCCTCAGTTGCATCTCTTATCACCCACAGCAAGGAAGACACAGCTGATACGATACCACGGTCTGCTTATGATCCCATTCCCCACAGGCTATTTTGGGGAATTGTAATATATACCCTTTAGTTCATCAACCTCCTTGGGGGCATCTCTGTATTCCCATGGTAGATCCCGTTCATCGAGGATGTTTGCTATCTTGTGGCTCCTCCCACAGCCACTGTAGCTTCTGATTGAATAGCCTTAGCCTTTGTGCCCATGGCAACGACAATGTAAGCATCTCACTTTACACGGGTGAAGGTGACTATTATCAGGATCAGCAGTCTGAGCTTACCTTTTATGTCTCATCACCCACAGAAGCAAGGACAGTGCTTCCTTCCAAACTCATCCTTGCTTCCCCGAGGGTAAAAAGAAACTATTCTACTCAAATAGCGATGCTTATTGATTAAAATACAGCACTGGTGGGGGTCACTTGAAGGTGTGCAGATGTCCTCAAAGCAACCATATCACAGTTCCCAGCCCAGCATGGATGAAGACTTCTCCAAGGCTGTATGGATGGATAATCGTCTTTATTTAACCCTCCACATACTTCATACTCTAGCACCTCTCGAGGCCATGAGCAGCTGGGGTAGAATCACTCACCGCTACAGTGGAGTGCAGGAGGATGTGGGTAGAAGCTTGTGTCAGAGTGTAATGATCCTCCTCCCTACATTCTCCTAGGAGGGGGCCACCAATGCTCCTGATTTTAAGAATTTGTCTTGGTAACCACAGCTGCTCCCATAAAAATGGTAACGGCTATTATCCACAAAAGACAGAATCCCACAACGGATGTCAAACTTTTGATTGATTTAAGATAATTCTTATGCATTGTTTATTTTTTTCTTTTCACCCTGGCCCAAAGATTTATTTATTTATTATAAGTGAGAACACTATAGCTGTCTTCAGACACTCTAGAAGAGGGCATCAGATCTCATTATAGATGATCGTGAGCCACTGTGTGGTTGCTGGGACTTGAACTCACAACCTTCGGTAGAGCAGTCAATGCTCTTAACCACTGAGCCATCTCTCCCGCCCCATTGTTGTTGTTGTTGTTGGTTTGTTTTTTTTTTTTTGAACATATACATGTTATTGGTTTTTTTTTTTAGAACAATTAGAAAACTCAGCCATCAAGTTGACCCTGGGTGATCATTAACACACTTGACAGTTCCACCAGGTGTACCTTTTTATAAGGAATCTGGTTTCTAATTAGAACCACTGAGGATGGTCGTGACTATAGTTGACAGGAAGTAATGAGTTCTATCCATGGCTAATTCCTGTCAGTCCTATATTGAGCACACCCCTTGGATAAATGCTGAAAGAGTTTTGAGGAGTGTGGAAAATAGGAGAGGTGGCCTGGGAAATTAGATCACTTGGTGTCAATCTAGAAATGTAATAATACTGCCACAATACTGTAGTGATTTCTAGCTCTTCACCTGAAATATCACTTAGTGGATGCTGGGTTACAAAAGACCACATGGGTAGTGCCAGTTGAGCAGACTCTGAGCTAACTTTATGCTGAACAGATATATATGTATATATATATATATATATATGTATATATATATATATATATATATATTACTTGCTCTATTTTAAGAACCAACTTAATTGTGTTTAATATCTTAGGAGACTTGGTGTGATGGTTTGTATATGCTCGGCCCAGGGAGTGGCATGGTTAGAAGCTGTGGCCTTGTTGGAGTAGATGTGTCACTATGGCCGTGGCCTTTAAGACCCTCATCCCAGCTGCCTGGAAGCCAGTATTCTGCTAGTGGTCTTCAGATGAAGATGTAGAACTCTCAGCTCCTCTTGTACGTCTGATGCATGCCTGATGATAATGGACAGAACCTCTGAACCTGTAAGCCAACCCCAATTAAATGTTGTCCTCATAAGAGTTGCCTTAGTCATGGTGCCTGTTCATAGCAGTAAAACTCTAACTAAGACACTTGGCAAACGTCCTGAAAAAATAATCAGAAGAGATACAGTGAGGATAAAGCCGTCTGGCTCCTGTCTACCGAGTAACAGTGCTACGTAAGTGATTGTTAACGATTTGAGTTTAGAAACATAGCTACAACCAACCCCAGTGCATACAAGAGAAGACAGCTCCAGGCTCCACATGGTAACTACATAGAGTGACTTTTAGTTTTAAGAACACAGGAGACAAAGCTGCCTTGATAATGAATGTTAGCCAAGTACCTAAAGTGATAGAGGAGTCTCAGAAAGAGGACAGAGAAGCTCCTAAAGGAACTCACTTAGAGAGGTCTACTTCATGTCAGGACTGTCATGTGAGATGACATAATGAGGTTGCTCAGTGTTCCACATACTGGAAGAGTGCAATGAATCTCAGAGATTTAGTAAAAAGACTAGCATTATAAGGCCTATGGCAGCTGGAGGGATGGCTCAGTGGTTAAGAACACTCACTGCTCTTCCAAATGTCCTGAGTTCAATTCTCAGCATCTGAATGGCAGTTCACAACTGCCTGATGCTTTCTTCTGGTGTGCAAGTGTACATGCAAACAAAAGTACCCATAAACGTAAAACATATAAATAAATAAGTTTATGAAAGAGACAGGGATGGGGAGGGAGTCTGGGAGGGGCCAGCGTTTGGGAGGTAAATACACTAATCAATTGGATTTAAAAGAATAAGGCTTACAGCAGAACCGTTCTTCAAATTTGGATGCAATTTTAAATAAAATGTTTGAGGTTTCTTGTTTTGCTTTGTTTTTCATTATATTTCAAGGATGTGATGATGTGCTAGTTAGGTGTTTTTGTTTTTTGTTCACTTTGTTAGCTTGACACAAGCTAGGGTCATCTGGGAAGAGGGGAACACAATTTTAAAAATGTCTTCATCAGCTTGGTCAATAGGCAAATCTGTGGGGCATTTTTGTGATTGATGTGGGAAGGCCTGGTACACTGTGGGCAGTGCCACCCTGAAGAAGTGGACCTGGGTTATATAAAGAATCAATCTGAGCAAGCCATGGAGACTGAGCCAGTAGGTAGCCCTCACTCCATGACCTCTGCTTCAGTCCCTGCCTCCAGGTTTTGGCTTGAGTTCCTGCCCTAACTTCCTTTAATGCTGGATCGTGATATAGAAGTATAAGATGAAATAATCCATTCCCATTCCAGGTTGGTGTGCGTTAGTGTTTTATCACAACAACAGAAAGCAATTTGAACAGATGGAAATAGTAATAAAAACAAATACCTGTCCTCAGGGTTAATCCAGTTATGAGAGTCATAATTCACAAGAAAACCCAATTTACTACTGGGTCCTACAGCCCTTAGCACTATGCTGAGTTCACACATGAAATGAGAGTAGAGAAGACAAAGACATATTTACTGACCCAAGAGTGTTACAAATATGAGTTTTTATGAATACATATATCCATCATATATGATGGGAAATTATACATCCCCTGCTGGATAACAGATATATTAATACAACTTTAGCCTTTGTCCCAAAGTCAATTTCACGTATGGAACCAGCAGGCAATTTCCTGTTGGGACCAGTTCAATCCCAGTGCCTCACTGGCGTAATAAAGATAACCCTTACACACACACACACACACACACACACACGCACACACACACGTTGGGGATTGGTGTTCTAATGTTTTATCTTAATTCAGATCACAAAATCACACAGGAATCTACAAGTCCAGACACCGAGGGTCCCTGTCCCCAACTGGTTTTTGATTGGCCAATAAAGTTACTAATAGCCAATGGCTGGGCAGGGAGAT
This sequence comes from Tokudaia tokunoshimensis, assembly GCA_036184795.1. Classification (NCBI taxonomy): domain Eukaryota; kingdom Metazoa; phylum Chordata; class Mammalia; order Rodentia; family Muridae; genus Tokudaia; species Tokudaia tokunoshimensis. The sequence continues at coordinate 45,116,395 of BTHU01000007.1, forward strand.
GGAGGCGGAACTTTTAGGTTTCCCAGACAAGGGATGAAGGAGAGGAGGAGCAGAATCACTGTGAAGGGGAAGCAGAGAGATCAGACCTAAGAGCAGCAGGAGAGGAAGCATCCAGCCAGGTAAGAGCCAGGGATATGGCCCCAGGGGCCACTCCCACAATTGGGTCTGGGGTAGCAAAGATGAGATATAGATTTAGCAAGTATTAATTCAGAGATATCAAGAGATGTGAGTGTGCTAGGCATGCAGAGGTTCAGGAGTGGCCCCGCCATTGAGCTAGTTAAGACATATTAAAATAATGCAGGTTTGTGTCTTTCATTCAAGAATCCAGAGACCTCTGGCAGGTGGCGAGAAGAGTGGTTTATTAATTTACTGCTACACACACACACACACACATAGAAGATCTAGCATACAAAATGCTAATTTGTCACCTAAAAAATGCAACAGGAAGCTAGTGGAAGAATCTAACTCGGTTTTTATTGAGACTGTAACCAGAGTGCCCAAGCTAGAATGAGATGACCTCCCAGATCTCCACAACCATAGACAGATTTATAAAGAAATGGAATCAGACATTGAACCTCTTCACCCAGCCAAATTCCACACATCTGTCCCCAGAGTCTAGTCTGGTAAGTCTTCCTGAATCTCCCATCCAGGTCAACGTTCAGTCAATATCTAGTGTCACAGCCTAGTTTGGCTATCCTCAACCTAACTATAAGATTCTGGAAGGACCCATCCTGCCTGCTTCAACCCACAAGCCCTTCCCATGCCATATCCAACCTCTCCACCAAGCCATATCTACCCCACCCTCTAGACTTGATGAAGGAGATACATCCTTTACACCAGTCCAGTCAACTCTGTCTACCTGACATCATTCCACACCTCTACGACCAATCTGCCTAAACATCTTCTTTTTCTGCCCCAACCTGCTCTGTCCATATCAGACATAGAACTAACACATGAAGTCCCTGTGCCCAGATATAACTCCCAAAATGAAAACAGTAGGAAAGACCAAGCCAGTCATTTCTCTCTAAAACCTATCAGTTCTGTAGAAATGTTTGTGAATAAGAACTACCCTGATGAACCCCAGGGCATGTAACTTAAACAAACAAACAAAAATCATCAAGGAGGTTAACAAAGATGCAAACTCGATGAAATTAAGGAGAAAGAACTTAAGGAGAAGAAATGCTTGAAAATACAAGCATAAGGCTATATTCCCAATTTCTTTTGTCAAAAAAAAAGATGCACGATTAAGTTACAAGAAACAGATTGGCATTTTTACATTGATAAAAGTTTACTTCAACACCCCACTTTCTCCAATATACAGGTCATCTGAACAAAAAATAAACAGTGAAATATCAGAATTAATTAACATTATGCATCAAATGGACTTAACAGACATCTACAGATTATTCCAAACCCTAAAGAACACACATTCTACTCATTAACATCTGGAAGTTTTCCTAAAATAGTCCACATTCTGGGACATGAGACAAATCTCTATACATTCAAAGGATTGAAACAACTCCATGAATCATATTTGACCACAATGAAATAAAGCTTAAAGCAAATCTCCAGCAAGCACATAAGCACATGGACATTAAACAACTCATTACTAAATGATAAATGGGTCAAAGAAAAAACTCAAAACATAAAAAAATTCTCCTGGAACTAAGAGAAAAATGAAAACACAATAAAACCTCTGGAACACATTGAAAGCCGTCCTCAGGGGGATAGTTATAGCCCTAAGTACCTACATCTAAAAAAAATCAGAACGAGCACAAATAAATGACTCATTAATGCAACTAAAAAATGTGGAAAAACAAAAACAAACCAAATCCCAATCCAGTCATCATGAAGGAATAATAAAAATCAGAACAGAAATCAGTGAAATAAAAACAAAACAATACAAAGAAAAAAAGAAATAAAAAACTGGCTCATTCGTCAACAAGATAAACGAGATTGACAGACTTGGACCAGTTAGCTGAAGAAAAGAAGAGCGGACTCAAATTAACAGAATCAGAAATGAACAGACAAACTTTACACCTGATGAAATTCAGGATATTATAAGGGATATTATTAAAAAAATTAAAGTATTGCTTTAAAAACATGTACTGCCTTAAGTTGGAAAACCTAAAAGAAATGGGTAAATTTCTAGATTCAGCCAACCCTCTAAAATTAAACCAAGAAGAATTCAGCAACTTGAACAGAGCTATAAAAAATGAGGAGATTGAAATAGTAAGAAAGAACCGTACAGCCAAAAAGAAAAAAGTCCAAACAAAACCAGCTGAATTCACAGCAGAATTCTAAGAGACCTTCAAAGATCTACCACTAATCCATCTTAAACTATGCAAAGCATCCAACAGTCCCATCCAGCTGTGTCACTTGTGAACTACAATAGCCAGCATGTCATGACAACCCTAAGGGTGCGGTAGTGTCACTGATAACTTGTTGGTAATCAACAGCTCTCTAATTGGACTTCAAACCTGATCAACAAGAGGGAAGTCATGCCCAGCACTAGAAACCGAGACAACCCCCACGGACAAGTGAAGTCTTAGATCTTGGAGGAGAACCTACAACCACCACTTTATTAAATCATCACAATCCCACCTACATGCTGAATAATTATCCTTATACCCACAGATCAACATAGTCCTTATTCCTGATCAAGGAAACTTCTCTTTGTGACTGACAGAAATCATTACAGAAAACCACAACCAATCAAAATATATAGATGCAGAGCCCAGGACCAATGGATACATCGACAATCCAACTACCTCACCTAAGGTTCAGAGATCATCGTAGAAGGTGATGTAGAGTGATTATAAGAGCCAGAGGACCTCTAAGGTTCAAAGATCGTTGTCAAAGGTGTTATAGAGAATGTATAAGATCCAGAGGACCATGGAGTTTTCTGTGAGATTATATCTCTTAGGAATGCCAAAAGCTATGCTCATAAAGTCTCACCAAATGACTGACCAAAGACACTGAACAAGAACAACGTCAATAGACATGCTAAGGTCGGCATAGGAAAAACCAGGAGGCCTCATTCCTACATGAAGAACTACAGGAAACTAAGAAATGCTAAAAGTAGAAGAAATGTTCTTCCCCAGGGAAGAGCACATGAATTGGTTATCCAATATCAACTTGATAAGCCCTAGAAACATACAAGTATCATTATACAGACTGAGCAAGATGCATTATGTAACAGGTGTGTGTGTGTGTGTGTGTGTGTGTAGGCATTCATACATGTAACAACAATTAATTTAAAAAAGAGAAACCATGAATGTGAAAGAAAGAAAGGAGATGTATATGAAAGGTCTTGGGGGGAAGAAGGGAAGGAGGAAATTATATAATTATACTCTCAGAAATAAAAGAAATTAAACCAAGAAGTTGTCCCACAGCCCATAAACTTCTTGGGCAAATGGACTGTGCAAAGGGCTTAGAGTGTGGGTAGAAACTGAACTGGTGAAGAACCACAATTTGAAAGGCCAGAGAGCCAAAGTGGTCCTTCTACCTTGGATGAGAGATGTAACCAAAACATAAATGCCATAACTACTCAGAGTACTGTGCTCCTTAAAACTGGAGACAAAGTTGAGTAGAGGCTGAGGGAACGGACAACCAATAGCCGGCCCGTCTTGAGACCCATCCCATGGGCAAGCACCAATCTCTGACACTATTAATGATACTCTGCTGTGCTTGCAGACAGGAGCCTAGCATGGCTGTCCTCTGAGAGGCTCCACCCCGCAGCTGACTCAGACAGATGCAGACGCCCCCAGTCAAACAGTGAGCAGATGGATCTTAGGGAGTCTGATGGAAGAACAGGAGGAAGGATTGCAGGCCCCAAAGGGATAGGAACTCCACAGGAAGACCAACAGAGTCAACTAACCTGGACCCTTGGGGCTCTCAGAGTCTGAACCACCAACCAAAGACCATGCGCAGGCTGGACCTGGACCTCTCCACAGACATATAGCAGATGTGCAGCTTGTTCTTCATGTGGGTCCCCAACAACTGGAGCAGGGGCTACCCCCAAAACTGTTGCCTGTACATGGGATATGTTCTCCTAGCTGGGCTGCCTTGTCTGGCCTCAGGGGGAGAGGATATGCCAAACCCCAAAGAGACTTGATGTGCCAGTGGTGAGAGGGGGGCGGGGAGGAAGGGTCTTCTCAGAGGAGAAGGGAAGGGGGATAGATTGTGGGGGGAGAACAGGAGGGGGACAATGAGTGGGATGTAAAGTGAATAAGTAAAAAAAAAAATAAAAGGAAAGAAAGGGGAAGGGAAGGGAAGGGAAGGGGAAAGGGAAAAAAGAAACAAAGAAAGCATAAGGTGGCCCTGAGCCCTTCCTAGGAAACCTACACAGACAGAGAAAGAGTCAAACACGGGGCGAGACAGAAAAGCTGGCCTGAGGAACACCTCTCATTCCTACAGCTTTGGAGTAAACGACGCACACTACCCAAGCCCAGCACGTGACACTGTGCTGAGTCTTGCTGCACAGGTCCATCTGAGTCAATGCTGAGCTGCAGGAGTAGGCACAGTAAAGCCATCGACCACCCAGGGACCTGAAATGATCCAACCAATTCCCATCTTCCCGTGTCAGGGCTCCGCGTGAATGAGAGACTGGCAGAGACGCAGCCAGCAGCAAGTGTCAGCTGTGCAGACAATCTGAAGCAGTGTAGCCAAGCAAGTCCTGGCAGACTGCCTAACCCCTCTCCATCCATCCTGCTTCCCTTGGACCTAGCAGACACCCCTCCTAAGGCAGTCAGTGGCTGGCGGAGCTATGCCGGTTACACTTAACTGACATCCTAGTGATTGAATTGAAACAGCTCTCACCAAGAGTCCCCAAGGGTCTTTTAACTCTCTGAGAGTGACTAAAAAAGATGTGCCTGTCTCTATCTCCATTCAAGATGCAAAGGAAAAAACAAACAAACAACAAGCCCCTCAATTCTCACATAAGAGTGGAGTAAACCCATGTCCAAATGAATTTAAGCTCCTGATGGGAACGGTACTGAGCCTGGTCCAGCCCTAGGGAGACTGAGTGCTTACAGACACTGTCATGGGCGGGATCTGGAGGACTGAGAGATTAGCCACCAACTGACTACAGCCCATAGCCCCACAGCGCAACAACTCGATCGTTTATGTTTTGTTTTGATGTTTTATTTTCTATCATGAAGAAACCATCTGCATCCCAGTCAGACACAAATACAGAAGTAAATATCCCATGTGTTAGCACCATCACAAACTGTAATCAATGAAAATGAGCGTTATCTATCCAGATATTAAATACTCCTTGCATGGGTCTGTGATGGCAGCCCCAAGGCGACCCAGAAAGAACACACAGCCATTCCCCAGCCTCAAAGTTGATTTAGAAAGACTCTCATACTTCCCTTTACACTTAGACTTATTACACATAGTATGTGTGTGTATGTGTGTGTATATGTGTGTGTATGCTGTGTGTGTGTCTGTGCGTGTGTGTGTCTGCATGTCTATGTGTGTGCTGTGTGTGTGTGCTGTGTGTACGTGTGTGCTGTGTATGTGTGCATGTATGTGTCTGTGTGTCTGTGTATGTGTCTATGCATATGTGTGTCTGCATGTCTGTGTGTGTGTGCTGTGTATCTGTATGTGTGTGTGTATGTGTGTCTGTGTGTCTCTGTGTGTGTCTATGCATGTGTGTGTCTGCATGTTGGTGCATGTGTGCTGTGTGTGTATCTGTATACGTGTGTGTGTGTGTGTGTGTACATGCACATGTGGAAAACTCACAGGAGTCAGTTTTCTGCTTTCATTCTCTGGGTCCCAGGGACCTCGGACCACTGAGCCATTTCACTGAACTTACATTTAGACCCTCTAAGAATGAGCACCTATCATAGTGAGTTTTAGATTCTGTAGGACATGTTGTTTTCCTGGTATTAGGAATGGATCTCGGCCTTGTGCATGTCGAGCAGATGTTCAAAATACTAAAATACAACCTCAGCTCTGAGACAGACTTTTCCACAGTGCAAGATTTTAAAAATATTTTTCTAAATTTTTATTGTTATATTGCATGTGTGAGCATGATGTATATGTTTGGATACACCTGCCATGGTGTACATGTGCCACCATGTGTGTGTGGAGGTCAGAGGTCAGAATCAGTTCTCTCTTTCCTCTTGGATGTGGGCTCCAGTACTCAAAGTCATATCAGCAGGCTTTGGTGGCAAATGCCTTTACCCACTGAGCTATCTCAGCAGCCTTAACATTTACTAAGGAAAAGAGAAACAACAATGTATCCTACACTCATAAACAGGGAATAAAAGTAAGGTTGAATCTTTATCATGATGTGTAGGACTTAAGAATAGTTCAGTGTCCTGGATATATATGTTCAGTCACCAGAAGGTTACATATGGCTTTCTGTAATGAGCTGGCACTGTAGGGATGTGGTAGCCAAGTGTGGGACACAGGCTGGTGTGAATTTATGAGGAAAATCTGATTTCATCTTGGGGAGAGGCAGAGGAAGGAAACAGGGAAGACAAGAATCCAAGGCAGGCTAGTCTCCAACGCCAGGGTTAGAAGTGAGTTCCAGGGATGGGAGGTGGGTAAGAAGGGTACAGGGGACCCACACGATCTACACCTTTTTCACAAAAAAATCTTTTAAGAAGATAGAGAAATTGATTGTTTTCCTCTGAGACCTGTATTTATTCCATACTTTCCCCCAAGAAACATGAGAATTTTTCTTTAAGGAAAATCAGCACACTGTCTACTTGGTCAGCCCTTGAATGCCCTTTCAGTCTAATCTGGTAATTGACAGGAATCTCAACGAAGCAAACTAATGCATTGTGGCATTCTCCGTGATTCAAGATAGGCAAATGCTTTGATATAACTCTGGTTTCTCAGCACCGACAGACTATTCATTGAAGTCTTCTTCTGATAGGTGTTCTAATATTATGAACATTTTTGTGTCGTTGGACTCAAAGGGACACAAGGGTTATTCAAATACTGTTTTCCTTGGTCAAACATAAGACTTTTTTTTTCTCTCTAAGAAGCAAAATGGTGAACCATAGCCAAAAGGTTTCTGTGCCTGTGCCTGGTAAAACTGTTCCATGACCCAGCATTCTTGCTAGCTGTCCAAAATCCTTGAACAAGGCCTCAGAAAAAGTTAACCGTTGATTGCTATTATGGTCTGGCGTTCTCCTAACCTAACCCTGGAATCCAGCTGACTTAGCAGAATTGCTCACTGATACCCCATCTCTTCAAAGCTAAAATAAACAGAGACAAGGATGTACTTCCAAAGAAAACCATTTTTCCTAAGAAGACTGTGGGACAGCAGCCAGAGAACAAGCAAGCTATCCCACAAGATGAGGAGACATGATGGACCCTGTCTAGAAGAGAGTAGGGCTGAAGTCCTCTCACAACTGTGGTCTTTGCTAACAGGGATATACAGAGAAGGGAGTAAGAAAAACTATTTAAAATGAAAATCATCATCCCCCACTAACCCTCATCATGGAAAGGAATCAGATTTGCTTCATAAAGGGGGATTTAAAAAAAATGGTTAAAAGAGAAACAATAGGTATGTATGACCCAATCTATCGTTGAAATGGAAATTCTTCAAAACTGCAGGTAAACAGGCCTTTGAAAATCAGCTGTGTCTGTATCTCCTTCTGTGGGTATTTTTTCTCCTTTCTACAAAGGACCCAAGAATCCATACTTTGTTCTTCCTCCTTCTTGGGCATCATTTGATACGTGAAATGTGTCTTGGATAGTCCAAGCTTCTGGGCTAATATCCACTTATCAGTGAGTGCATGCCATGTGTGTTCTTTTGTGATTGGGTTACCTCACTCAGGATGATATTTTCCAGTTCCATCCATTTGTCTAAAAATTTCATGAATTCATTATTTTTAATGGCTGAATAGTACTCCATTGTGTATATATACCACATTTTTTTTGTATCCATTCCTCTGTGAAGGGACATCTGGGGTCTTTCCAGCTTCTGGCTATTATAAATAAGGATGCTATGAACATAGTGGATCATGTGTCCTTATTACATGCTGGAGAATCCTCTGGTTATATGCCCAGGAGTGGTATAGCAGGGTCCTCCAGTAGTATTATGCCCAGTTTTCTGAGGAACCACCAAACTGATTTCCAGAGTGGTTGTACCAGCTTGCAATCCCACCAGCCGTGGAGGAGTGTTCCTTTTTCTCCTCAACCTCTCCAGCATCTGCTGTCTCCTAAGTTTTTTATCTTAGGCATTCTGACCAGTGTGAGGTGAAATCTCAGGGTTGTTTTGATTTGCATTTCCCTGATGACTAAGGAACATTTCTTTAAGTGCTTCTCAGCCATTCGCTATTCCTCAGGTAAAAATTCTTTGTTTAGCTCTGTACTCCATTTTTTTTGTTTTTTGTTTGTTTGTTTGTTTGTTTGTTTTTGAGACAGGGTTTCTCTGTTTAGCCCTGACTGTTCTGGAACTCACTCTGTAGACCAGGCTGGCCTCGAACTCAGAAATCTGCCTGTCTCTGCCTCCCAAGTGCTGGAATTAAAGGCGTGCGCCACCAACTGCCCGGCTCTGTACCCCATTTTTAATAGAGTTATTTGGTTCTCTGAAGTCTGAGTCTGAGGGAAAGACCATCCAGAGACTACCCACCCAGGGATCCATCCTATATACAGTTACAAAACCCAGATGCTATTGTGGATGCCCACAAGTGCTGGCTGACTGGAGCTGGATATAGCTATCACCTGGGAGCTTCTCCTAGTGAATGACAAATACAGAGGGGGACACTCTCAACCAGCCATTGAACTGAGCACAGGGTCCCCAATGGGGGAGCTAGAGAAAGGACCCAAGGAGCTGAAGAGGTTTGCAGCGCCACAGGAGGAACAACAATATGAGCCACCCAGTACTCCCAGAGCTCCCAGGGACTAAACCATCAACCAAAGAGCACACATGGAGTTACCCATGGCTCCAGACACATAAGTAGCAGAGGATGGTCTTGTTAGACACCAAAGGGAGGAGAGGCCCTTGGTCCTGGAAAGACTTGATGCTGTACTGTAGGGGACACCAGGACAGGGAAGCGGGGGAGGGTTGATTGGGGAAACAGAGGAAAGGGGAGATGGCTTATGGGATTCTCGGGAGAGGGGGGAACCGGGAAAGGGGACAACATTTGAAATGTAAACAAAGAATATATCTAATGAAAGAAAGGAAGAAAGAAAGAAAGAAAGAAAGAAAGAAAGAAAATCAGCTGTCGCAAACACACAATCTCAATACAAAGGAGGCCAAGGATCATCTTAAGTGTGAGGCTGGCCTGAGCCAGTGAGACCCTATCTTTAAACAAACCAAACCAAAAAGAAAAGAAAAAAAACCTACTTGTTTGTGTTCATTTACTTGCCTTTGAAAATCAGCAGATGTTAACAAAAAATGGTGTGTGTGGTGTTATTGGTGCCTGTGTGCGTGTGTGCGTGCATGTGTGTGTGTGTGTGTGTGTGTGTGTTTGTGCATGTGTTGCATGTAGATGGGTGTCTGTGCCCCAGTGCACATGTGGGCACCAGAGCAGTATGCCAGGTTTCTTCATCAATCTCCTACTCACTATCTTGGGACGGGTCTGTCACAGAAATGGAAGCTTGCTGTTTAGGATTGGCTGGCTAGTCAGGGAGAGATCTCCACCCAAAGCTGAGGTCACAATTACATGCAGTTACGCCTAGCTTTTTATGTAAGTCCCTGGATTTGAACTTGGGTCCTCATACTTGTAGAGCAAATGCTCCTCTTATCCACTGAGTTACCTCCCCTAAAATGCTTCTTAATCCTTTCGTCTTCCATGCACAATGAGGGTTACCTTACCTATTACATTTGAGTTAATATTTGATTTCATTTTTCTTTGCTAGAAAAAAACTTTGTAAATAATATCCCAAGTCATCTGCCAGGTACTGATCTTGTCCTACATGAGCATTAAAGAAAAAAAAGTTAATAGCAAATGCTTTGATTTTTAATTATATATACACCAATAGATAATTTGGGGAATTGGTTCTAATGCTTTGTCTTTTTTCAGCTTCCAAAAGCTGTGCCCTTCCAGACCTGAGGGTCTCTGCTCCCAGCTGCCTTCTATTGATAATAAAGAATTTGCTATACAGCCAATGGCTAGGCAAGGAGATGGGGCAGGGCTTTTAGATCGTGTGGCCAAAGGACAGAGAGAGAGAGAGAGAGAGAGAGAGAGAGAGAGAGAGAGAGAGAGAGACAGAGACAGAGACAGACACAGAGACACAGACAGAGACAGAGACGAGAGAGAGAGAGGGAAGGAGAGTGGAAATTGCCATAACTCAGAAGGAGAAGGATCAGATTTAAATGCTGCAGGAGAGAAAGCATCCTACAATGTAGGTGGAAAGGGAATGCAACCCTAGGGGACGAGGGGACTGCCCAGAAGGTAACAGGGCAGCAAAGATAAAATATAGATTTAGAAGATGTTAAGCCAAGAACACCAGAGAGAACTATGTGCTAGCTGCAAAGATGTTCAGAAGTGCCCAACCATTGAGCTAGTCAAGGCATATTCAAATTAACTGACATATATGTGTCTTTTATTTATGAATCCAGGGAGCTCTTGGGTGGTACAGTGTGTCTGCAACCCACCAGGAGCCAAAGCTGTTTAACTAATTCACTGCTACAAGATGATATCAGAACTACAAATATCCATAACACCCCAAATTTCCAATACAGGCAAGCCCCCACTTACAATGGTGAAAACTATACTCATTCAGTAGAAACTACACTTTAACTTTTGGGGTCTGAGGTTTGCCTTGGGCTACGTAATTGCATTATAAAATATTCTCCAGTGATATCCAACGCCAGCAGCAAGCTGCAGCAGCCAATAGTTGAATACAGTTCAAGACAGTTGAAGGAGAAACAATCTATCCAAGACAATGAACTGTCACTCAGCTGCCCCATTTGGTGGGTTGTGTCCATCTAACTCATTTTCAACTGACAATGATCTTTTGCATAAGTAAATGGTACAGTTGTTCCCTCTGCCAAGGGGAGGTGACCCACCTCATTACAAACGAAACACAATAGTGAGCTGTTAGCGTGCTCTCTCTCTCTCTCTCTCTCTCTCTCTCTCAGTTCCCTTGGACTTTGATGGTTCATATGTGTTCATATGTTGGAATCTTGACCTCCTGTTCCAACATGAAGAATAGTCTTTGCTCTATCATGAAGGAGGGATCATTATGTCAGGAGTGGGTGCTTTAAAAGCAAACAAAACAAATTGAATCTCAATCTCTCCCTCCCTTCCTCCCTTTCTCCCTTCCTCCCTTCCTCCCTCCCTTCTCTGGCTTCCCCTCCTTCTCTTTATGCTCTCCCTCCCAAAGCATCTTCCTTCCATCTATCCCCTGTTCCCTTCTACTACCATACTATGATGGAGCAAGAAGGTTCTAACCAAATAGGACCACCCCAAGATGGGATATTTAGTCTTCCACTTCCCAGATCCCAGAACTCAGAAGAATAAATTTCTTTTGTTTATAAATTACTCAGTTTGTGGTATTTCATTACAGCTGCTCAAAAACAACACCTTGGTAAAATGATGGGTAATAGTGTGATGGTTTGTATGTGCTCGGTCCAGGGAGTGACATTTTCAGAAGGTATGGCTGGTGTGAACTTAAGACCCTCATCCTAGCTGCCTGGAAGCTAGTATTCTGCTAGGAGCCTTCAAATGAAGATGTAGCGCTCTCAACTCCTCCTGCACCAGACCTGCCTGGATGCTGCCGTGTTCCCGTCTTGTTGATAATGGTCTGAACCTCTGAACCTGTAAGCCAGGCCCAATGAAATGTTCTTATAAGAGTTGCCTTGGTCATGGTGTCTGTTCACAGCAGTAAAACCCTAACTAAAACAAATATCTACCATATGCTAGGCACACAGTAAGCACTTTTTGTTGTCTTGGGATATCTCAGTTGCTTTAAAACAAACTAAAATTATTGTAGAAAGGTCTAGTGCCATATTTGAAAACTTCATTGCTGAAAAAGCACCAACATAATTGTTACAGCCCCTCAAACCATGAGCTGCTGGAAAATTTCCAAAGAAACCTCATCCTGCCACAGTTCATAGCAACCCAAGTTAATGCTCTTAAAACACAGGTTGGCTTTGAACTGTCTTGCTTTACAACTTTTGTGTGGGCGCTAAACATTTTTCTATGAACAACTGTGCAAGATGAAAAACCAAACACTTACACAATGGAATACTACTCTGCAATTAAAAACAATGAACTCATGAAATTCCTAGGCAAATGGTCAGAACTGGAAAATATCATCCTTAGTGAGGTAACCCAATCACAAAAGAACACACATGGTATGCAGTCACTGATAAGGGGATATTAACCCAGAATCTCAGAATACCCTAGACACAATTCGCATATCAATAGATTTCCAAGAAGATGGAAGGAGAGACCCCTGGTCCTGGAAAGACTGGATGTAGGGGAATGCCAGGACAGAGAAGCGAGAGGGGGTTGAATGGGGAACAGGGGGAGGGAAGGGGGTTTATGGGACTTTCGGGAGGGAGAAAACGGGAAAGGGGAAATGATTTGGAATGTAAATAAAAAAAACTTAGAAAAAAAAGAAAAGAAAAAACCAAAAACTTACCAGGAAAGGTGAGTCCACAGTGACTTTTGGATAGAAAGGGGCAGGGCAGCGTTCTAGCTTCATTGCTGTTGCTTTGATAAAAAGCACCCTGAGGAAAAGAAGCCAAGGAAGACTCAGTTAACTCAGGACTCCAGGCTGTTGTCACCAGAAAGCTGGAGCGGAACTTGAGCACTTAGTCATGTCCCATGCACAGCCTAGAGCAGAGAGAAATGGATGGTCCCTGATTCTTGCTCAGCAGCCTCTCCTTACTCACACAGTCCAGAGCCTGAAACCAGAGAACTGAAGAACAACGACACAACAGCACCGTCCACAAGCAGCCTGGGTCTTTCCACATCAGCTAAGCAACCAGCTTCCCACAGTCAAGCTCATGGGCCAACCTCAGTCTCTCTTCCCACATGACTCTACTAGGCTGGCAGGCTGACTATTAAAACCAAGTACCACAGGTGTACTGGCTGGTTTTGTGTGTCAACTTGACACAGGCTGGAGTTATCACAGAGAAAGGAGCTTCAGTTGGGGAAGTGCCTCCATGAGATCCAGCTGTGGGGCATTTTCTCAATTAGTGATCAAGGGGAGAGGGCCCCTTGTGGGCGGTGCCATCCCTGGGCTGGTAGTCTTGGGTTCTATAAGAGAGCAGGCTGAGCAAGCCAGGGGAAGCAAGCAGGTAAGTAACATCCCCTCATGACCTCTGCATCAGCTCCTGCTTCCTGACCTGCTTGAGTTCCAGTCCTGACTTCCTTTGGTGATGAACAGCAGTGTGGAAATGTAAGCGGAATAAACCCTTTCCTCCCCAACTTGCTTTTTGGTCATGATGTTTGTGCAGGAATAGAAACCCTGACTAAGACAACAGGTAATGTTTATAAGAACCACAATATTTACGAAAATTGAATCTGAATTTTAGGTCGAATGCTGAAGAACAGGTGTCTGTGATAAGATCAGAGGCTTTACCACAGGATCACTCAAAATATTACCTACCTGCTTAGAGTTTTTTTTCAGTACATATTCAGAAGTAAAAATGCTAGATTAGATGGCAATTTTGTGACAATCACTTTTTAGTAGCTGATACACTGTTTTCCAAAGCAACAGAATGACCATCTCTCCTTGTGTCTCCCTGCCAGAACCACCATACCACCCCTGCCAACTGTACAAAAAGCTTTGAATTAAACCGTAATCAACAGTTGATGGTCTCCAGGGTTTGCACTACCCATCTTAAAAGGATCTGAATTTGTATCAGCAGTTCTGAGTTGTGTTTCCATAGTGATTTGTGATGTTAAACAATTTTTTGTGTGCTTATTGTCCATTGAGTATTTTCTTGGTGTCTGGTCAAACCTTTGTTTCCTTTTGAACTGGAAGGTTTAATTTGTTTCATTTGTTGTTTTAATTTACATTTTGCTCTGAGATAGAGTCTAGCCTCAAAATTCTAACCCACCCACCCACCTCACCTGTAGTTTAGTGTTGCAGTAAATCTCCAACCCAAAAAAGGCACGGTTAAGGAAATCACAACTCAATTAATTGGAATACAAGCTACACGCCTAGGTTGGGCAGATCTACCACTACCCTACTCTATTCCCATCTATGAGATCCCATATAACTTGCAATTTCTCCAAGTCGCGTGCTTCTCTCCATTCTCCTTCCACTTCCTCCACCATCCATCCTCTCTAATCCCCTCCCTTCTCCCCCCAAAACTTTTCAGTTCCACCTTCCCTCCTGCTACCCAATCACTGGCTCTAGCCTTTATTTGAAAAGTTAAGGTAGGAAGAAGTTTCACAAGGTGTGATTAACTCCTTGTCTGCAGCCCCTTCCCAGGAGTGGAATTAGCATCAAAATACAAGACCAGGGCTATCCACAATACTTCCCTCTTTCTGTCCAATTAAAAGACTCTTTTATCTCAGATATAAATTGAGCACAACTATTACCATTTTGTAATTTATAAAGTACAGGATAGACCTAACACCCAGTTCATCATTTTTTATCAATTAAATAGGACTTCTGTTATCTATCCTAACTTAAAAGACTTATAATTCTACACCTGACTCATTTCCTGGCTCTAGATTGTAAGCCATCTGAAAACCATCCTCTCAAATCTATATAATCTTTCTCAATGCTAAAAAACTTGGGCTGGCTATGAGACTACCAGTCTTCAACCCTGTCAGAAATCCAAGAACAACTAATATTGCCTGAAAATATGAGAAGCACAAAATATAGCTTCTAAAACTTTGCCAATTTATAAAGACTGCTGATCACCTGGACAGGCCCTATACTTCAAAACGTTGGAGTATCGATTTTCAGCCTTCTGACCCAGGGTCATCTGACAGACATTTGTAATGCAGAATTTTGAAGGACTGATTACCCCGTTTTGGCAGAGATTATCAGTCGCCTATTCTGCATAGTGTGTTCTTTTTCTGGACAATATTTTGTCTGCAGATGAAATGAGGCAATTCTTGTCTAATGGTTCTCTCCACAACTGGAGCAACTCCAGTTGATGCTCAATTTCTTCTTTGAATCCAAGAAAGGGAAAGCTGTCAGGAGCAGACTAGTCTCAACAAGTGAAATAAATAACATTAAATTTCACATTCTGTAGATTTCTGATGTTTTTGAAAACCAACTATCTATGCAAAGTAATCTGGACTATTGTCCATTAACTACTCTCAGCTATTTATGATTAAAGTCTTAAAAATACTCTAACAATAAGCTCAGAGCCATGAATCTGCTATTTGGCTTAAACATCTCAAATCTGTTTATAAAAACAGCAAAGAAGGACTGGGTCTAAGTCCTGTACTTTTAAATTTTTAGTATCAACAGATGAAATTTATACCAATGAAAACCTTGATTTTGCATCAAAATAAATTCTGTACCAAATAAGAACTTATGACTTTAACTTTGTAATAATTATAAAGATTTCTACCAAATGAGATTATGGCTAAATAATCAATTCTAACTATTTCCTCCCTGTTCCAAATATGACTATTTCTATATTCCCTCAAAAGGCAACCTATTAATAACCCTCTCCAGCCCCAAATCCCAGGGAGCTGGGTCAATGACTCTTCATAACTTCTTCAAGCTGAATATGGGCACTGAGATATTGATAAGGGGGTGGGGAAGGATAGGGAAAATAGGATTGATTAGTCTCTGATGTCTGTGTCTTAACTGAATCTGACTGAAGTCCAGGACATCAAGAGTTTAAGTAGATCAGTTCAGCATGTATGAGGAGAAAATTCACCAAGGCTGTATATTCTGTAATATATAAATCTCAAAACAAAATTTTAGTATCAAGATATATTTTTTTTGTTTAGTACTCTGGAATCCAGTCCTCTGGAGGTCTCCCTTAGTCATATCTGATCATTATAACTCTGAAAGATGTAAATACCTTAATCATCTTTTTCAAAAACACAAAGACAAAATTGTTTTCCCAAATTAGCATATCCTTGAGCCAGTAATCAGAAAACCCTTTACTTAGACCTCTCTCCCAGAGGAATAATATAACCACAAAACTGAAAATCACACCCATTTTGAAAACCAGAACAACCTAAAACAATGAAATAAACTAAGATATTGTAAGAGCCTCTACTTAGACTTTTTCTATCTTGCCAGGAAAAAGACACCCAAATTCTCATGAGAGACCATGTTAGATAGAATATGAGCTTCCTCTGGCGTAGTAACAACTACACAAAATAGGCGACTGATAATCTCTGCCAAAATGGGGTAATCAGTCTTTCAAAATTCTGCATTACAAATATCTGTCAGATGACCCTGGGACAGAAGGCTGAAAATCGATGCTCCAACGTTTTGAAGTATAGGGCCTGTCCAGGTGATCAGCAGTCTCTATAAATTGGCAAAGTTTTAGAAGCTATATTTTGTGCTTCTCATATTTTCAGGCAATATTAGTTGTTCTTGGATTTCTGACAGGGTTGAAGACTGGTAGTCTCATAGCCAGGTGCAGAACTATAGTCTTTTCAGTTGAGAGAAAGGACGGTGTTCAACTTTATTGGTGAAAATGTTGGAATGGGTGTTAGATCTATCCGATACCATATAATTTACAAAATGGTAATAGTTGTGCTCAATTTTGAGAGAAAGTCTTTTTTTATTATTATTAAACAGGAAGAGTGAAATGTTGCAAGATTTTCCATGTCCAATCATATTAGGGCAGTGAAGGCCTGTGATTGGACAGGAAAGGGGAGGCGGAACTAGGAGTTGGGGAGTCACAGAGGTTGCAGGAGGAGAAAAAGAGGAACTGAGATGGCTTCAGACCTGGACCTGTGTGACACCTACTAGCCAAAATAGCTAAGTTTTTATAAGGTTAGAAATATAGGAATAAAGCTTTTATCATTATCGATTGACTCTTAAATTATTGTATTGGCATCTTGTAAATTGTGATATTACTGATACATAAATCTGATTGATTAATTAAGCTTTAAGAGTTTTGCATTACTTGGTTACTGGAGAGTGGGTTCACCGATGATGGAGAGGGAACATAGCTGAGATGCTGTGGGAGCTAGCTGGGAGGAAATAACTCAGCGGCAGTGAGAACGGCACTGAGTGGGACCCCACCAGGACAAGATGCTGAGGCCTAGTGGGCAGGAGAGTTGGCAGGATCTTTTTAATATTTCCTGCAACAGAATAGTGAGATCTGAAATTAGGAAGAAAAAAAGGAAGTAGCATTCTATTCAAATTTTTGAGAAAATTTTGTTGTACATATGTTAAATATTTTTGACGCATAGAAGCACCTGAATTATATGATAACTATATATATTTAGGTAAACTCCTAGTCTACAACATCAGGAACTGATAGACACCAGTCTAGCTTTATGAACCATTTCATCTACCTTCCTTTGCTTCTATAAACCATCATTGAAACTTCTCCGACTTGGCTTTTAGTAAGTGAGAGAGTCCCACCATTTCACTTTTGCCATCGTCATTTGATTATATTTTATTCAGCTACTATTCAATATATAATACATGCCATAAATCCAAAGAGGAAAAAAAGAGCAGTTTGCTTTGTTTTCAATTTCCTTACATTTCAGGAATCGGATAGTCATGCCACGTGTTATTATATGATTATGTCAGAATGCTTTAGAAGTACAGAAAAGGAAAGCTTTTGACTCCTGTGGAATGTGAGGGATACAGAATTGATCACTTAACCTGATTGTATGGAGGGGACAGGAGAAGGGGGCTTGCAACGTTTTTGGAAAAGGAAAACAGCTTGTCAAAACAGGGGGATGAAGGCATGGGGGTCAGATATTAGCAAGTAACTGGAAAGGTTGAGGGGCAGAATTATTGGGATGCAGGAGAGGTTGACATGTGTCTATAAAGGGAGCCAAGGACTAGACGACCATGGTTGATATGGATTTCAACCAACAGGTCAGCTGAAGAGTTTAAAATGGGGACAGAAATAACATCACCACGGGCTCTGTTCTATAAAAGCCGTTTCCACAGAAACACCAGCAAGAGTCTGACTTGGATGTCTGGCATCATGAGGAGCTGAGTCAAATTACCACTGTGGAGCAGACTTGAGGAGAGAGACTTAGAAGGCTGAGCCAACAGACCTGGGTAATGACAGGATTGGGGAGTTTGAGAAGAGGGTAGGAAGGAAGGACGCCACCCAGATTTATAGATTAGGAAGTGGATGGTGTTGTCATCATCTGAGATGACAGCATGAAGAAGCATCAGGGGTTTATGACATAGGGAATTTGAGGTGCCCGTGGAATACTCAGGGCAAGACTTAGAGTCCGATGAATACACCCCCCCCAAAAAAAAATGATGTAGTTCTCTTCATCAAGGAACCTCAGTGCAGCAGAGACCATTTCAGAAAACCACGACCAATCAAAACTCAGAGTTGTGGACATCAGTCCCAACAGATCCATCTACAAAACACTCCTTGCCTAAGACCCAGGGAATATTGCAGAATAAGGGGCCAAAGGAGGGGAGTTTGCTCTGGGACTATGTTTTCTAGCAATGTGAGAAGCTACACCCATAAAGTCTCACCAACATGACTACTGAACCATGATCTGAAAAAGGACAACACTAATAGACATGCCGAAAGGGGCAGGTGAAAGAAAGGTTATTTAGTCCTCATGCCTACACAGAGAACTACAGACAACTAAAGAATACTGAGAGAGGGAAAAATGGTCTTGTCCAGGGAAGAGCACACCAATTGACTATCAGGTATCAAATGATCATCCCTGAAATATGTATATATGTGCATAAACAACAATTAATGGAAAAAGAGACCATGGATTTGAAACAGAGAAAGGAGGGGTCTGTGGAATGCTCTAAAGTGAGATAAGGAAGGAGAGAAGTGATATCATTTTAATCTCAAAAATATCAATCAATCAATAAATAAATAAATAACATGAGGTCCCAGGCACTGAACATTTATATCTAGCACCCTGGTCTCAGCAGTCAAACTAAAAACAATATAACAGGATGTAAGAATGTGAGGTGTGGTAACCCATTTGCAATTCGAGAGTTGGTCCAGCAAGTATTTTAAGCCAAAGAATTTTGAGATTCACCAGATGCAGAGAGAAGCCTTCAGTGTTCCGCTGTGTGACTTGTGAGCTACCCTGGAAAGTTAGATTTGTAAGCAACAGTTTAGCCTTCAGCAAAAGATGCTACCCCTCAATACACCTCACGTTTGCAGAGGTATCAGAAGCAGAAAAGGTACTCTGACCTCCTCCTGCCCTTCTCCCCGAAACAGGTCATTCTCTGACCTCCCTAAACCAGGTCCTGAGACCTAAAGACCACAGGTAACTTTGCTATATCAAAATGAAAGAAATCTCTTAAGAATGCAAAGACTCAGAGAAAAAGAGAAACACACCTTAAGCCCCTCCCATTTTGCAACCATCATAGCATGCCCTTGTCCAATCATATTCATCCCTCAGAATTGGCACAAAGCCACAGAGATTCTCTGGTTCTGTGCCTCTTCAATTAAACAGACTCTTATCACCTAAAACTCATATTAATAAAACTTATGCTTATTTATATGTGTGTATGCCTACAAGAACATATATATATATACACACACATATATGTATATATGTATATATACATGTGGATATAGATATAGATATACACCACATGTGTGATGGTACCTGTGAAGGCCAGAAAGAGGGTGTCACATCCCCTCTAATTAGAATTAGATGTTTATGAGCTACTATGTGGGTACTGGGAACCGAAATTGGGTTCTCTACAAGAATAGCCAGTGCTCTTAACTGCTGAGCTATATCTTCTGCCCTCCTTTTATCTTCTCAATCTATCAAAATAGGGACCATGTCCATAGACTTACAGTGGGCAGAAAAAGAACCTCTTCTCTACCCTGTTTGCACACCCCCGAGTTCATGCGTTCATAAACAGACCTCTGTTAAAAGGCAGATAGACAAGAGAAAAGCACCAAATTCATGGAGGGGAAGAATTCATAAGGAAATAAATGGGTAAGCCTGCATAATGTCTATGTTAAATGTGCTGGGACAAGAAATGGTAGACGTGGAACCTTGGGGTTAGAAATCCATGATCCATGCTCTGATGGTCTTCAGCTGGAAGAGACAGGCAGTGTCCCATCTGTGTGAGGTCTCTCACCCCTGGGTCTTCAGAGACAAACGTGTTCTCTTCCTCCACATATCCCTCTTCAATGTTACAAGAGGAAAAGATCAGCTGGAAGATGAGTCTGGCCTTTCCGCATCCCTGTCCTCCAATGCCAAGGGGCTGTATTTTGAGGAAGTATGTCCTGATCACCCCGGCCCCTCTCAGGGGGCAACGCCAGCTCTGAAGATCAATCAAGCTTGCAGAAGCAGGAAAATCTGAAATTTTTTTTTCTTATCTCCGTTTGTTCTAAAAAAAAAGTTCATCTTTCATTCATAAGGAAACCCATGTACCCAGTCCATCTCCCCTCTCTCCACTATTCAATTAAGATAAAAACTCTGAACTTAAACTGCCTTTCTAAGATTCTCATGAATACCTGAACAGATCTTATTTCATGTATAAAGAACTATTTCCTCTTCCTAATCTGTCTTTTTTCAATTTAATTTCCCCTCAATGTTGAACACAAGATAACAAGATTTAAAAAAAAATTAGTGGCCACATTAACAAAAATTCAGTTCTCCACATATGTTTCTATGATTCTATATGTAAACTATATGTGTAAATCTACATAAACATACTTAAAATATTGTTCTGCTCTTTTCCAATATATGACGGAAAGCTATGTCTAGACAAATGGCCTACTGGGCAACTCAGGTGGTCAAGAGACAGCAGTTACCCATATCTAAAGCTTCCCGTAAGCTGACAAATTCAACGTCTGCCCACAGCAAGTATATACCAGATTCTCCACTAATATAAGTGTAGAAATATGAGATAAGGGGATGGGTCACATATTTCCAAATACATACATTTGGTGAATCTCGTTCAACGTAAATTATTCTACATTTAGAGCAGTGGGCAGAGCATGTCTATGTCTACCTGTGGTAGTTTGAATATACCTGGTCCATCAGAAGTGGCACTATTAGGAGGTATGGCCTCGTTGGAGGAAGTGTGTCACGGTAGGGGTAGGCTTTGAGGTCCTATGCTCAAACTCTACCTAAGCAGGACCCTCCTAAGAGACCCTCCTCCTAGCTACCTGTAGAGTCTCCTGCTGCTGCCTTTGGAGCAAGATGTAGAGCTCTCAGCTCCTTGTCCCGCACCATGCCTGCCTGGATGCTGCCATGGTGATAATGGACTGAGCCTCTGAAACTGTAAACCAGCCCCAACTAAATGTGGCCTTCTAAGAGTTGCCTTGGTCATGGTATCTCCACACAGTAGTCAAACCAAAACTAAGACACTACCAATCCAAAATCCCTACTCATTATCTGTGTACTGATGCTTCTCAAGTTGTCTATAGAAAAGTTACTCAAAAAAAAAAAAATCTAGGTACTGGCTTCCACCCTAGGGGCCTTATTCAGCAGGTCTGAAATGGGACCAGACAATCACTTTCCTAGCAAGACTTTAGCTGATCTGGGCTGCCCACAGCGGCAGCTGTCACTGCATAGGTAGAGGGTGCCCCTAGGCCAACTTTCCAAAGCCAAGCCAATTAGAAGAGAACCGAGAGACAATTACCCAGTTGTATTACAGACTCCAGTTTTAAAATTACTAACGGAACTAGCTTACGAACCTCAGGATGTGTTTGTTCATAACAAGAGCAAAACTGGGGATCATGCCGTCCTGCTTTTGAATAACATGCGAGACTGTATTTTGGTTTGGGAGCGATTGTTCTAATGTATTTACAGACAAGAGTAGAAACCACTCTCACTTTGTTCAAGATAGAGCAAATGACAAAAAAGGACAAAGCACGTTACCTTGTGTTTCACCGTATTGAAGACAGCTGTCATCCATACACTGAGTCAGGAGAGAAGAGCTGCTCCCCAGGGAAGAAGCTGTCTTTAAGTCCTTGATTGCTAATTCTTGCAAAGTTAGAGCATCTTTCTGAACAAAGAAAGATTTGCCACTGAGGAAACAACCTTTCTTGCTACCTTAGTAACAATGCTATCTTGGAACAATAATCCCTATTGCAGTGATTTTTTAAATGGCCGCCATGATGGAGAATAGGTAGTATTAAAAAAGGGACTCACTGTATAGAGGTTTAGAAAGAGACTGGTAATAGTGAGGTCTTTCTTATAAAGATGTTTTCAGTTATACAGAATTTAGAATTTCCGCATAACTAACAGCATGACCCAGGCTGCTCCCAATTTCCAAACATGATGTCCTACCTAACAACTTCACTGTCAAGTCCTAGCTCTTACTTTGAAAGTTTCCAGATGAATAATTATACTTGGTAACAATGTATCCTCTGATATGGGGATGTCCAATCAGCCGCCTGTGAGCCACTGTGACCCAGGAGAGTTATAAATGAGACCTAATACAAAATCAACTTACAGAAAACATGAAGGTTTTCTTCTCTTCTCTTTTCTCTTCTCTTCTCTTCTCTTTCTTTCTTTGCAATTTTTGTGACTTATTAAACAGTTCCTAAGCCTACACTTTGTAGTAGGCATCATGTGGCAGTCTCACTCAAAGTATGCACATAACTTCTACTTTATGGTGGTGTGTGGCGTCTTCCGAAGCAGACAGTAGAATCTGCACCATCAAATGTAACAGGCACTCATGTGGACTTGGTGAGTGAACAGCCGTGATAATGTTTTAACTTATCAAATGATCTCATTTATTGTCATTTGGGAACCATGCAAGCGTTCCTACTTAATTATGAGGGATGCTTCCACACCCGGGCAACACCTCACACATGGCCCGCCATACTTCAACAGTCCGCTACTTCCAACACATCCACAACTGACAGGCATAAGGGCTCAAAGCTGGCTTTCTATTTTCTCTCAATTAATTTTCCTAACAAAGGTAAACACTGAGTGTCTTAGTTAGGATTTCTGCTGCTGGGACAAGACACCATTGCCAATACGCAAGTTGTGGAGGAAAGGGTTTATTCTGCTTACACTTCCGGGTTGTAGCTCATCACTGGAGGAAGTCAGGACAGGAACTCAAGAAGGGCTGCAACATGGAGCTGATGCAGAGGTCATAGAGAGTGCTGCTTACTGGCTTGCTCATCATGTCTTAGCTCAGCCTGCTTTCTTATAGAACCCAGGACCACCAGTCCAGGGATGGCTCCACCCACAATGGGCTGGGCCCTTCCCCCACTGATCACTAATTGAGAAAATGTCTTACAGCTGGATCTCATGGAGGCATTTCCTCAACTGAGACTCCTTTCTTTCTGATGACTCTAGCTTGTGTCAAGTTGGCACAAAGCCAGCCAGTACACTTAACTGTTTTTCTAATTTTTAATCCCAGAGTTGTTTTGACAATGTCTCAACAGAAAACAGAAGCCATAACAAAGAAAACTCTGGATGAAGGGAGCTTTCTCAATGAAAAGTGGGAAGATTCAAATAGTAAGTGTCCTGCTTAAACTTTAAAAGAACTATGCATGTTTTCATGACGACATACATGTTTCAAAGACTATGATTTGGAAAGACAACATATGCAAAAGCATGCACGTCAAATCTTGTGTCTATCAAGGACTGTCATAAAGACAAAACAGCATAAGTACATAAAGAAACATCTCAGGACTGGAGAGATGGCTCAGCGGTGAAGAGCACCGACTGCTCTTCCAAAGGTCCTGAGTTCAAATCCCATAAACAACATGGTGGCTCACAACCATCTGTAATGATATCTGATGCCCTCTTCTAGAGTGTCTGAAGACAGCTACAGTGTACTTACATATAATAAATAAATCTTTAAGAAAAAGAAACATCTTCTCTACAATACGTTGCAGTTCAAACTCGATTAAAAAACAAGTGTTAGACTACCTAATAGCAAAAAAGTCAAATGCATGTAGCGATAGTGGACTTACTAAATAACACACAGTGTGGCAGATATAATATGCCCTGGAAAATGGAGGCAGCTATTTCAAAACTGGCTGTCTGCACTCGTGCTGAAGAAATGCCTCAACCTGGATTTTTATTAGAGGTATTGGTGATGAATATAATGAAGCTGAAGACACAGTTTCATTAGTGTGAGTAAAACGGCCAACTAAATCGAGAGCCTCTCACAGAGCAGTAAAAATATGTTAAAGTGATTTTGTATGTCTGTTGTCATGTCAGCATATCCATATCTGGTAGAGTTACCAATGAGGAGATGGGAGTGACTTAGAAAATGAGTAGATGATGCAGTTGACTGAAATATATACTTAATGAAGCAATACTTAGAAGATGTAGTTGACTGAAATTTATACTTAATGAAGCAATACTGCATAGTACAGCAATGTATCACCCAAAGGACTGGATATTATGCAAATCACTGAGTCTTTGACTTTCTTGAGGTCCAGGGTCCTGAGGTCAGCTCCAGGAATTCCGTTAAATTATTGACACGGCCTGGGGTGACATCACTTTTCAGAAGACAGCAAAGTCAGGTCCAAATATCAAGAAGATTTTGTGGCTTATGATATGCTGCCAGCTGGTTTACAGCATCAAAAATAATATCTGTCTCAGATCCTGACGACGAAAAAACTGGCTTACAGATTCAGCATTTTTAGTGGATTAAACCACTAATTTGAGTTAAACACTAGTCTTCTAGGTAAAAATGTAACTCATCAAAACAGTATTTCAAGTCATAACTTGGACTCCAAATGAAACTAAAATTGTGGAAAGCTTAGATTAAGGTAAAGTGTTTTATATATTTTAACATGTTGACTAAACAAAGCCCTGTGAAGAATAAAAATATATAACCTTTATCAATTTGATACAAGAATTTGAAACATAGTTCAAGATTGCTGAGAAAATAATATTTTAATTGTTGTCTTAGTCAAGGTTTCTATTCCTGCACAAACATCATGACCAAGAAGCAAGTTGGGGAGGAAAGG
Source organism: Tokudaia tokunoshimensis (assembly GCA_036184795.1). Lineage (NCBI taxonomy): Eukaryota > Metazoa > Chordata > Mammalia > Rodentia > Muridae > Tokudaia > Tokudaia tokunoshimensis. The sequence goes on from BTHU01000007.1 coordinate 45,141,341, forward strand.
GTTTATTCAACTTACACGTCCACACTGCTGTTCATCACCAAAGGAAGTCAGGACTAGAACTCAAGCAGGTCAGGAAGCAAGAGCTGATGCAGAGGCCATGGAGGGATGTTCCTTACTGGCTTGCTTCCCCTGGCTTGCTCAGCTTGCTTTCTTATAGAACCCAAGACTACTAGCCCAGGGGTGGCACCACCCTCAAGAGGCCCTCCCCTCTTGATCCCTAATGGAGAAAATTCCCCATAGCTGGAGCTCATGGAGGCATTTCCCCAACTGAAGCTCCTTTCTCTGTGATAACTCCAGCCTGTGTCAAGTTGACACACAAAACCAGCCAGTACAATTGTGACTTCACAATATGTGAAAACATATTGGATGAAAAAAATTTTAAAAAGAAGAAAGAAAGAGAAAGAAAGAAAGAAAACTTGGGACCTACTTAACTATTTTTAAAGACTCAGTATGGCACTACACTGATTATGGTGCGAGGATATTTTTGCTCATCTGTAGTGGTAGATAACATCAATATCATATAAGAAATTTTTTCCCATTGAATTTCATGCTATAATTGAATATTTATATATTTGAATATTACAAATGAACTTATTTATGTAGAAATAGATATTTGAATCTATATATTTATGGATATATTTAATATGTATCCCAAGGCTATTCTTTTTATTAAACTCTTAAGGATTCATTTATTTTTATTTATTTTACATATAAGAATGTTTTGCCATGTGTGTGCCTTGTGTCCATGGAATCCTAAAGAGGGCAGCAGATCCCCTGGGACTGGACCCATAAAAAGCTGTGGGCTGTCGTGTGGGTGCTGGAATCAAACCCAGGTCCTCTGCAAAACCAAGTGTTCTTCATTGCTGAAACATCCCTCTGGCCCCTCAGCACAACTGTCTTTCATCCAACATGACCCAGAGAGGACAAAAGATTGGGCATCCCCAAAGATCTTTTTAAGTGAATTTTGTTTCATTCCTATTTTTTTATTGAAAAACATTTTCATTCAGTATATTTTGATCATGTTTTTTCATTCCCCAATTCCTCCCAGATCCTCCCCACCCCCTCCCTATCTCCCTACCCACCCAGCTTCATGTTCTTTCTCTTCCTCTCCTTTTCCTCCCTCCTTCCCTCCCTTTCTCCCTTCCTTTCACACCCCCCTCTTCCTTCTTATCTATCTCTTAAAGCAAGAAAGCAACAAACAACAAAATAGAAACTTACACACACACACACAAAAAAAAAATAATGAAACAAGCGGGGCTGGAGAGATGGCTCAGCAGTTAAGAGCACTGTCTGCTCTTCTGAAGGTCCTGAGTTCAAATCCCAGGAACCACATGATGGCTCACAACCATCTGTAATGAGATCTGATGCCCTCTTCTGGTATGTCTGTAGACAGCTACTTACATATAATAATAAATCTTTGGACTGGAGCGAGCAGGGCCGCAGCAAGCAGACGTCCTGAGTTCAATTCCCAGCAACCACATGATGGCTCACAACCATCTGTACAGCTACTGTGTACTCGTATACATGAGATAAATAAATCTTTAAAATATATATATAAATAAATGAATAAAACAAGCAAAAGACCAAAAACTCAAACAAATAAAAAGAGCCCAAACAAAGCAAAATGAGACCTAAAAAGGTCTACAAAATAACACTGAGTTCACTCTTGTGTTGGCCATCTATGCCTGGACATTAGGTAATCCCTGAAATGTGGCTAATATACCCGGTGAGAATCCATTGGAGACAATTGATTGTTTCCTTTGCCAGCAGGCATCAGCTGCAGATCCTGTCTTGGTTAGGGGGTAGGAGCTCCTTTCCAGTTCCCCTTCTCACAGCTGGCTTGAAACCTTGTGTGTCTTGTGCATGCTACTGCAGTTTCTGCACATGCCTCAGTTCTGCTGTTTCTGGAAGCCATCCATCCCCTCTGCCTCGTATTTTTTCTCTCTCCTCTTCCACATAGCTCCTGAGTACAGAGGGGAAGGTCTTGATGGAGGCTTGCCATTTAGAACTGAGTGCTCCAAAGTCTCTCACTTTCCTCACATTCTCTAGTCTTGTGTCTCCGTCAGTTTCCATCTACCACAAAAGGACATTTCTCCAGTGTGTGTTGAGTGAGGTTCTGCTTTGTGGGTATAGCAATATGCTACTATGGGTCATTTTATTGCTTTGTTCTGCCACATAATGATAGTATTAGATTTCCCCCCTAGACCCATGACCTATCTCCAATCTCAGGTTCTTGGCCATTGTAGCCATATTGGGGATGGCTTTCACCTCATGGACTGGACTTTAAATCCAATCAGAAAGGGCTTAATTGGTGCTATAACATTGATGGCACTATTACACCACTATATCTAACAGGCAGGTCACTGTTTTAGGTCACGGGTCTGTAGCAGCTGGGAGATACGATGAGGGCCTTTCTCCACCTGTAGCGTGCAGAGTAACTTTCAGTACCATGAACTCTAATCATGAAGGGTGAAGCTTCTAGTCAGACATCAGCTCAACATCTCCATGCTCACTGACACGTGCTGCGTTCAGCAGTAGGATCTCACCAGCGAGTTGTGAAGGGTAACCAATAACCTTGGCGAGAGCCCGAGATGTTTGGGAGTTTCCATGGGGCCCCTTGGGTCAACAGCACAAGAAGAAGTAACCAGGCTCTGGGGACTTTTACTTAGTGGTATCAAATGGTTAGTACGGGTCTTGTCTGCCCTATTGGAGACTCATTTACATTCCTTTCATGTGTGTAGATATGTTAGGAAGCTTCTACAGTAGCAGGTTTCCATGTGGTTGGCCATCAGCCTTTAGTGGTATTTGCCCCTCCCATATTCCCTCCTTTACCCTTCTCTTCCATCCCCCTCCCCATTTAGTTTTTCTAGGTTCTGCTTTGTCTGTCTATAATAACATATTATCTTTCTTCTTCATACCACTTCCTCTCAAGTCAATGTCAAGACTGAAGTGTTCACACTAGCACCGTACAGGGGTCTCTTAGCGCTGAAGGACCCTGTCTGAAGGACCCTGTCACTGTTTCCTTCCTTGTCAGAACCTTGACATTCGGAAGTACGCATTTGTAGAGCATGCTCTGTTCACGTTTGGTTTTTTCATGAGTATACCGGGCTAACGAGACTAGGGGGCGCTGCAGGCGGGGTGCGTCTTTGCAGCTCATCCAGGAAGTGGGCAGGATCTTAGTGTATCTTATATCGATGGCATTGACCTTGATCATCTGTTTACGGAGAAGGCTGCCGTCATCTGTTTAGCTTTTAACCTTGATGGCTGGCAGGTTTTACAATGCAAGTTGTTGTTGTTGTTGTTGTTGTCAGTAAACATTTTGAGAGAATCCATGATTTTTTAAGGAAAACAACAACAACAACAAATAACTATCTGGTTTTTTTTTTTCTTTCCTTATAAACTGCAATTCTTAGTGAGAACAATAGAAGTACAGTATCATGGGCAGAGCAATGAGATTGCAAGAAAAACATCCCAACATCGTCTCTCAAAAATGAATAGTCTATAAACCCAAGGGGCAGGTACCTACACCCTATGTACAATGTCAAAGAAACAAATCAGGGTCTCTCGGTCGCTGATCCCTTGTATAATTTGAATCTAGCTGCCCAGTTTTTTCAAGGAGTGGCATACGACATAGTGCATGAGAAAGGTGTTTATTTTTTTAAAAAGATTTGTTTATTTATATGAGTACACTGCAGCTGTGCAGATGGTTGTGAGCCTTCATGTGGTTGCTGGGAATTGAATTTAGGACCTCTGCTTGCTCCGGTTAACCTTGCTTGCTCAGTCCCTGCTCGCTCTGGCCCAAAGATGTATTTATTATTATAAATAAGTACACTGTAGTTGTCTTCAGACACACCAGAAGAGGGCGTCAGATCCCATTGCGGATGGTTGTGAGTCACCATGTGGTTGCTGGGATTTGAACTCAGGACCTCTGGAAGAGCAATCAGTGCTCTTAATTGCTGAGCCATCTCTCCAGTCCAAGGCGCTTATTTTTTAAGGGTGTCTCTAACAGCAATAACCACCACTCCAACCACCACTCCACCTTAAATTTAAAAAGCAAAACTCACTCCCATCTCTTGCAGTCCATTTATTCAAAGGTAAGGTCAGGAAGCCCTGCTGAATTTCAGGGCAAAGTTCTCCTGGGAAGAATATTGCACAAGCTGTGGATGGATGGCACTGTGCTGTGACAGGTAACAGTCAGGTTAGAAAGAAAACACAATAACTCCTTAAAAGACTACTTCACTAATTTTGCTAATGTTTCCAATTTTAATTGTGCTACACATCCTATTTCAGAAAGAGATTGGAAGCTTATGGAAAGAAAGAATCAAAAGTAGCTATACCCTAGGAGATTAAAGAATTTTTTTACTTTTTTCATTACAGTCTGGACCACTGGATTTTATTTATTTGTAATATACTGTGACCAGGCACTACTTTGAAATTGAAAATAAATCAGAGAGTAGAGTTTTATTAAAATCCAGTTTCATATGCATACTAAAGCAGTACCATAAAGTGAAGACTCATATTAAACTCAGCTCAACAAAATATGATTATTGAAACATCTAAATCATAATATTAAAAGCTGTCTTAGAATGCTTGAAAGGGGGACTCTAAGCTCATCTTGGAACCAGAGGGTTCTAGAGCCTGTGATGAGTTTGTAAGTTTAAACAAAACATGCACAGTGAGAGATTCACCATTCAGAAGGTCACAGTTCAGCCATGCAAAAATTAAGAAGGAACTGAATTGGCATCATGTAAAAACGTGACCCATTAAAACGTTTTTGTTTTAGATTTACTTTTATTTTATGTGGCTGAATAATCTGGCTGCATGTATACCTGGGCAGTGCATCAGGGCATTGCCTGAGGAAACCAGAACACGTGATTGGATCCCCTGGAACTGGAGTTGCAGAGGATTGGGAGCCACCATGTGGGTGCAGGGAATTGAACCATAGTCCTCTGGAAAAGCACTCAGCGCTCTAAATGGCTGAGCCGCTGGTCCAGCCCTTTGACCACATTTTATAATTAAAGGGATGAACAGGACTGAAATAAAACTAACATGTGTTCGATACAAAAAGCCATTAAAATAATATTAAAATAATGCATTGAGAGGGACAGAGAAGTGGCTCAGCGGCTAAGAGCACTCGCTCGCTGCTCTTCCAGGGGACCTGGGTTCAATTCCCAGCACCCATAGACCAGTTCACAACTGTCTATGTAACTCCATTTCCAGGGTATCCAACACCCTCACACTGACATGCAGGCAGACAAAATACCAATGTATATAAAATAACAATAAATAAATTTAACTTTGAAAAAACAATGCATTGAGAGTACTGGTGTTTCAGCAAATATTTGAAATACTGACATAATTATCTAAAGTGAAACGGGCAAGGGGAAGAAATATCTTTTTTTAAAAAAAAATATTCTAGGGACAGGCATTAGTGGCGCATGCCTTTAGTCTCAGTATTTGGGAGGCAGAGGCAGGAGGATTTCCAAGTTCGAGGCCAGCCTGGTCTACAGAGTGAGTTCCAGGGCAGCTAGGGCTATACAGAGAAAGCCTGTCTCGAAAAAAACAAAACAAAACAAAAAATCCAAAATTTAAAAAAGAAATGATTCTAGGTATTGAAGAAAGGAACTACTGAGGTCTATCCAGGCTTAAGAGCAGGGTTTCTCTCCTGGGAGTGCTGGGCTTCTCTTTCTCCAGCACTTGGGCCATCCCTTCTCCAGGAGCTGGACACCGCCCTCTCTAAGCATAAGGTCCCGCATTCCTGTATTCTTCCTGCCATTCTAAGGTGGCTACTTAGAGCGGAGCTGCACAAATTGTATGTACAGTCTTAAATGCTAGGTCTCGGAACACGACTTAAAACAGTTTAGCATGAACCTGTCCTATGGCAAAAGTTGTCTCACTGTTTGATTTTAAAGAAGGAAAACCAATATTTAACAAACGTTAAGCACATCTATTATTCTCAAGACATTTAAATTGACATACGACCGCCAAAATATATTTTATTAGAAGCATATGCTTCTTTCTTAAGTTTACATTCAATTCAGTGGCTGTGTTCTGTTTTTCTTTAATTCTCCACGTGCCCTTAATTTCGTGCGGTTAAAATACCGCAGTAGTAAAGCTACATCTGTCGCTGAGTTAGAGGAAAGAGCTTGTGTACATTTGGCAAACAACCCGACATGTTCCTGGCTTCTTGGAGATCTTTTGTTTTCTGTAGGAGTAAAAACAGCCTACGTGCGAAACAAGGTGTGTGCCACGGGCAGTAAACACGTGGAGAGGTGATCAAAAAAAAAAAAAAAGGAAAGGGATTCTCTAGCTGCCTGGGGGAAAACTTCAACCTATCCTTGCGTCCCCACGGTGTAGAGAAAACTCCAGCACTGGGTAGATCTGCTCCTTTCCATCACAAAACTGGGGAGACCGCCCACCACCACAATTGCACCTGTCTTCCCGAAGTTTCTTTTCCGGAGGTCAAAGGCACTTTTCCTCCTAGCGCCTAGCCAGCCCTCTACTGGCTTCCCCCAGCGACCTGAGACCATGTGACAGCCCCTAACACCTGTCCAGCCACCAGCTCACAGCGCCCCCATCCTCCTCGCCAGGTACCGACCGGGCACGGCTGCGTCTTCCTCCTGAGGTCACGGTCTCGGAGCTAGCCTTGCTTGGCCGGCAGGGGAGGGGCAGAGGCTGGGCCGGAGCCGCAGTTGGAGCCCGTGCAGCCTGATCGTCACATGACTCGGCGGTAGCCGTGGCAGCAGGAGCGGCGGGTCCGCGGGCTCGCCGGGTGGGCTCAGCTCCGCGCGCGCAGGAGCGGGGCGCAGGGGGGCGGGAAGGCACCCGTCGCAGCCGCCGCCCGCCAGCCGCTCCCAGGGCTCTCGCCGTCCCTCCCCAGCCGCCCGCCCGCTCCATGTCGCATGGTTGCGGAAGTGTCGCCGGGAGAGGTGGCGGCGGCGACGGCGTCAGGGAGCACGGGAGGCCGGGGCTCGGCCCCCTGCAGCACTGAGCTCCGGGAGCCGCGCGTCCCAGCGTCCCCACCGCCCGTGCGCCCCGCGCCCGCCCGCTGCAGCCTGCATGCCCCGCGCTGCGCCTCGGCCGGCCGCCGCCTCCTGCTCGCTCCGCGGCTGCCCGGCGCCGGAGTAATATGCTCACTCGGGTGAAATCTGCCGTGGCCAATTTCATGGGCGGCATCATGGCTGGCAGCTCCGGCTCCGAGCACGGCGGCAGCGGCTGCGGAGGCTCGGACCTGCCCCTGCGCTTCCCGTACGGGCGGCCGGAGTTCCTCGGGCTGTCTCAGGATGAGGTGGAGTGCAGCGCAGACCACATCGCCCGGCCCATCCTCATCCTCAAGGAGACCCGGCGGCTGCCCTGGGCCACCGGCTACGCAGAGTGAGTGCACCGGCGCCCCCGCTCTCCTCGCGGCCCCTCCCCGCACCTTTCCAGCTCCTTCCTCTCCCGGCTTCTGGGTACTAGGGTTCTCCACCGACTCTGGCCTCCAGGCCTCGGCGAGAGCCTCTTCGCTTACAGTGGCCAGTTCCCTTTCCCCTTCCTCCCCTCCAAATCCCGGGTATGGGCTTTCGGACCAAGCGGTGGGTGGCGGAGGGGAATGGCAAAGGCGCAGGACCGTGGGAACGCAGAGGTTGGACCGCTCTGATAATAAGGGGTCTGTACCACTTTTGTAGGAAAGTGGGCAAAAAAAGCTATGCTGAAGTTGCAACATGTTAGGAAAACCTGTATTGGTGTTCAACCCCCGACCCCAAAATCTTTGTGTTTCCCCCCCGCGTGAGGTCGATGCTCTCGGGATGTGTTTCCCCGAGGCGGCCGGCTTGGTGCGCGTGACTGCACGTTCGGGAAGGTCTTTCTGTGAGCTCATTGGGCTTTTCTAGCAGGTTGTGAACGCCGCGCGACCTGTAAATGCCACTACCATTTCCCACAGTCCTTGGGGAGATAGAAACTTACTCCGGGTGTCGAATACAGCATTTTAATAATCAGCGTTTGCGATTACGCGAGCTCCAGAGTGATTTGCTATTTAAAAAAAAATCTACTGAGTTAAGCTAACGGCCGGGTGTGTAACAGAGAGAGACGGTTTCCTTGCCCTTCTGCTACTCTTCGGCCACTTCTCCATTGACTATTAATAAGCATCGTGTGAATGGTGGATAAGTAATGTTTTCTCCTACCTAATATTTACTATTCAGCTTTGTGTGACTGGAAGACTAGGAAAGAAGAGGGCATTTAGACCAGAATCCCTAGGTTAGTGACTGTGGGTCTAAAATCATTCTGAGCCCGTGTTCTGTACACCTGTCCCTTTCCTTTTACACCCTCTCTGTAATCTTGGCCACCCCCAACCTATGCATGGCTTCTCTCTCTCTTTCTCTGATTGGTTCATCCAGGAACCAATACATTTCTCCTGAGCCTGGGCGCCTTCGTACTGACCCGGTTCTGGTGGCCCAGATCCCCCCAGCAGGCGTGGTTCCCTACGAGTTCCGGTGCAGGAAGTAGGTGGCTTGCCGAATCAGTCTGCCTAGAATCTTGAATTCTTTTTCCTCCCGCGTCATCCCGGGATCGTGACTCCACAGGCTTGTGTATAAATGGAGATTGATGACTGGCATGTGAAGAAAGGAGCCTGAGGGCTGGGTGTGCGGGGGTGGGCGGGTGGGTGTATATAGCATAGGCAAACAAGCATGAAGGAGAGGGAGCAGGAGGAAGGAAGGAAACAGCCGGTAACCTCCAAGAGGAAGCCGAAACCTAAAGTGCCTGCAGTTCCTTGCCTAGAAAATAAGTTCAAAAGCTGTTGGACCCTTTGCAAGGTCAAAAGCAACTGGAGGTGTACGACCCCGTAATTGTATAGGTGGGGGTCCTTGTGCCTGCCAAGCTCCTGAGCCGTGGAGGTTTTGGGTGAGCGTGGACACCTGAGGGTCTAGGTCATGCACTGGGAAATGGTGAGGTTATGGGAGGGAGGGAGGCAGGGAGGCAGAGAGGGAGAGAGCGAGCAGCATCACTGACAGTGAGAGCTAGCCAGGCACAGTGAAGGAGAAACCTCACAAACACTTGAAGGAAAGAAAAGAAAGAACTCTTCAGTGCTAAGGAGGCATAGGAAGCTGAATGGCCGTATTTTTTTTTCTCCTTGTCTCTAAGAGCTCTGGCTTATCCTAGGCTAGAGTGTGAGAGATGTCCAACTCTAAGCGAGGAAAGAGCCACTCTAAAGGCTTCTGTTCTTAACACTAGTTACAGACATAACTGCGTGCATGTTTATTCACGCCACCATCCTCTAACCTCTACTCCTGGCCCCAGGAACTCAGTGTTTGGGATGTGTGTTTTTCCAACTGTGCTTGGATGTACCTATGAACACTTCTCTATTCTTCCCCGGGACAGGCTCCTAGTCAGTGTTACTCTGTAGCGTTTTCATGAAACACCGTGTCAGGGGCATCCTTCCAAGTCCGTGTGGGTAGACTTGCATTTCCTCACAGCCCACTTCTGTAGACATGCTCTCACTCAACTGTGAACATGTTCTTACTAGGTATTCCAGACTACAGAGAATTCCTGTCTGCCCGCCCTTCCTCAGACTCCTGACGAACGTCATTCTTTTAAACTGTGTTGTAGTAATAATAATGCTAATATAATTAATGCTGGGCATTCTTTAGTATTTTCAAGTTTATATTAGACCATCTAAGTATCATATCACAACAGGCTTATCATATCTACTTTGTAGATGAGAACACAGATGTGAAATAATTAATCAACTTGCCCATGTTAATACAATCCATATCCGAACCCAGAGGGGTCACAACTCCAAAGTTCATGACACCAAACTCCCTTGCTACAGTTTCAAATTAGGATACATCTACTTGACCCAGGGTGTGTCATTAACAATGTAACGTCACTAACGTCTCTCCTCACAACTACTTTTATGAGATACTATAATATACCATGTCCTCAAACTTTGAACTATCATTACCATTTTTAATTTTTGCACTTATGAAGTTTATATATAGATATGATAAAATGATTATAACGAAAATTTATAATTTTTCAAAGATGCATCCTAAATGATAAAAATGGCTGAAACAGAGAAGGAACAGGGTTGGGGCAATGAGCAGAAGTCACTTCCTGTTTGTAGAGGAGGAACTGAGAGGCAGAAATACTCTTATCTTTGTTCTAGAAGGTTCCTGAGAGTGGTAGGATAGATGGAAAGGCTATTTAACTAGTGGAAACAGAGGGATGCTTTTGAGCCTAGTCTTTTATTTATGTCTCTAACAAAAATTTGAACTTAGGGCTTGTGGTACAGGCTCCCAGCTCCTTGGGAGGCTGAGGCACTAGGATCTCAGCTATCCGGGAGGCTAACGAAAACAAGGTATATAGTTCTACCTGAGGTAGAGTGAGTTCAAAGCCATTCTAGACAACTTAAGAAAACGACATCTCATACATAATAAAAGGTAGAAAGGCTAAAGATATGTGTACATACATATAGAAACATTTGCATACACGTAGATGTAGACACATGCATATGCAAACATACATACATTCCAGTGGAAGAAGAAAGCGTCTGGTTCCAAGCTTGGCTGGAAAGAAGTCTTGCATCACCTGATGGCAAGGGTGTTGAAGAAAGGATTTTAAGCTGTGATGTTGACAACTCGCCATTTTGGAGGGTGGAAAATGGTCTACTTTTGTCATTTGTTGGTAATCCCTTGTAAGAAAAAATAATCTCTGTGTACCTGAATTAGAGTATCCGCAATAAGCAATCCTTCTAAGTCTCGAAGGTGCCAAGACTGAAGACCCTCCTCCCTTCTGGAACTTACTAATGGGATTTTCTGGCTCCTTGAAGACTTTCTTACCATGGGGGGACAATTTAATCACTGAGTCAGCGGTTCTCATCTGCAAGTCACTATCAGATATCCTGAATATATTTACATTATGAGTCATGGCAGTAGCAAAATTACAGTCATGATTTAGCAACAGAATAGTTTTATGGTGGGGGGGGGGTCACAACATGAAGAAGCGTATCAAAGGGTTGCAGCATTAGGAAGGTTGAGAACCACTGCACTAGATTATGGGAGTATTTGCCAGGTCACGAAGCTCTTTAAAGCTAATGCAGTATTTTAAAAAACATGCATTAGCAAGTTCCATTTTGAAACTTGGCTTTAAAACCACCGACTGAGCCTGTGAGGTCTACCCAGAGAGTGCCTAGAGGAAAGGAAGCTACTGTCTGACCCTGAGACTCTAGGACAGCCACTTCCCTCTGTGTCCACAAGTTCAAATGCCACATAGGTTGTCCCTGTGGTGCAGGGGCCTGAAGTCAGCTCATTGTTTAAATGGGTTTGAATCTTTCTTTTTAAACTTTATTTTTTTAAGTTTATTTATTTTCCATCTCACTGCCCCCCTCCCAGTCACCCCTACCACAAGCCTTCCCCCCATCCCCATACCCCTTTCCTCTGAGTGGATAAGGACCCCCCTGCGTATCCCCTACCCTGGCACATCAGCTCTCTGCGAGGTTAGGAGCTCCCTCTCCCCCTGAGACCAGATAAGGCAGCCCAGCTAGAAGAATATATCTCACAGACAGGCAACAGCTTTTGGGATCGCCCATGCTCCAGTTGTTCAGAACCCACATGAAGGTCATACTGCACATCTCCTACATGTGTGCAGGGAGGCCTAGGCCCAGTCCATGCATGTTTTTTAGGTTGGTGGTTCAGTCTCTGAGAGCCCCAGGGTCCAGGTTAGTTGGCTCTATTGGTCTCCCTGTGGAGTTCCTCTCCCCTTCCGGGCCACAATCCTTCCTCTATTCTTCCTTAAGAGTCCCCCAAGCTCCATCACATTGCTTGGCTGTGAGTGTCCGAGGCAGCCTCTGGGGGACTCTTAGAGGACAGCCATGCTAGAGTCCATCTGGTTGCTCTTAACTCCATTTGACCAGTCCTGGGGACCACATTTTGTGGCTCACCTAACCAGTGGTGGCTTCTCCTTTCTCCTCCACTTTCTTCCCTTCATGATTCTCCTCTCTTTTAAAACTATTTTTAAAAATGTGTCTGACTTTTCTACAAAGCAGGAATGGCAGCCCCAGACCGAGCCAGTGCTTTTGAGAAACATTATTTTGTATATTAAGCATTCTCTATGTTTTACTGACGATACATTTTTTCAATAATAACAATTGTATCATTTTTCCATGTGTGTAGCTGTCTTAAACATTATCTTTGAGAGCCTTTGTTAAGGGAACATTACTTAAGTTCTTTGAGTCTCATGGGGTCCAAAATTGTAAACTTTGGGATGAAAGAACATTAATAATCCAGGTAGCAATTCAGGTATTTAAATTTGTCTTCAAATGTGTTGGGAACTCTACCTCTCAGTCAACGTCATCCACTGCCAGTTGCCGATAAATACCATTAGGTGGCCATGTCCTAGTAATATCAAATATCATTGCGTGCCCCAGTAATGATAAATAAACCATTTCTATTTTGAAGCTCTGAAATCCCCCAGACTTTTTTTTTTCCTTTCCTGCTCTGGTCTCCCCTGCACCCACCCTTCCTTTCAGACCCCGGTTTTTTGTGGATTCCTGCCTTGGAACTTCCTGTTCACCCTAGGCAACTAAGGAACCTGCAGGCTTTCTTTCCACTGTGGTTGGGAAAGGCTGAAAAGAAGCAGGTGGGTGGGGGCTGTCATTGAACTGCCCTGTCCGGAACAAATACCTGATACCTGCAGCTAAGCGGAAGTCCAGAGTGCTTGCAGCTGTTTCTTCTGCTTCAGCGGTGACATTCAGAAGGTTTCCACATCTGGAGTGCTACTTGCTAAGTTCATTCCAAGGTGGTGCTCTTGTGGGGGGGGGGGGAGCATTCCTGTAGACAGATGCATCACCTTCTTTCCAAGACTCCTAGTGCTTTCTAGAACTGGATTTAGCCATTCTGACAGGTGTGTTTATCAGTGATAAAGCCCTATTTGGATAGACAATATCATGTATAATATTGCTCTACTACACCAGGTTTTCTGGGATTGGTCATAGCAACTCCCTTTGGTAACATAACCCTGCAGACCAGGATTGTTTTCTTCAAACACATATTGCTCAAGACAGTTTTCTTAGTGTTCGGTAGAAATTTTTTTAAAAGTGTCTTGAGTTTTCTGATTTGCCTAACTTAATGGGCTTTTCCACTCTTGAGTATGCCCCTCTGAGGAGAAATAAACATCGTTCATCTGCTTCCGTTGGTTTCCCGCTGATGACATCATTACCTTCCTACTGTACGGCAGGTACTGGTTTCATGCTGGATCCATCCTGTAATAAGACACAGTCATCATCTGCATTATAGCATTGCCAGACGCCCACTCCTGCCCTTTGCGACTGTCTTTGAAGTGACATCACACATCAAGGACTATCACATTTTCAGATGTCAGAAGTGGGCTTTTGTTTGCTGTGGTTTCAGTCTTTAATATCTGTGGACAATTTCGAATCTCAGTACTTAGGTCACATGAGGGAAGCAAATAGATAGTTTTTCCCCAGATACTTTTGTGATTAGCTCTGTTCTCAAATGTCCCAAGACGTTTACACATATCCACCATCAAGAAAAAGGGTCCTGACTCATTCTGTTGACATATAGCATTTCAGGTCAGCTCTGGAGAGCTGAGCCAATGACTGGCTGGGGAGCTGAGTGAGGGGGTCAGTGGGTCAAAAGTCACTGAACTGAACTGACCTAGCAAGGTCACAAGCTAGACACACGTTGAGATGCAAGCTTGACCATTCATTTAGCAAGGCCGAGGAGTCCCTCCTAAACTTCCTCAGCAGGATTCTTGCTAAGACCACAGGATAGGGGTGCAGATGACAGAAGAAGAGAACCTAGAGCAATAGGTGGCCACCTGTGTGTCGTGACCCTTTGGGGGATTTAACAGGGGTGACCTAAGACTGTCAGAAAACACAGATATTTACGTTACGATTTTTAACAATATCAAAATTAGAGTTATGGAGTAGCAACAAAAAATTACATGATTGGGAGTCTCCACAGCATGGGGAACTGCATTGAAGGGTCACAGCGTCAGGACGGTTGAGAACCACTGACTCAGAGGTACCTCACTAAAGCTTTATCAGGTAGAGTGTTTGCCACCACTGCAAATGGGGAGTAGGGAAGAGGGGGCAGGGAGGCTTGCAGTTAAATATCCACGCTGTGATTCTGATTCGCAGCATGGCCTCTGTGACCTTAGGTTGTTACCGTGGTTCCATACTGACTGTGGGTGGCATGCAGACTGTGTACGTGACGCCGGACAGGACAAACCTAATCACATAAGCTGGTGTTAAGGAGCCTTTCCCTAAGTGGTCCCTTCAGTGGTTTTAGCAGCTTTCTAATTTATTCTATCACAGGCACTTTGAAAGTAGCACGAGGATAGCCTTTGATTCGCTTGGCCCATTTCCATACCCCCACCACCACTCTGCTTCATTAGATGCATTAGCATTTGCTCGGTGCAGCAGCGCAGTTATGAATCAAGATGTCCCTGTGTGCGTGCTCTGTACCGTGTACTATCCGTGTGAATTTAATCAGGCGCACACGGCCCAGGTGCAGAAGCTGCGTCAAACCAAACACACCTTTTAAATGGCAGACTTGAGACCCATACCCGGTTCTCACGCCCACCTCTGGTGAATTTGACCTTTCTTATAAATATTTCCTTCCTTTCTGTTTGTAAATTACACACATTCCTTAATTCCTACCCAACTCTAACAAAAGAGCAAGCTATAGGGCTGTAAAATATGTTATTGAAAAGTTCAAATAATACATAATTTGGTGAAAGCTGTAAAGAACAAAGTGAAGTTGTAAGGCCACTAATCATTGTTGTTACATGTGATATATGCAGACTTACTATATCTTAAAAATATAAAAGTGGATCGTTTGCACACGCCTTTGAAGGCGTCTTCTTTGTGAGCGTGTAGTGGACTCATCTATAAGTCGGTATCCAGAGTGGACGCCTTTGAAGGCGTCTTCTTTGTGAGTGTGCATTGGACTCATCTATAAGTCGGTACCCAGAGTGGCGCCTGACATTTCGGTGGAAGGCCTTGTATCAATGAATCACTAGTGGTCGGCCCACCTGGGATTCACATTTAGGCTTTTAAGATTTATTCTGCTCCTCTAATTATTTCCTTAAGGACAATTTCTAGATGTGTAAAGCTTGGTTAGAATCTGTGCACATTCGTAATTATGATTCATGCTGTCAGACTGGCCGTACCGCTTCATGCTGTGGTCAGCAATGTGTGACTGGAAACTGATTTAGCAGTAAGACTTTGATGTTGTTGCTAACCATCAAAAAGATGAGAAGTACTTCATTAAACTCAAGCTTGGTGAGATGAAATACTCACGTATATGTTTATATCATCTATCATATGTTGGCCATTTGGATGATGGTTGCTTTCTGGTTTATATAGTTTGTCTATTCTTTGGAGATAACTATTATTTATTTATAAGAACTTTTTATATATTAAGGACATTAACCTTTAGCCTATTGCCTTGCAGCATTTTTCTCTTATAGTGAGCATTTTGTTACTCTTCTAATTGGTGAGACACAAATTTCTGACAGAAGCAACTCGAGGAAGCATGGTTAGTTTTGGCTTAGAGTTCCAGGGCACAGAACCCATCACAGCATGGAAATCATAGAAGCAGGAGCTAGAGGTAGCTACCGTATTGCATCTGCAGTCAGGAAGCATCAGCTGGCTTCCTTCTTTCTATTTAGTCTGGAAAGCCAGTTCCACACTTGGGGGCGGGGAGGGGGGATCTCTCCACCTCTATGAACCTAATCTATATAATCCCTGTAAGACACGCCCAGTGATTTCTCTCTGTGATGACTCTAAATCCCATCAAATTGACAAATTGACAAATCAAATTGATTAAGCAGCCTGTTCAACGTCTAGCTCTATGTTTTTTCCATTTATGTTGCAAAGTTTAATTTCTGTGTGATCATATTTAATCTCTATTATAGCGTCTATTTAGTATCAGTTCAAACTTTTGAAGCACTATAATAAACATCTTAGCTTTTCAGCTGTTTAGTGTTCTTGGTTATAAGTCACCGAAGCCCAGCTTTGTAGGACAAGGAGAGAAGAGCTATGGAGAAGACAATGTCATCTCAGTCCAAGCAGGTCAGGGTATCTCCACTAGGAACAGCACCTCTGCACCCAGAAGTCACCCAGGAGCAGGCCAGGTGTCTTTCCTTCCCTAGTCTTCACATCTGCCTGTCTGTGCCAGCAAGCAACCGGACATACTGACTGAAGCCTCCGTTCCAACCTGGAGTTTGGGGAAGAGGCTGGATTTGGTTCCTCTTGTATCGGTGGTCCATGTTTAGCTTCCATGCCTGTGACCAGGGAGCCAAGATCACATCTCCGCATAGCTGCCAGAACCTGTCACAGGAAATGAGCTCTTTGTAAAGAAGTGTGGACTGGGACAACAGTTCAGAAAATACTACTATAGGTAACCTCACTTAGTAACAGGCACTAGAGTTCCTTATTTACTTCAGATGTATATGCATAGATCAGAAAGTAAATTGACCTCATTTTTATACAATTTCAGATCAACACCAAACAGTGAGCCTTTAAACATACAAGGATTATAACGTCATTGATGGACGAGATTTTAAAATTGAGTCCGTTATGCAGCTGTGTGCGCTTGCTCTTTTTCCAACACAAATAGTACCCGAAATATTATGTGTTTGTGTCTGAATGTAACTGCCACCCTGCCTTGACACTCAGGGTGGCAGCCATGGAATCTATTTCAGTCTGCTCATATAATGGCCTTGGGAACTTCAGGCATGTCCAACTTTTTGACATGGCGACAGAATGTTGTCATTTAAAAATTCATGCTCCAGGATCATGCCGTAAGTTACAAAAAGAATAGTAAAATAGCATACAAAAATCTCAGAATACAGTGTTATTGGGTGACCTTCATATCTCTGCTGTCGCTCATGGCCTATGGACCACATGTTGGATACACGTAGACCTTTCTTTTCATCATTAATCTCCACCCTGGAATGGATAGACCTGGGCTACCCATGAAGGCTTGTCCTAATGATTCTCTGATGTACATTAACAAAGACCTTGTAGCCCTTAAGGCAGAGGCAAACCTCAGTAGGACTATACATCCCCACCACATTATGACTGTACATCACACATATTATTTCCCTCCTGCTTCCTAGGCAGTTCTAGGCTGATGAGAGACATAATAGGTCAGTGAGTGTCTAATCTGTTTGATAAAACTGAAATTCAGTTTATCTTCTGTAATCTCTCTCTCTCTCTCTTTTTTTTTAAATCTTCCAAGGTCTATACCACGTTCCCCCATTAGATATGCATCCAATTTGATAAGCTGCTTATCTGTATTTTGTAGTATGCATGCAGGTTTTCTCCGTACATTTAAAGTCTGAGGTTTGATGGTGGCTGCTTCTGTTTGTCTCGGATCTTGAATCTCCATATAGGAAAAGCATATGAAGGAAAATGACTTGTTTTGCAGTCTTCTGCATAAAATTTCATGCTGTCCATTTGGATGTGAGAAAACAGGACCACAGATGACAGTCTCGCGGCAGTATCCTTATGCTCTTGTGTTAAACTAGAATCTTACAAGTGTGGTTGAACGCCTAAAGTCAAAACTCGGGAAAGGCTCTGTAGTTGCTAAGAATGGGAGACGCTTTCAACAGTTCACCACTGAAAAGCCAGCTAGTCTGGAGACTTGCTGCGGGAAGCTTATGTTCCTGTGTGTGTAGCCTGGGATTTGTTCTTAGATAGACTATCCTATCAGCCACCTCTCTGATGTCTGGAGTGAAGCCCTTACCTGGGATTGTAGAGCTAGCTAGTATTTCAGTTCACCACAGTTTTGGCTTCCGTTTTCTGTTTTTGTTTTTTGCATAAAACAGGGATTGGATTGAATTGGTAGTTTCCATCATTTTCCTTTTATAACCCTATTCCCAAAATTCTGAAAAGAACCAACCTAGGATCATCTTCATTTTGCTGAGACGACGGTCAATCGTATCATCTGCTATCATTGACTTGTTGGTGATATTTGGAAGCCACAAGTGTCGAGGCGCACGCTCTCAGGCACCGGAACAGTTTTTAAACCAAGTACTTACACTTTTATGAAAGTATTGTGAAACCGTCGAAGTTTTTCTAATTTTTTTATGGACCCATAAAACCACGGATTAATTGTCTTAGAGAATGCCAAGGTCCTTTTTCAGTTCTGAACTCTGAGTCCCTGGGGTCAAACTAAGAACAAAGTCTATTGCCTTCCAGACTGAGGATCGTCCCAGTGGGACCTGCCACCTTCTTTGTTGTAATGTTGTCCCCAGTACTTTCTTATGAAACCCATCCCCCCTTTTTTAAAGACAGGATCTTATTGGGTCATCCTGGCAGAGAACTCCCAATAGCAACCCAGCTGGTCTCGATCTCAGATCTTCCTGCATCTGCCACCCAAGGACTAGAAGTAAAAGTTTTGAAACTTGCAAGTGAAGCCAGAGTGTACCAGTAATCACATCCATACTCTCTAGATTCTGTAATTCATATCTTGCTATATTTGCTTTGTGATATAGTTTACTATGAGGTCACCCAACCCAAGCTTGAAATTATTAAATATGTATTTTCCTTAACCAAGTTAATTTTAAACTATGCTACTCTTCCCATTATAATTAAAAATTTTGGACTGAGTGGTTTTGATCTTCTCAAATGAGGAAAAAAAAAACACTAACAGTTGGTTCTTCTTTGATGTCGGGGGAGACGTCCCACATTGGACTTCTGCATCGTTGGTACCCTGCAAACACCTCCTCAGTCCTTAGACTTTATATGTCAGCGTTTCTCAACCTGTGGACCGTGATCCTTTGGGGGTTGAATGACCCTTTACTGGGGTCACCTAAGACCATCGGAAAACATAGATATTTACATTACAGTTCTTAACAGTAGCAAAATTACAGTTATGAGGCATCAATGAAAATAATTTTAGAGTCGGGGGTCACCACAGCATGAGGAACTGTATTAAAGGGTTGCAGCATCAGGAAGGTTAAGAAACACTGTAGTTCCATGTCTCAGCATTCATGTTGCTGAGAGCTTTGTGTGGGGTGACCTGGAAAACGTCTCTTTCTGTGTCCCTGTTTAATTTCATCATGAGTGGATTATTTGAAACTTGAGTCATTCTTCTAGTCAGAGGCCGGTCAAGTGACTTGTTATCCAAGAGCTTTCTTTAATAAAGATTCCAGGATGGAGCCTCAATGGTGCTCAGGATAAATCAAGATGTCTTGGCCTGTGACTTCTTAGCTCAGAAGCAGAGATTGTCTCCTAGGAAAATCAAGGTACCTGTTTGCACAGTGTCTCTTTTCCTGGAGTGGACAGGCCGATTCTGTTTTTCTGGCATGTAAATTCGTATTATTTTTTTTAATACTATCTCTGACTTAATTTTCTCCATAGTAGTGGTTCTCAACCTTCCTGATGCCGTGACCCCTTTAATACAATTCCTCGTGTTGTGGTGAACCCTGACCACAAAATTATTTTCATTGTTACTTCATAACTGCAATTTTCCTACTGCTATGAATCATAATGTAAATATTTTTGGAGACAGAGGCTTGCCAAAGGGGTCTCGACCCACAGGTTAAGAACCGCCGTTCTGAATGACTATACAATTTAAACACTTAAAAGTGTTTTCTGAGGATGGATTTTATGCTTTCTTGGTATGATAAAGATATAATAATAATAGCACTACTAATAATGCTCATTTATAACTACAGCTATTGGTGGTTGCTAGGCACCCACATGGGTTCTTCATATAAACATCTTAGTGAAGAACATCCCAGCATCTGACTGTTTAGCTTTCTGTGTCTCTCTCACTGAAATAAATAAAAACAAAAAAAAAAATTAAAATGAGGGCTGACAAGAATTCTAGTTCTCTCAGAATCCCAGTCTGTCTTTCAATGCTGGTGTTGGCTGCAGAATCATTGAAGCTGACTGAACACTCTGTGGGGTAATTCACTAGGAAAGTGCACCCTGGACCAGCGAGAGGACGCAGTGGAGAAGACACTTGAGTCTGGTGACCCATCCCTAGGGCCCACACAGAGGAAGGAGAGAACTTACTCCTACAAACTGTTACCTGAGCCCCACACATGCCCTATGGCCCGCATGAGCACATATGATGAATAAAATATAGTTAGGCAGCAACAACAAAAGGTATCGTATTCTTATAGTTACCATTTATAAATGGAAAAGGAGTTTAATGTTTCTGCTACTCAAAAGAAGCTCACAAGGCCAAATTTTCAGGTGGCTTTAAATTGGACGGGGGAAAATAAACACATCACATTTGGAATAAAATTATGTTTGTCAGGCACTTTGAAATAATTTCACTGAAGATACCAATCTTCTCATTTATAGTTAACTTTTCTGGTATATGTACATTCCTAAGTATAACAGTGACTGGGGCCTGTCAAATTGGCATTTTTTTCTTAGTAAAAAATGATTTTTTTTCATAATATAATGTCTTTGGAAATGCAGTAAGGCCTTGAAACAATCTGTCCGCTCTGTGCGGGGCATTAAGAACTGGATCATGCTACTTGGAAATGGGCTTCTTAATTCTCGAGATCAGGACTCAAATCTTAAGTCGGACTTTATGAGAATCTTTTTTAACTTTTGGAGATGTTACCTGAGTTTTAAACTAGATGGTCACATTTTAAAGGGTTTGTGTTTCAGGTTAGTGATTTGGAGAGCAACAAGGCTCCCAAAATTGAGTATAGTGTCCCCGGCAATATCTGCTCTCAAGTAAACATATAGATTGCATATGTCTCCATCAATGACTTGTTAGACCTTACAGAACCTTGCTGGACCACCAGTGTAATTAATCATTGCAGGTCTGTGGGCAGACAGACAGATCAATTACTTGGCAAGCTGAGAGGACCAAAGTGGCTTGTATGCTACCCTTTTAGGGAGATGCTAAATAGATTTTTTTAAGCATTAAAAAAAATGATGCTTTCCTACCACGTGACCATTCCCATCTTATGTATAGGAAGGGGCAGAAATCTCGAGTAATAAATTTATTGCTTTTAAAAAATAAAAATGTAGCAGGTCATTGAATTATTTAAGCGATCAGTTCTGGTAGACCACTAGTCCTTCTGCATTGTTCAGAGAAGGCGGGCATCGGCAAATTATGTTTAGAATCCAGAGCTGGCAGGAGTCAAAGCTGGGGCTTGACTGCCGAGGAGGAAGTGGTTTGAAGACAGAGTAGATGTCGTAGATGTCGGTGGCCTGTAAGAGGGTGTGAGGGACGAGCTGGGGAAGCAAGCTGCTAACAGTACAGAAAGAACGCTCGCCTTTTTCTCAACATTAAAAAGAAAAAAAAAACCTGAAATAAATACAGTGCTTGGTTGAAAATGACTAGCTTGAGAGGATGATGGACTCTGGGAGGATGTATGTTTGGTGAGACACAGCGGCTTTATCGGTCCTTAGGATGGTGTTCCTCCATAATGCAGAAGGTGGAGCAGAGCCAGAGGCAGATTAGATGGCCCTCCTGGCACCTCTCCCTATTCTTATTAATGGGTGGAGCTGCCGAAGGCCAGGCTGCACCATTGCTAGAACCAGGTGCGCGCGCGGCTGGTAATTCCGAACAGCCACAAATAGGACAAGAGTAGATTTGGCACGCTGGACTGGGGCAGCTGCTGTTTACTTACATGTTTTTTAAATAGTGCTCACATGGGGATCTCACGGGCCATTCCTGCAGCCCTGTCTCTGTCCCTCCTGCCTCAAGGCATCAGGTGAATGCTGGCAGAGGCCATCTGGGCTGTGGTACCCCGTTGGCACCTGAAGCCTGTCTCTCTCCTTGCCATCCCACTCACGGCTTCTCTCTCATCCTGGACGCCACTAGGGCCTGTGTGCTACCTTTCCATCTGTGAGACAAAAGGCTCAAGATAGGTGCTCGTGTAAGTAAGCAAGTTCTATGCAGTTCACAGGTTTAGAAATCTAAGTCTAAGCCAGCCTGGCTCTTGGCCTAGGTGGCGTAGGACATACATCATGGTTCACCTCATGAAGGTCAAAGGAGACTGGGAGCAAGGGGCAGAGGGAGGACTCTCCTGATATTTCCTTCAACAGGTGCCCCTGTAACTGACCGGCCTTCAGCCGGTCTTGCCTCTTAAAGTCTCCAGTCCCTCCCAGAAGTGCTGCAGTCTGGGGACCAGTCCTTGAGTATGTAACCTCTGGGAGACATAGGACCTCAGGATGTCAGCATGTGCTCTGGACTCCTAAAAAGCTTGTTTCCTAACCTTTGACCCTCTTGTCATTGTCATCAGCATCTTGGTTTTAAGAATCCTTGGGGGAAGATTTCCTTTGCAAGCTATGCCACATAAGCATGAGTTTCTTCCAGGAGAGAGAGAGAGAGAGAGAGAGAGAGAGAGAGAGAGAGAGAAATCAATTTACCCAGACACATCAAAGCCCATAGGCTTCATGGACAGCATTGCACTGTAATGACCATTGGAGAAAGTTCGGTTTCATCCCAAAGCATGGTGTTCGCCACTGTTTTAGTTAAGCCTAGGTCCTTACTGTCCACAGTGTGGTGTCCCCCAGACCCCAGTACACTATGGCTTCAGCATTCTGGCACTGCCTTCCTAGACCCCTGTTATTGCAGATTCTGTCCCAGGGCAGGATTTTGCACAGATACCTTAGGGCTTTGCCCTGTGTGTTCAGGTCAGGTTCAAGACCACTGTGTTTAGAGTTTTAAATCCTCAACACCCTCCTCAAGCACATTGTTCCAGAAAGTCTTCAGTGTTCTGTTCCTTGTTGAAAAACTGCTTCATAATGGTTTTATTTTCTTGGGTTCCACCATGCTGCCAAGTAGCCTGATAGACCTGACGCTCATCGCCGCAGATTTAATTAAACTCGTGCTGAGAATAATATTTTCCTTGCAGAGTTCAACCCTAGGGCAAAAGTCTCTCTTGTAAAATTTTCTGTCATTTGCTAACTACGAATGATAAGAACTTACAAATATCTTTAGATGGTTACTAACCTCTCAACAGGGGGAAAACATGAATTAATTAGGCAGGAACTTAGAAGTAATTTTTAATATTTGTGTATTCTTTGTTATGGACAGGATGGTTTTTTGTTGGTACTTCAAGTTCTCATAAACATTATAAAGAACCTAATTATATGTTATTTATCAATAAAATGATAAATATGATCTCTCTGTGTGTATGTGCTGATTAAACAAGATAGTTCTCCATACTCAGTATTTTTCTTTTTAAAATTTTATTTATATATTTTGTGTATATGGGTGTTTTGTCTGCATGTACATGTGTACACTAGAAGAGGTCATGAGATCCCGTGGGGTTACAGTTATAGAAGGTGGTGAGCCACCGTGTGGTTGCTGAGAATTGAACTCAGGGCCTCTGTAAAGAGCAGCCAGTGCTCTTAACCACTGAGCCATCCCTCCAGCCCCTAGGTACTTTTCTTAACCTTATAACGAATACCTTTCCATGTAAATACAAATATCATAGTCTTTTATTTTCCTTCTTTGTGAGATAGCTTTTAGTGTACAGAGTAGGCTGGCTTGAACTGACTTTATAGGCCAGACTAATCTAGTCTGATTTTCTTGCCTGTCTTCTGAGTGCTGGATACAGATGTGAGCTGCGACACCTGGCCTAACCCATCATTTTTAGTAACTCCATGTTGGCTCTTGTCTTGTTATAATGTGTTTTCCTCTTGGTATAGCCAGATTTTTCATATTGAAAATGGTTTTGTCTTCGGGAGGGTGTCCTGGGGATGTATCTCAGTGGTAGTGTTTCAGGAGCACATAAACAGCCCTCAATTGGATTTCTAGCAGCAGGCACTTAAGCATATGTGAATGTGCGCACACACACACACACACACACACACACACACATCGGTACACCAATTCTGGTATAAGCATCCATGGAATTCTTATATATAAATCCATGTTAAGTCATAATGTGAAAAGTGACAGGTTTCAGGGGGGTTGTTTTTGATGAAAAAATTATCCAAATGGGAATTTTGAAAAATGTCAGATAATGCGTTTTATCTGAAATTCCTTTAGTAATATGTTTGCTGAGTTATGCCTGCTGAGTTATGAAGGAATATTACTTCTCTTTTGGACATTTAGGTTTAAATTTTGTATTTTAGATAAATGTTCTTTAAGGATCAACTTCAGGCCCACCTAGATGATTCTTCAACATGAAAGGAGCATCTTAGCTCTGGACATTTGACAGAATGAACAGTGATGTTGTTAATTCCCAAGGTTTTATTCTTATAGAATATTCTTGAAGTGTCATGTTGTTATTCATATGCATATTATATATTCATATATGTGTGTATATGCATATATGCACACATACATACATACATATATCCCTCCCACACTTACCATAAAATCAGCACACTGATGATCCAATGTAGTATGATAGTATGTACTGGGAACATACTATAGTTCTCTCCACTGCACATGAAGGGAAAGCCAACTTCGTTCTACAGGCTGATGTGAAAGTATGTGCTCAGCTCACAGGTGTGAATGGCCACAGCGACTGGAGGTTTCAGATTCACTTGGCAACTGTTGTTTGTTGGCTCCGTGTATTCTGCACCTGCTCTGCCCTGTGTTACGAGACTAAACTTTTCCTGGGAAGATACAACACAGATTTCTACTCACCCTGAATAAGGGAGCCCATGACAGACCAAAGTACAGATACAACCAAAGTCCAGCTTGGTGAACCAATGCGTTTTATTGGGATTACTTATAGGAGTATGGGTGAGGGATTACTCACAGAACCAGAGATGATTCAGAGATAGCTACATCAACGAAGTCACCCCAGCATGATGCAGAAAAACTCAACCATTTGTAGAGAGTCCTTTCCTGGTGGTTCAGTTGGTTTAAATCTCCTCCAGGCAGCTCAGCTGGTCTAAATCTCTTCGTGGTTTCTGCTTCTTGCTAGTATCTCTGGTCAGGTGTCAGTCTTCTTTGCAGCTCAGCTTCCTCCATCTTGGGGGCTGAGTTTTTATGGCTTAGGCTGGGAGGATGTGACCTAGTGAATTTGTTCAGTTTCAGGGACTTCCTGAAGCTATTTTGAGTTGCTTGCCTTCCTGTTTAAGGGGTGTCCTGCAGGATGGAATGTTTCAGTCTCCAGGAAACTGCTGTGCAACACTCTGTAAGGAAATGAAACACACTCAACCTTCCTATCCTTTGACTGGTGGG
Source organism: Tokudaia tokunoshimensis (assembly GCA_036184795.1). Taxonomy (NCBI): domain Eukaryota; kingdom Metazoa; phylum Chordata; class Mammalia; order Rodentia; family Muridae; genus Tokudaia; species Tokudaia tokunoshimensis. The sequence continues at coordinate 45,166,477 of BTHU01000007.1, forward strand.
AAGACCTTAAAAAGCCAGTAAGAACTAAGAACAATCCTTCAGGAGAAAGCAGCCTTCTTGGTTTATGTGAGTAACTGACAGAGAGGTGTGTCTTGTGATCGAATTCAGAAACTTGAAGTTTCCACACACTGACAGTTCTTTTACCTATCCAGTGCCCCCCCCCCTTTTCCTGTTCATTATTCTTGTTACATAGTTTAACAAACATATTTGGCAGAGTATATAATAAGAGTGCCTAATAAACCACATTCTGTGGCTTCAGTTACCCATGCTCTTGTGTTTATCTCACTACTAATTATTGTTATCCGTCTTTAGTATGCCTAGGTTAAAGTTCCAGGACAGCCAAGGCTACAAAGAGAAACCCTGTCTCGAAAAGCCAAAAAAAAAAATAAAAAAATAAAAAAAAAAATTAAGCTTTATCATAGATTTTCATAGACAGGGGAAGTGTAAGCTTTAGAGAGTTGGTTTCTATCTGCACACGCAGGCGTCCTCTGAGTCCCTGGAATGTGGTCCGTGAAGAGGAGGGAGGGTGGCTATGTCAGAGTGCCTGCTCATTAATGCTTTATGTGCGAGCTGAAGCCCTATTGAATTAGGCACAGCACAGGGCGGACTTGCTCGTGCTGAAACTTGCAGTTTGCCGGTGATACAGAAACTCAACGCTGCCCACTGTGGCTTCCCTCTCCATCCACCATCGAAAATCCTGAACCGTAGATATAAAGGAACTAAAACAAGGAGATTCTGGATTAAATCGAAGTGCTTAGTATCTGTTCTCCTGTTGGTGTTCAGAAAAAGATCCCAAAATGCCCTTATGCTTGTCAGCTATGCCTAATGTTATTTTGTATATTTAGAAACCAAGACAAAACATTTAACAATATTTATAAACTCACTTAATACACGTGTTCATTTTGTTTTGTTGTTTTTGTTCTCTTAAAAAGTTTTGGCCAGTGTGGCTAGTCTAGCCTAAAACTTACTAGGTAGTACAAGTTAGCCTTGGAGTTATGATTTCCCTGTCTCAGTAAACATATTATTAATTAAATATTAATTCTAAATTAATAATACATTTATTAATAAATTAACCCTGAAGCAAAGATGGACCTCAGTTGTCTCTTAAGAATCTCAGATATCTCTAAGATTTTCCCCAGACTGTAGTCTGGAAACTGCTGATGTGGCGTTTAGTACAGGGTTGGGATACCTTTTAATTTTATGTTATGAAGTATGTTTTATAGATAGAAAAAATATATTACTATATAAAAGTTATAGTTGGGGCTGGAGAGATGGCTCAGGGATTAAGAGCACCGACTGCTCTTCCAAAGGTCCTGAGTTCAAATCCCAGCAACCACAATGGTGACTCACAGCTTTCTGTAATGGGATCCAATGCCCTCTGCTGACACATAGGTGTACCTGTAGATAGAACACTCACGTACAATAAAATGAATTAAAAGTTACAGTCGAAAGCAGTTCTTCTACTTCTGACATGAAGACAAATTCAGAAATTCACTTTCCTGCCCACCCTCTGGTCTTTCGTCTCCCTGGTAACTTTGTCTTCTCCTGAGGTCTTGTGGGGCATGCGCGCCTGAGCTGTTTAAGACCATTAAATGGCTGCTTGGGGTTAGCGCTCTCTGTCCATCCTTAGTGATAAAAGTGGTAGGGCCAGAATTCATTAGTACATAAAAGTACATAAATACATAAATAGTACATAAAGTACATATTGTGGTTTCCCAGATCATTCAGTGTGGTGGTCTTCTGTTTCCTTCTTCGAATTATGGTGACTATTTCATATGCTCCAAGGGCAAAAGATGCAGAGCTTTTAACCTTAGGGGCTTGTACTCTTGCTGGGAAGAGGAAAGCCTGTGTGTAGCGGTGCAGGAGAGGCTCTGGTGCCGGGAGACCATGTTAGTGTAAGGAGGTGGCCTGGGTCTCCACTCATCTTCTACCCAACCAGTGGCTGCAGCAAAATGGTTCAGATTTTCAGTCCTCCATTAGTTTAATCCTAAGTCAGGTCATCATCACCTCGGCCACTTCCAGCTGCACTGCAGAAGCAGGTGTTGGAAGTTGCATGCTGATTAATTTCTGCTGGCTTTCAAACTGGCATAGCGGTCATATAAACTCCGTGGGTTGGTTTGTTGTGCTGTGCGGCCCTATTCTTTTTAGGCCAGGTCTTAAATACAAGCTCTGAAGGGTCTGCTCTCTGCAAGGGTCTGCTCTCTGCAAGGGTCTGCTCTCTGCAAGGGTTTGCTCTCTGCAAAGGTCTGCTCTCTGCAAGGGTCTGCTCTCTGCAAAGGTCTGCTCTCTGCAAGGGTCTGCTCAAGAAAGATCTTGTGACAAGAAGGGGCGGGGTGAACTAAAGATCTAGTTACACTTGATAAAATGGTGTGCATTTCATAGACAGTAGTGAAAATCCAGTTATGGTGGATTGGTAGCTTATCGTCTCACGTTGGGCCATAGTCTGCCCCTCCCTGCCCTTTGCCCCACTAGAGGAAAAGACACCAAGTGGAACTTAGAACAAAAGGGAATAACAAAATTTCAATACAAGCTCATTGAGCTTTGGAAGGGACTAAAGCTGTATGAACCCCTACCCCCAACTCGGCGGTAATGTTTCGGTTAGTGCTTTGTTCAAGAACGTTGATTGGATGGCTGGCCGTGTTAACTGAAAGGGGATGCTTCAGATGCCTTACCAGTGAGACAGATAACATCATGTTGGTAATGACAGGTTGTGAGTTCCATTCCGTGGTAGCCACCTTTGTGACAAGATCCACTTCTAGCCAATTTGGCCATGTCTCCATAGGGCCTACCGGAAGTTGTGGGGAAAATGGTTAAAACGTCTTACTGATCTTTCCTGAAAAAAAAAATAGAGCTTACAGATATTGTGACTTCAATCCCCCTTGTTAGTCCCCAGCTAGGCATGAGTAGGTGACCCCAGGATGTCTCTACAGCTCTCGGAACTGCGCTGTCACTTGGTGTAGGACTAATGTCCTCCTCTCTGGCAGCTAAATTGCTGGGGAAAGTGGCTGCGCATGATGTGGTTTTAGTCAATATGTACTTTCATGCAGCCCCAAAGCCAGAGAACCTCACTGCAGCATCTCTAACCTAGAAGGACATGGTGTCTTGCTTGTGATTAGATTTTGAAATTCACAGAGGTCAAATTGGGTTTTTATTTTCTTATTCTTTTTTTTTTATTAGATATTTTCTTTATTTACATTTCAAATGTTATCCCTTTTCCTGGTTTCCCCTCCGAAAACCTCCTATCCCATCCCCCCTCCCCCTGCTCACTAACTCACCTACTCCTACTTCCCTGTCCTGGCATTCCTCTACACTGGGGCATCGAGCCTTTACAGGACCAAGGGCCTCTCCTCCCTTTGATGTCCAACAAGGCCGTCCTCTGCCACCTATGTGGCTGGAGCCGTGGGTCCCTCCATGTGTACTCCTTGGTTGCTTGCAACTTAATATGTCAGTGTGTGATGCACTTTACTATGTTCAAAATAGTTCTCTTTGTCTGTGTCTTAGGGTTTGTATTCCTGCACAAAACGTCATGATCAAGAAGCAAGTTGGGGAGGAAAGGGTTTGTTCAGCTTACACTTCCACACTGCTGTTCATCACCAAAGGAAGTCAGGACTGGAACTCAAAGCAGGTCAGGAAGCAGGAGCTGATGCAGAGGCCATGGAGGGATGTTCTTTACTGGCTTGCTTCCCCTGACTTGCTCAGCTTGCTTTCTTATAGAAGCCAAGGCTACCAGCCCAGGGATGGCACCACCCACAATGGGCCGTCCCCCCTTGATCACTAATTCAGAAAATGCCTTACAACTGGATCTCATGGAGGCATTTCCTCAAGGGATGATCCTTTCTCTGTGGTAACTCCAGCTTGTGTCAAGTTGATACACAAAACCAGCCAATACAGTCTGTATTGGTTCTTTGGATCTGAACTGTCGGGGACTGTTTTTCTGAAGTGGAAGATAAACGTTGGGTTGTCAGATGGTGAGCAGTTAGCATCCAGACATCCTTGAAGGTCATCAGGGGCAAGTGGCTACGGACGATCGGTCTGGACTCTGCCTACATCAGCTTCCTCTCTAATGTGCTTTTGGATCGCATTATCTGATTGATTATCTTTGGTCCTAGTGCCTTTGCTCATCCCATGCCTGCATCACCATCTATTTCTACAGGAGGGTTTTTCTGACTGGAAACAGTATGCTCACAGAGAAAGTGTGCTCTTGGGGTTTGAACTTAAATAAATATCTTATCCTGTGCTTATTGGTATTTATCTCCTGCCAAGCAGTGACTTACCTTAATTACTTATTTAGTTTAGGAAAGTTAGCAACTCTTTTTTAATAAGTGTATAATTGGTTAGGTATTTCAAGAAGGAAAGTTATCTCTATTCCATGACATTCAAACTTTTCGGGCTACACTTTGACACAAACATCAAAACCAAAACAAAAGAAACTAAAACTGGGTTCTGTTAGTAAGCAGTCTGATTTAAGTCTGTTTTAAGAGAGAAGAGTGTGTGGTCAGCCCTGGCTAGATTAGTCAGTGATACTGGGATTGCATGTACACGTAACACTTGGGCTGTCTCAGTGATAATTAGGGTTTCAGCTGGTTAATATTATTAACCCTGCACTGAGTGTAAGGTTGTGAAGGTTAAAATATAACATAGTCCCTATCTTCAGGGGTCCACAGTTTAGGAAGGGAGATGTTACACGTGTGACTCTAGTACAGTGAGTGAGCCTCTGGACAATAGATTTGCAGTAAGGGCGCTGAATTCAATGGAGTTTGGGAGAAACGGGAGATGCTGAGCAAAGCTGACCCTGATCTATCCCTTGAGTAGCAGGTAACGGGTGGAGAAGATCTGTAATGGACAGGGCAATGAGCTCAAGCTTAGCTGTGAACAAATGGCTATTTCTGGGAACTGGAGTAATCTCTTGTGATTAGCTGTCCATGTGCGTTTACCAGGGACCATCAGTACAATTCCACACTTAATGGAACCTGAACCACTTGGCTCTGAACATGCACCATCTTCGTGCAGATGTGAGTGCTGGTGGCATTTTAACATCCCTTAAGGATGGCCAGTGTGACCTCTGGATGTGGGCTTCTCTTTATGGTAGGAGAAGTAACCACATCTAAATGATGGTCCTGTGTTTAATAACCGTGCCACCTTGTTCGTGGGGTGAATGTCTCTACATGATTTATTGAGGATTGAAGGGGAAATGGCAGGGGCTGCACCTCAACCTTTTTGGATTTGTCACAGGCAGAGGCCTGAGGTAAAGTCATTATTGGCCACATTTAAAACAACCAACCAACCTACAGGAACCCATAAGAGGGGGTTGACTGGTTTAGTGCTTTAGGTGTTTCATAAACACACAAACACCGCTCAGCTGTACCACAGCCCCTCCAGTTGAATCACGAACCAGCCGAGCTGGCTGTGGAGAGCAGGGCAGCAATTGAAGGCTCCTCGTGAGGTAGACGGCTGCAGGTGCTACAGACAGTGCCAAAAATAAATAAATAAATAAATAAATAAGAAGCCCCAGAAATCCCAAACCAAGCTCTCATGCTGAGATGTCTGACTCATTGCAATTGAAATCTCTAACTAAGGTCTCCTAGTATACAAACTGTCAGACTTTAATAATGGAGAAAAGAGTCCAGGGACTGAGTACATGAGAAGGGTTGGGTGTATGTGTTAATGCCTTATGTATTGTGCAAAGGAAATGTACACCATAAGGACTTTATAGTAAGTTCCGGAGATGGCATGGGATCTGTGTGTGAGAAGTAACTGGTGCTGTGGGAAATGAGTGAAGATGGAGAGAGATGGAAGAAGAGGGACCGTTGGACGGGTGCTCAGAGGCAAAGCTGACAACGTCAGAACTGTTGAGGGGATAAAGCACACACAGGTTGAAGGCATCAGGCTGAGCAAGCTCCCTTCCCCTGGACACATGAGATTCTTAGTTCTCCATCTTCACAGAAGGATGGGTCCTAGACTAGTGCTGCATAATATAATATACTATGAGTAGAAAGCTGGGGTGACCTCTAAAATGGAGCATGTCATCTCCACTGGCTGACCTTCCAGTATCTTCTTCCTCTAGTCTAACAACAGGAGACTATGGGTTTTGTGGGTCCTCAGGCAGTTGAGCCACTCAATGCAGGAGAGAAGTTGACCCTGCAGCGTCATGCTTGCCCTAGAGGTTGGCACTTGTGCTAGAGCCACCACAATATGGGGGATGTTTGTTACTCAGCATATCCTCGCCTTTGCTGATGAATGCATGGCGGTAATTCCCAGCATAAGCCTTACGGATGCCGCAGGGGGATGTCTCATTGTGTTCCATTATGTATTTATAGGCTCTATCTGACAAAAAGACGCATAGCCCTGACTGGTTAGAGTTGAATAGGTTTGTGGGATTTCTTAGAACTTTTAAAAGAATGGAGAATTTTCAAATGCCAAGCTAAGGGAAAGTGTGCATTGTTCCTAAGCGTCCCTAACTATGAAATTCTACACCCTATCCCTTGCTCTTTTTTTTTTGTTTTTTTTGTTTTTGTTTGTTTTTTTTTGGCAAGTATACTCTTTACCATTTTCCTCTTTTGAAGAACTTAAGAAGGAACTGACTTACAATCATGTAATGGCCTGGGAACAAAGAGAATTTGCCTAAACCAAAGAGAGTCCTGGGCTTGTTTCAAAGAACAACCCACAAGAAAAGACTGAGTCTGTATTTGAAAGGAAGATAGGTTCAGCTTGAATGTAAAATGTCCCTCACAGGCTCATGTGTAGGAACACTTGGTTCCCAGGTGGTGGCGCTGTTTTAGAAAGCTGGGAATGTTTTGGAGGTGGAGCCTTTCTGAAGAAGTGGGTCACTGCTGGCCTTGAGGTTTTATGTCCTGGCCACTCTTTCCTTCCTTTAGTTCCTGCTGTGATGCCTTGTGCACCATGGTGGAATGTATGTCCTGGAATTATAAACCAGATGTCTTAGTCAGATTTACTACTCCTGCACAAAACATCATGACCAAGAAGCAAGTTGGAGAAAAAAAGGTTTATTCAGCTTACACTTCCACATTGCTTTTCATCACCAAAGGAAGTCAGGACAGGAACTCACACAGGGCAGGAACCCGGAGGCCGGAGCTGATGCAGAGGCCATGGAGGGGTGCTGCTTACTGGCTTGCTTCCCCTGGCTTGCTCAGCTTGCTTTCTTATAGAACCTAAGACTACCAGCGCAGGGATGGCACCTCCCACAGTGAGCCCTCCCCCCTTGATCACTAATTCAGAAAATGCCCCACAGCTGGATCTCATGGAGGCATTTCCTCAAGGGAGGCTCCTTTCTCTGTGATAACTCCAGCTTGTGTCAAATTGACACACAAAACAAGCTGTTACACCAGAATAAACCTTTCCTTCTTTAAACTGCTTCTTGTATGGATTTTGTTGCAGCGATGAGAAAAGTAGCTAAGACTAAAGAGGTGATGCTGGAGTGGGGAATTTCTCTCTGCTTGGCCTTGGAGCCTTGCTACACCATTCTCCACCCTCAGCTATCAGTTTCAAACCTGCCTTACTCACCTCCACTCCTGAACCACTGTCCAGTGTGGGTTCTCTCCCTGTCCACGTTGGGACCTCTTGGATGCTGCCTTGCTTGCTGTGTCAAATGGAGAAATGTTGTTACAGAAATGATGACACGCATAAATCCTCATGCACACCCACGCATTCATGAACATACTCAGGCTTGCATCTTCCACATCTGTATTTGTCATCCCAGCGGCTGGAGTCTTTCCCTCTCTGTTGCTTTCCTTAGGTTACCCGTGCTACATCTTTCCTGTGGGTAAATCAGTATCCCTCTCCTAGGCCGCTAGGATAGTACTTGCGTAACTAGCTACACTGTTGCCCATTTTGTTGGCTCCGTCTCCTGAACTTCCTTCTTTATAGATACATTTGTCAAATGTCTATGCTGAGTCTTTAACAAAGATGTATTTTGAATAAAAAAAAAATGCATCTGGATATAAGGGACACAAAAACCAATGAGATGTATCCCTTCCTTCAAGTTCTCTGGGAGAACCACACACACCTGAGCAAGTCACTGTAGTAGACTGGAGTCTCATGCTACTGTAGCTACACAAACCTCCCTATATCCTGGACCTTGGCTAGGAGCATCAGAGAAGGCTTCCCCTGTGGATCTGAGGCTGGAAAGCGAGCCTTAATGAAGTCAGCAAGTGCTAGGGAGGAGGACTGGAAGGTGCATGGAAGGGTAGAGTGGAATGAGTTGCAGAAGCATTGTGTATGCTCAAGACCACTTGCTGGTTGTCCTTCAGTCTCATTCAGAGAGAAACTCTCTAGGCATTATGATAGACGTTCATGTTCAGATGATCCCCTTGGCCATCCTCAGCTGTCCCCTTCTTGGGACTTCTGGTGACTCCTTTCTTTACCTTCTGTTCGTCTCATCATGCTCTCTTGTCGTCTTAAATCACCCTTGAATATGACTTTTCCTTTGAGCTGTCTAGTCCTTCCTTCTTTCTGCTTTTCTCCATTAGCAGTATTCTATACCATTCTCCATGGACTCTGAATTTCTCATCTGTATGGTCCATTCTGTTGCAAGTATTCCCTCATGGCTATGTCTACTCAAGTCTGAATTTACATTCATTTGAAGCATGAGTATAAATTATAGGAGTAATGGCTGTGGTACATTCCCCTGCCCGTGTGTCATTTATGAGCTAATGTTTTTTGACATTGCCAGGTGGAAGCAGTTGGGAAGCACTGGGGGTCTCCCTGCATCCATACCTAGGAACAGCTGGGAACAAATCTGCTTTGAGTTTCTGGAGTCACATTGGTCTATTAATAAAATCCTGTTCTGCAGGCATTCTGGGAGCAAAGATGTGTTTCCTTCTTGTCTAATTACGTTTGGTGGATGCTCTTTTTGGGAAATTGCCATACCCTTAGTTAATATGTGGCCTTTGCTGTATCAGTGTTGCTAAAACAGAAGACTAAATGAGTTACCTTCCCGGGTGCCATGGGTAGTGATTTAGCCACTCTTGCTTGGTCCTTCGATTTCTGCCACACCCCCAGCAAAGTACTACTGCTCAGCAGTTACTTCACCCCATGCCCCATCCCCCATTGCTCCTAAACCCTTCCCATTCCTCCAGCTTCAGTTCCAGGGACCCCCTGGATTATAGAAGCTCTGGACATGCAAGGCATGTGGTCGCCTGTGTCACTGCACCATAAACTGCATGTGACCCGCCATCCCTGGTGCATTTTCACGGGTTTGTTAGATTTTGTTTCTAATGCCTGACAGCGAGTCAAGACTCTGAAGAATAATTCTCTCGTAAATCAGTGCACTGTCTAGTCTTAGAAGTAGACCTTTACTGTATGAGCTGCATCTCTAATTAGAATCCTTTTTCCTGTGATCACCATTCCATTGCATGCAGGCTCACAAGCCCTAGTGTTTTGAAATAGATGCCATTCTTTGTTTTTTTTGTTTTGTTTTGTTTTGTTTTGTTTGTTTTTAAATTGGAAAAGGGAAGGATATCCCTCCAAATTTCTATAAGGACACACTCAAGAGCTGAAGAAGATTTGGGACTTAACAGTGACCACATCTGAAAGTGGTCTATAAAAGCTTTATCTAGAAAAGGGGCAAACCCAGCTGTGAAAGTATCAGGACCGTCCTGTGTGCTTACAGGAATAATTCCATCATCATATATGCCTGGTTGGGAAGTCTGTCTGATTCTGAGTTTGGGATTCGGGGAAGCTCTCCTGGAGAATTAAAACTATCCATTTGTTGAGCCAGGATTTTCTTTGTGGGTCGTTGTATTCTGTGTGTATGTCTGTGTGTAGATGTGTGCTCTTCCAGAGGTCCTGAGTTCAATTCCCAGCAGCCATATGGTGGCTCGCAACCATCTGTAATGAGTTCCGATGTCCTCTTCTGGCGTCTGAAGACTGCAAAAGTGTACTCACATACATGAAATAAATAAATAAATCCTTTTAAAAAAAAAAGCTTGTTGCATCAAAAAGAGTAAGGGAGACTGTAAGGAAAACTTATCACAGGAGAGGGATTCTGTGGTTCCTCCTGCTTTTCCTCCCTCAGGGTTTCTGGATGCTACTACACACTGGACTGGAAGCAGAACCAGGAACTGTAGGGGTCTGCAGGATCGCAGTCCAGATGAGAGTGAGTTTGGGAGACGGGATGCTTCTCCAAGGATTTGAGTATTACAGTCTCTTAGACTGTATTCAATGAAATAAATAGCTTGTGCACATGCACATAAACCTTGGAGAGTACAAAGGAGGTTTCTGGGTGAATGTAAATCATTGGCTGGAGTTTAAAGTACTGGGAATGCCTCATTTGCATGGAGAGGCATTCCAGGAATCCCTTGTTTGCCAGAAACCTGCTTGCTGGGCAGGTGGGTTCTTACCTGGAAAGAGGAGGTTGAACTTGTAGGTTTACCAAGGACTTCACTTCGTGACCATGACCTTTCGTTAGTTAGAGGGTATGGTGAGTGGGCTCCCCAGCTAAGGTCAAAGAAGGAGAAGTCCTGCTAGAAAGAGGAACTCAGAGGAGCCATCCAGACGTGGTAGACTACAACCTTAATTAGCAGGGTTTCCCAACAGGATTCTCGTGAGGCAATTCCAATCACATAGTGATGACCTGCTTCTAAAACTAGACAATCCATTGGCTTTTGAGAGAATACCAGTGGCTTTTAACCACAGGAAACTTCTCAGGGTTTGGGGTTGTCCTCCTGCTGCTTTTCAGTGGGTTGGGGTGGTGAGATGGTGACCCTTGGCTTCCCGTGCTGTGTCCTCTAGTTTCTATTATGTCCTCTGTTTGGGGAGCCTGGTGCGTTACATAGCTACTCAAATATCTCTGCCATTTAAAATTTTATCATCTTGAGTCCTTCTTGAAAAGCTTTCTATTCTTTTAAACTAATAGACTTTTTATTGGGAGGGAATAAAAAAAAAGACTAGCATTTGTGACTGGGAATGGCCATAAATTATAATTCTAACAACCATGTTGGTTGCTCTGCGGACCTTCTGATGTCATTTAACATTCCACCTGGGGGATACTTTGTCCTCCACTTACAGTGCAAGCTCCCTTTTATATTCTTAGGATGCTGTTACTGCCCAGTGGTTTAGTTGAGTTTTTCAGACTAACCAATGTCCCTAGTGAGAGAGGGTGGTGGCCCGTGCTGGCATAAGGCGGCAGATGATGGCCATTTTCATTATCATCCTACATCTTTAAGCAGACACTCAACCCTCCCTTTATGGGTTGGCCTGCATAAAGTGCTGTGGGTCAAATGGATGTAGACATCACTGGTATGTCTTTTAAAAATAGTCATTACAGGCGTCCGCTTTCTGAACCCAGTGCACTTAATTACTTTTACATAAATGCCCAGCATGTTTCTAGTAAAAGTGGAAATGGAGAAAATTTCCAAAGAATTTATATCCTTTTCTCCTTGAATGGCTCCCTCTGACACTTGCTCTCAACAGTGTTCTGAGAGTTCCTTTGATGGATTGAAATTTTTCAGCCTTATACCAATTGCTCCTGAACTTAAAAAGCGTAAGAATCCTAAGCTGATTAATATAAATTCACATAAGTATCTGATGTCATTTTTTTTTACTGCATTTTATTTAGTGATGGTCTCAGCCCTCAGCGTGCGTGTCCTATCCCCTGCCTGGTTTCCTTTCCCTTCAGTTTCTACACAGTGGTTAGTGTGTCTCTATCTGTAGTCCAAGGAGTAGCTGTCACTCATAAGGTCCTTGAGATGATTAAACAGCTAGGGTATTTCACATATGATATTTCATTTATTAATAGTATTTCATGGTAAGGGAATTAGGGCAGCAACTGGGATTATATAAGGCTATGAGGATGCGCATCTCATGGGAACATTACTGGGTTGCTAAAAGACCCACTCCAGTCCACCTACATGCCTTCCCCTGTGATGCCCTCCCCCTTTGCTATGGTGGAACAATAGTGCCTGCACCAGATGCCAAGAATGTGCTGGTGACATGTTCTTAGATTCTCCCTTTCCAGGACATGGAGCCAAATAAGCCTCTTTTTAAAAATTAATTTATTGATCCCACATATTTTGCTATAGCAAAAATGAACGGAGGCATATGGGAAGCCGTCATCTGAGACTGTCGCATTTGCCCGTTCTGGAAGTCCGTTCAGAGGAAGCCTACAGTTGTTTATTGCTTTTTTTCCCAACTCTAGCATAGAGTTGGATTAGAAATCCATTGTTC